>CM035118.1:103151094-103475938 GCA_020205555.1 Panax stipuleanatus | reverse complement strand
CAAACGAAAAAATAGCAACACAGACACTATAATCATACATATGCCTTAATACTCATGCTATATATACTACCAATCACTGAATTTGTCCAAATAATGAAAATCAAAGGTTTTAAAAACTCAATTTTGATATTTTTACAAAAACTCATATATTTTGCAAAACCATTCATTGTAACTCAATTTCTCAAGCAATTCTACTTTATATACATACATTATTTCTGTTATAGCAGCTAGTAACATGAACAACTACCAATTTGCACAATTCACACATATAATTCATAAATTTCTACTCTAAAATCAACCAAATACATGAAATTTCATAAGAACACTATTTTGACATATAAAACTTGTTTTTATAGTACTTTGATTTTGAAAACAAATCATTGATAGCATACATGTAATGGATTACAACATCCCTCAATTCATATAACATGTAATTAACAAATTCATCAATTACAATCCCAATTATTTACCAAAAACTGAAGAATACAAGAAACTAAAAACAAGAGGTGAATTATTACCTTAATCCTTGATTAAGCTTTACTAGAGGGTAAGAATAGCTCTGATAATCTTCCTTTGGCTCTCAGAATTCCAACTCCTCTTAACCTTCTTTGTTAAGAAAAAAAATCACAGAGTGTCTCTTCTCTATACTTTCTTCTTCTCCTTTCTTAGTTTTAGACTAACTTTTCTAACGTAATATAACTTAGCGTAATATACATATAATCGTATAACAGTTATATTACTTAATTCGTAATAATTAGTAATTTAAAACTTGTCAGTTACAAGAATTCAAAAGGCATGAGGCTCTGTTTGGGTAAAACCCTTTATTTAAAAAAAACATATTTTTGTAACTAAGGCTCCATTTGGTAGAAATAGGTTTAAAACAAATACAAGGGCCTTGTTTGGCAAAATAATTTAAAATTTTAATAATTCATTTTACCCTTAATGTCACACTTTAATTAATTAAATATTAATCATCTAATTTAATCAATTAAAATCTAACATCAAGTAATCACATAAAATTGCCACATAATTATAATTACTCGCTAATTACAATCCATGTAACACTTAACAAACAATTCATCTAATTTAATTATCTCAGTTAAATTAGAACTATATTATAAAATTAATATACATCAACTAAATTAAATATTAAACATTCATTTAATTAATATATAACACTTAATTAAATCACTTACACAAATCACATAATTTATTTAACTCAATAAATAAATCACATAAAATATTTATTTCACTCAATAATATTAAAATTATTATATAAAATCTCAATCGTTACATAGTGGCTGAGTTGTACCAACCATTGTATGGGCAGGGATTTTGTGCTTACACTTAGTTTATCGCATGGATAATCATTGGAATGTTGGTGTCGCGCTATCGATATATATGGTGAGAAGGTGATTCTTGGCCCATGTTTATATTTGATAGTTAGATAAAATTAAGATTAGATTAAATGATATTAAGATTAGGTGCGGTTCTTAAAACTCGTGCTTATAGTAAGTTTGTGACTCATAATCGTATGTATGTTTTTGAAATCCTAAGGGTATGGACAGTCCCTGATCAGTTCTTAGACTACGTATTGCTAGGACAAGTTCTTAAACTCATATTATTGTGGCAAGTTCCCGAACTTCCAAAGTGTGGTAAGTTTGATGAACTATACTAGGTATAGAAAGGTTATGGTATAGAAAACATTGATGGTGCTGAAGATTAATAGAATGATTAAGTAATGAAGCGGTGGAGTAAAGATTAATATTGATGGAGGAAAATTGGATATTCTAAATCTTCTAGCTATGCTAGATTTTCGAAATTTGTTGACTTCATACTGATGTTTGCACTTCTGAGTCTTTTAAAAAATATTGGATCAAATGATTGAACCAATGAATTTTTAAAATAGTGCTATTATTTACATGTCTATACTAATTGGTTCATCTAGACAAAAATGATTCAAAATTTTCAAAATGTATTTTATATATTTATATGCATCATTTGATATGGTGTAGAAATAATAATCGAGAAAGTCATCAATGCAGTTAAACCTAGTGTTGGATGTGATCGTAAGATCGTCAGCCTACTATGGTATGTAGTATGACGACGTCATATAATGACGGAATCCTCGACGTTCCATTATGACGGTACGGTATCATGATATTATAAAAAGATTTATTTATTTTTAGTTTTCTTAAACTATAAAAAAAAGAAGGGAATATTTATTGAGTTGGTTAAATATATATATATATATATATATATATATATTGATTAATGTCTGAATTGTTGCTAAAAGTCTACGCTACTTGATTCAGCTAGACAAATATTGAAAAATGTTTATGAAATTCGAGCGTTCTTGACAAAGTATGCCAAACCAGGTTGCTCTGGTGCGGATTCAAATGTTGAAAGCTGAGGTGAACAACCCTATAAAGGGGACATGTTATCGGAGACAATGGTTCCGAGTGTAACGCATATAGTCATTACAATATACTACGTTTGTGCACAACGTAGTAGTGCGATAGCCTGAACACCTAGAGCATCGATGTAGGATATTTACAGTTTGTGTGATGATTAAACAGTTTGTTAGAGCGGTTTATAGTGTGAAGTACTGGGGGTGAAGCACTATTAAACCTAGAGATGAGTTCAAGGTCTTGTGACCCCTCAGCTTGATTTGAGAATATTTTAAATTCCTGAGTTATTTATACTGCTTCACAATTATTGAGCAATTATGGAAGATTCTTGTTATTCTGAAGTAAATGTGGAAAGGAGGGTATTCCTTAGAGCGGAGTAAGTTGTATAATGATGAATATATTCAACAAGGAAAGAAATTCCGAAAAGAGAAAGGATGAAGTTATCTAAAGAAAAGTTGAAATTCTTGAAAGAGAAAGATGTGAAGAATACAATGATTTTTTTAGAAAGATCCTTAGAGGAGGAAGTGGTTATAGAACCCAATGAATGAATAAAAGATTAACATAAATTTTATTTTGATAGATTAAATGAATGAAGATTAATAAATAAAAATTTTGATGACGAAATTCTTAGAAGAATGGGTGAATGTGATAACCCGAATACTTACAAGATAGTGAATTATGAAGTATATGAATTCGAAGAGTAGAGTATATGGTAATGATCCTTAGAAAAAGTAATAAACAGGTTAAATAATATATAATATTTGAAACATAATTGAGTTTAATTCAAGGTTATGAAATAAAACCTAGAATTTGTTGAAGAAATGAATGGAGTAAGATATATATATAAAACTTTTGTTAAGGTATTGTGTGCAAGTTATTCAACGATAAAATTATGAAGGAGATTTGGGTAAACTGAGTAAGGGAGGTTTCGGTGATTCCGAGGACGGAATCCTTATAAGGGGTGAATGATGTGATAACCTAAATTCTCAGTAATTATCAAAATAAGAATTTAATAAATAAAATTCTTATTATGAGATATTTTAGGTTTATATATATATATATATATATTATATTTTAAAATTTGTGATTTGGTGTGAATAGAATTAAATGTTTATATATAAAAGAGAATTGTATATATATTCATATGTTGGAGAAAATAAAATTTAATAGTTAATTAAACTATTAAAGAAATTAAATAATGTTAGTTAATTTAATTAAGTTAAAATTTATATTATGAAATAATATAAATTAATTTTCATGCCTTAATTGGCGATGAAATTGTTATGAATTAAATTTCATAAATAATGTGAGTAATTCACTTAATTAAAATAATAAATTAGTGTAAGCATATTTATTTTAATAAATGAGGAGGTAATATATTATATATGAGTGTAATATAACAAAGTTAAACAAGGAATTAAAGGTACATAATCTAGTTTATATTTCTAGTTTATGTGTTCTTGAGTTTTCTTTTAAAATTTGAGTTTTGGTTATTAAATTTATGGGTTATAATCTTATATATGTTATAGGATATTTATAATTTGATAATGGTCGTCTAGAAACGATTTTTTCAGAAATCAAATTCATTTGTTTATACTAAAGAAAAAGGAATTTGGATTTTGATGGTAATGTGTGTTTTGATTTACTTTGAGACTAAAATTAATGATGAATTCTTGATGGAAATTTTAAATTGATGGTTGATTGTTGTTCTCCTCTGTAAAACGAAAACAACGCAACTTGATTGAATCAAATTGGTTAAGAAATAAATTCGTGGCGAGTGATTACGCTAAACATGTTAAAAATATGAAAAATTAGTATAAACCAAGTCCCACATCGACTAAATTGAGAACTTTACCCTTTTCTAAATCTATAAATAGAAGGGCTTGGCCCTTTGTTTCATTCACCAACCATACAACCTCCAAATTTCAGAAAGGTTTTGTTGTGGGAGGACTTTTTATAAAGACCTCCTTAGTTAAATTTTGGCGTCAAGTGCGTAGGCAGTTTGTGGAACTCGTATTTTCGGGTATGTTTCTTACTTAATTTTTGGTATTGTTATTATTTTAAATATTGTATTTAGTTTGTTAGTTCTTAGAAGATGTTAAATTTCTTGTAGTTCTATAAATTAGGAGTCCATAGAGTCCAAACGGACTCAGTTAGATATCTAATAGCTGAGTCTATGAATTACGAATCCATAGAATCAAAAACAGACTAAAAATGATTAGATCTGTAAGGACCGAGAATTTCACATGATTATATGTGTAATTTTTACGAATAATTTTTTTTTTAGAAAGTATTTGAACCATATAAGTGTATATATGAATTAAGGTAGATAGTTAATTTATTAACTAAGAAGTATACTTAATCATTTTAGAGGAAGAGTAATATAAGTTATGCTAAAAATTAACATAGCTTGAATGTTAGCTTTGATTATTAAATTAAATAGATTTACAATCTTTAAGTAATTAGTTATTGATATGGATATGTGAGTGGTCATAACTTATTAAGTCAATTAGGGCTATTAAGTTAATATACTAGGAGAATATGTTATGAAATATGTGAATTATGTATGTGATTGAATAAATATACATTATATAATTTGTATACATTTATTTGGTAAAGAGAATTAAGAATAAAGTTATGTGACTTAATACATACATTAGGTATGGTAAGTAAATAACCTAATGAGTTATTATACAAGAGAATGATAGTATTTAAAAATATATACTAACCCTAAGAGATTTATTTTATACATCTCAATTAATTAATTTTATAACCTAAGTAAAGCAAGTCTAATTGGGTTATGAAATTAAAGATATATGAGTAAGGAATTAACTTACAAATGTGTACAAGGAAACCCTAACTAAAAGAATAGGGTAATATAAAATTAAAAGTATGAACTAAGTTAATTTTATGGCCCAAAGAATTAAATAAGTAGCCCAATTATTTATTTATGCATGGGACATGTAGCTAATTTAATTTAATAACAATAAAATTATTAAACTAGTCCAATATAACATGTATAGGGCAAGTATAATAATGACCCAATTTAATTAATGGTAGAAGTCCAAGCCCAATTTAGTTAGTAAGCAAAACAATGAAATTGCTAGCCCAAAGAAAACAACTAAGAGAGAAAGTGTGTGACAACCCGGATTTTCAAAAATTATTATAATAAGAATTTAATAAATAAATTTTTTTATTACGAGATGTTTTGAGTTTGAATATGTGTATAGATGTGTCATATGTGGTGAAGTATATGATGTGGTGTGAATATAGAAGATATATATATATATATATATATATATATTCATAGGTTGGAGGAATGAGGGTTAGTAGTTAATATATTTTAACAATTAAAGAAGGGAAACGAAATTGTTTGAAAAGGGAATTAAGTTAATTAAGTTGGAAGTTATATTATTGAATAATATAATTTGATTATTATGCGTTGTTGGCACTATAATTGTTATGAATTAAATTTTATAAATAATGAGAGTAATTCACTTAATTAAAATAGTGAATTAATATAAATATATTTGTTTTAATAAAATGAGAGGGTAATGTGTTACATATAAATTTAATATGTTAACGTAATTTGATTGAGAATTTCGTAAATAGTTAAGATAATTATCGAGTAAAATAAATATTTTAGTTGAGATATTTATAAAATAAAGTAAATATTTGATGAAAATTATTATGAAATAATTTATTCATGTATGATGATATTAAGTAAATTGATGATAAACAATTTTATAATCGGTGCATATTTTATTACGCTAATGGAATGACAATGCTCTAATTTAATTAAATAATTAAATTAGAGGATGAATGATTTATTAAATAAATTTATTATGTTGATAAGGAGTGATTTGATAAATTAAGTAATTAATAAACCTAATGTAACTTAATATGAAATTAAAAGATTGGTTTGGTTATGTGTGACAAATGTACCATATGATAAAAGATTATTAAAATAATTGAAAGGGATGCCTAAGGAAGCTTGTCAAACAAGGTCTTGTGACCTTTGGGGTTTGGTAACCGATGAAGGAATTGAGTTTTTACGTTAAAAACAAAACTCATCAGTTAGCTTGTTCTTCAGTAAAAACAAATTTGGGAGTGAGGGTGAGTGAGAGAATTCTCTGAGAATTGGAGAAGAGCTTTGGAAGAACAAGAAGAAAAGAACCTTGTTCATCATTTAATTGGGTTAAGAAGGAATCAAAATGAAAGTAGTATGCATACAAGCCAATCATGTATGATGATAAAGCATATACTTTGGAGGCAATCTTATTTATTTATTAATAAAAATATTCATTTATTAAAGGTATTTAATTATCTACATGGTGCTGTTTTTATAATATGTAAATAACCCATAGTTTTAATCAATGCTTTTAGAATCATGATGATGATCATGCCAATGAGATCTAAATTCTTAGAAAGCTCTAAAACTAAAATAGTTCCTAATCATGGGATTACTAAAAAGGGGATTAGTAAATCCGGATAGATTAGTACATGTGTTGCTTGCTCATTAGATGAGGATGATTGATCTCATAATCATTTGTGTGGAGACACTAAAGCAAGTATGTAGGTGCTTATTGGAGAATAAGTTCACTGAACGTGACTCGCTATGGAATACCTAATGGAGTTTTACTCGCCTGTCAATAGGAATTCCTAATGTGATAGTAGTACAAGTGATCCTTGGACTTGAGATCATCATAGTATCTTGTATGTAATGAATTATACTTTGACTTATTCCTTAAAGCCCTTTAGGGTATATAAAAGGGTATGCTTGGGTATAATGAGTTACATATGGAGACAATGAATGATCAATAAAGAATCTACCACCTCTAGTAAAGGAGGAGATATGTCCTATGTGATTCGTTAAATGACAACCCAGGAATCCTTGGCCAAGGTAAAATGAAATTAGAAAGGAGTTTCTAATTTACATTATTTGGAGTTGTGCATTTTCTAATCGAAATACATATAATTAAATAAAATAAGACTTGACAGTAAATTCATGTCTTATATTTAATTGGGACATTGTATGGTGGAAGGATTGAATTGTATAGTAACTATTAACTCACAGGTTCTTTTATGATTAATGTTGAAATCTATATTATCTGGAAAGTCGTTGATCGCTAGGGAGGCTTATCCCTATTGTAGAATAAATATTATTTATTTAAATAGATTATTAGTTTAATTTATTTATTTAAATAAGATTAAAATTGTTTTAATTGATTTATTCACAACCGGTTTAATATGGAGAACCTAAAGGGTCACACCATAAAAGGAAGAATAATTATTTAAGAAGGTAATGGCATAATCGTAATAATGCATTAAGTATAATTAATTTAATCTATGGTGATAGAATAAATTAAATAGCTTAATGTTTATTATTTAATATTTTGGAAATATTAAATATAAATTAATAAGAGGAGTCTTATTAATATTATTACAATTATTATTATTTTAATTTCTAAAGGAGTTTAGTAATTAATTTAATATTTAGTACTCTCATTTATTCCTAATAAGATTAGGAGACAAATTAATTAAATGAATTTAATTAATTATTCCCATGTGGTGGGAAGCCTAAATTAATTAAAGGAGTTTAATTAATTAAAAAAAAAATCCCATGTCTAATAGGATTAGAAGCGTTGACCAATGTCTATATAAGAGAAGTCTTATAATAGATATTAGATGATGCAATTCTAATTGTTGGAGAGTACTCCTTTTCTATAGAGGATAGAAAATTAAGCCAACCACCCTCCTTGATAATTCATCTTCCTTGGTGGATCACCTCTAGAGGCCAAACACTTGGGTGGCTAACGTTGATCAAAGGAATGAATCTAACCCAGAAATTCAAGGAGATCACGAAGAACAAGGAGTTGAACTAGTACCTGTGGAAGCTTCGTTCTACAAGGGTATGATTCCATAACTTCTTATTTATCGGTTTAAATTAATAATTTGCATAAAGGATGATCCGGGTAATGGTTTTGTAGAAATTTTTTAAACTCTGATATACCATGCTTCCGCTAATTTTTGCAATTTGATTGCGTCACGATTTCGTACAAACCCAACAGTGGCATCAGAGCCAAATCTTTATGCAATTATTAATTTATTTTTGATTTCATATACATATGGGTATGTATTTAAAATAATTTATTGGGCATAATTTTATTGTATAAAATTATATTTTTTAAGAAAAAAAAAAGTCTTTTTTTGGGACGAATCAAATTTTTTTTTTGGTGCTAATCTTGAATTCTGCAAAGAAAAGGTGTTGTCTCTTTCTTACTCCAAAAAGAAGGTGACCCATCAGGAAAGGACTTTTTTAATAAACCTGCAGGACTCTTTTAATAAAAGAAGGTGACTTTTTAAAAAAAATAAATATGATATATTTATATATTATATTCTAAATAATTTTATAATTAAAATACAGAGTTTATTTTAATCTTGAAATTGGATTTCATGCAATTTAAAATTGCCCATTAAATGATACTCATATATATATGGAATGTTTTAATTCATGAGATGAATATTTATTTATTGATATATATGGTGATATGTATGATAATAAAAGGGATTGATTATGGACTATTTGACCAATGTGATTGGATTTTATTTTAGTTGAATGCTTGAATGAATGAGTTTTATTAAATGGGGTCTGCGTACCTCGTCTTCTCTAATTTTTTTTTTCTTGATGTAAAATTCTATCTCCCTCCTATGTACTTCCTCTTGACTGTTGATCAAGGTTTCTATTTAAATTAAATAGTTTAATATAATAAGAATGTTAGAATTATCTTGAAGAAATTGGAGACCAAGGAGCAAGGAGCGCGTGAAGACCCGTTTGTATGGAGCCCGGGTTTAAATGTAATAGTTATATTTAAATTTAAATTCTTGCACTCCTAGGTTTGACCTTTTGGTTCACTTGGTGGCTCTAGTGAACCAAACTAGAATAAAAGTCCATAATCAATCCGGGTAGAATATAATATTCTATATTGCATGCTAAATATTATATATATTATATTTTATGCAAACATGCTTCGCATGTTTAATAAAATAACGCGTATTTTATATATATGTGCATGCGCGCTAAACAAGATGAGACAAATAATAACAAACCCCTCAAAAAAATAATATTAAGTCCGAAGCGTTCAAATGATATTTGGAATATCGAACGTCGCCTTCTAGCATGATAAATTAATAGAGTATTAAATATTTAATATGAGCTTGTTGTGCTATCCACAAGGCGAGTATTGTGTATTTAAGATGTTAATTAATCACATTTGATGCTTATCAAGAAAATTGAACGATCTAGTCTTGTTGTGCTATCCACAAGGACGAAAATTTTTCTTTTTTGAATTTATAGAAGTGCTAGGCTGGACTTAACTTAAATCATTTTAGTTCGGATGTGCACACACTTGACCATTATGATTTAAGAGACAAAATAAAAGGAGTTATATAGTGATGTAATTGACAATAGTTGTCTACCTATTTATTTGTATATCGCTTGTTGTGCTATCCACAAGGTTATATACATTTAAAATGGGATCCTTATTCTCACTAGCAAATCTTTAATTAGATGTTGCCGAACTATATAAGTGAGGGTAATATAGTTTGATAAAAATAGTGGGAGATACCAATTTAAAATAATGACCTAAATTTATTTTGGTATGCAAAATTAATAAAATGAATGTTTGCTAAAATGTTGTTTTTCACATGCAAAATTTTAAAAATGTCAAAATCACTAATTTCACTACGAAGCATACTTGATGCAAACAAGCTTACCGGACCGAATTATGAGGACTGGCTAAGAAATCTGAGAATAGTTCTCACTGCTGAAAAGATTTCTTATGTCCTAAACTCACCTGTCCCTGGAACTGTTCCAGAAACAGCCTCTGAGGAAGAGATTGCCACCATTGTAAAGTGGCAAGATGATGCATCTGTGGCTCAATGCATCATGCTCGCATCCATGAATAACGAGCTTCAGCGTCAGCACGAAAACATGGATGCTCCTATTATGTTGATTCACCTCAAGGAGTTATATGGTGAACAAAGTAGGACTGCTAGATATGAGATATCTAAGGAGCTCTTCCGATCTCGGATGACCAAGGGCAAAGTGAACATAAAGGAACAAAAGAAATCTGATCCAGCTAGCAAAAGAATGTGCTTCCATTGCAACGAGCCGGGTCATTGGAAGAGGAACTGCAAGAAGTTTCTGGCAAAGAAGAAGCTTGGAGAAGCTTCGACTTCCAATCAAGGTTTGTTCATGATTAAAATTAATTTTTCAGAAAGTCAAAATTCTACTTGGGTATTGGATACTGGCTGTGGTTCTCACATATGTAATAATGTGAAGGGACTGGTCAGAAGTAGAAAGCTGAACAATGATGAGGTGATCCTACGAGTGGGGAATGGAGCAAAGGTTGCTGCATTAGCTGTAGGAACTTATTATTTAGCAATGCCTTCGGGCAAGTTCATTTATCTTAATAATTGTTATTATGTTCCGAATATTATTAAAAACATTATTTCAATTTCTGTATTGGATATGGAAGGATTTAACGTTGTTATAAAGAACAATAGTTGTTCTATTTATAAAGACGATGTTTTATATGGTATTGGAAATTTGCGAAATGGACTTTATACACTTGACTTACAAGAAAATATTTTTCAAATTGAACAAACTAAGAAAAGGAAAAGAGATGATATTAATTATACTTACATGTGGCACTGTAGACTCGGTCATATCAATGAAACAAGATTATCCAAGTTGCATAAAGATGGGCTCCTTGAGTTATCTGATTATGAATCATATCCAACTTGTGAATCTTATTTCATGGGTAAAATGACTAAATCTCCTTTTAGTGGAAAAGGAGAAAGAGTTACAGAGTTGTTGGCATTGATTCACACAGACGTTTGTGGACCTATGACAACAAGTGCACGGGGTGGGTATTCTTATTTTATTACTTTCACTGATGATCACTCAAGATTTGGATATGTGTATTTAATGAAATACAAGTCAGAATCATTTGAAAAGTTCAAAGAGTTCAGAAGTGAAGTAGAGAAACAAACGGGCAAGAGTATAAAGATACATCGATCAGATTGAGGTGGAGAATACTTAAGCGGTGAGTTTCTCTATTATCTCAAAGAAAATGGTATAATCTCACAATGGACTCCTCCAGGTACACCACAGTTAAATGGAGTATCTGAAAGGAGAAATCGAACACTGTTGGACATGGTTCGATCCATGATGAGTTTTATCGACCTTCCAATTTCTTTCTGGGGATATGCCCTAGAAACGGCTGCATACCTACTTAACAAGGTACCTACCAAATCCGTCCCAAAGACTCCATATGAGATGTGGAAGGGGAGGAAACCAAATCTTAAGCATATTAAGACTTGGGGTTGCCCAGCTTATGTCAAAAAGTTTGAAAATGATAAGCTACAGACTAAATCCGATAAGTGTAGATTTGTGGGATACCCTAAATAAACTTTAGGGTATTATTTCTATCATCCAACTGATCAAAAGGTGTTTGTTGCGAAACATGCTGCCTTCTTGGAAAAGGAGTTTATCCATGAAGGGGTCAGTGGGAGTAAGATATATCTTGAAGAAGTTCAAGAACCACAAATTACCACGGATCAAAATCAGGTACCTGACCAAGTAGAAGAACCTACTATACCACACCCTGTTCATAAATCTGGAAGAGTACCGAAGATACCTGAGAGGTATGGATTCGTTATAGAGGATGACGATGAGGTACGCATCATGAATGATGATGATCCATTGAATTACGAACAGGCTATGAGTAATAAAGACTCAGGGAAATGTCTTGAAGCCATGAAATTCGAAATGGACTCTATGTATGAAAACAAAGTATGGACTTTGGTTTCACCACCTGAAGGCATTAAGCCTATTGGGTGTAAATGGGTCTTTAAAAGAAAGACTGGAGCTGACGGCAAGGTGGAGACCTATAAGGCCCGACTGGTAGCAAAAGGTTTCAAATAAAGACAAGGAGTTGACTATGATGAAACCTTTTCACCAGCAGCTATGCTCAAGTCCATTCGAATTTTGCTTGCGATTGCAGCTTATAACGACTATGAGATCTGGCAGATGGACGTGAAAACGGCCTTCCTCAATGGGAAACTTGAGGAGGATGTGTATATGACACAGCCAGAGGGATTTGTTTCAAAGGTTGGAATAAATCAAGTCTGTAAGCTGCAACGATCCATTTATGGATTGAAGCAAGCTTCTCGTAGATGGAACATTCGTTTTGATGAGACAATCAAAGAGTTTGATTTTATCAAAAACGACGATGAACCATATGTGTACAAGAAGGTTAGTGGGAGCGCAGTTTCATTCCTTGTATTATATGTTGATGATATATTACTGATAGGGAATGACATTCCTATGCTACAATCGATTAAAATCTGGTTATCTAAACACTTCTCCATGAAGGACTTGGGAGAAGCATCCTATATTTTGGGGATAAAGATCTATAGAGATAGATCTAAAAGGATGCTTGGTTTATCCCAAGGAACGTACATTGATGCAATGCTAAAGAGGTTTAGCATGGAAGATTCCAAAAGAGGTCTCATGCCGATGAGCCATGGAATACATCTCTCCAAGAAACAGGCCCCAAAGACACCTGAGGAGAGACACCGTATGAGTAAGATCCCTTATGCTTCTGCAATAGGATCTATCATGTACGGTATGATATGTACTAGACCGGATGTTGCTCATGCACTTAGTGTAATGAGCAGATACCAGTCAAACCCTGGAGAAGAGCACTGGAAGGCAGTGAAGAATATCCTAAAGTACTTGAGAAGGACTAAAGATATTTTTCTTGTCTACGGTGGGTCTGAATTAAAACTCAAGGGATTCACAGACTCAAGTTTTCAAACAGACCAAGATGACAGTAAATCTGTTTCAGGGTATGTGTTTACCTTGAAAGATGGTGCAGTGAATTGAAAAGGTTCCAAACAACAAAAGGTTGTTGGTTTAGTGACAAAGACAAAGTATATAACTGTAAGTGAAGCTGCAAGTTGATGTTTTAGATGAAAAGTTCATTACAGAACTAGGAATAGGTCCTAAGTCTCATCTTGAATCTAAACATGTGTTGCGGCACTTTGATTAAAGAAATCATTGAAAGAGGAGAGTGTAGACTCTCAAGACAACATTGCAGATCCATTAACTAAAGCTTTAACACAACAGCAGTTTGATCGTCACTTAGAGAAGTTGGGTATGAGATACCATGGCGATTGGCTTTAGTGCAAGTGGGAGATTGAAAGTAGTATGCATACAAGCCAATCATGTATGATGATAAAGCATATACTTTGGAGGCAATCTTATTTATTTATTAATAAAAATATTCATTTATTAAAGGTATTTAATTATCTACATGGTGCTATTTTTATAATATGTAAATAACCCATAGTTTTAAGCAATGCTTTTAGAATCATGATGATGATCATGCCAATGAGATCTAAATTCTTAGAAAGCTCTAAAACTAAAATAGTTCCTAATCATGGGATTACTAAAAAGGGGATTAGTAAATCCGGATAGATTAGTACATGTGTTGCTTGCTCATTAGATGAGGATGATTGATCTCATAATCATTTGTGTTGAGACACTAAAGCAAGTATGTAGGTGCTTATTGGAGAATAAGTTCACTGAACGTGACTCGCTATAGAATACCTAATGGAGTTTTACTCGCCTGTCAATAGGAATTCCTAATGTGATAGTAGTACAAGTGATCCTTGGACTTGAGATCATCATAGTATCTTGTATGTAATGAATTATACTTTGACTTATTCCTTAAAGCCCTTTAGGGTATATAAAAGGGTATGCTTGGGTATAATGAGTTACATATGGAGACAATGAATGATCAATAAAGAATCTACCACCTCTAGTAAAGGAGGAGATATGTCCTATGTGATTCGTTAAATGACAACCCAGGAATCCTTGGCCAAGGTAAAATAAATTAGAAAGGAGTTTCTAATTTACATTATTTGGAGTTGTGCATTTTCTAATCGAAATACATATAATTAAATAAAATAAGACTTGACAGTAAATTCATGTCTTATATTTAATTGGGACATTGTATGGTGGAAGGATTGAATTGTATAGTAACTATTAACTCACAGGTTCTTTTATGATTAATGTTGAAATCTATATTATCTGGAAAGTCGTTGATCGCTAGGGAGGCTTATCCCTATTGTAGAATAAATATTATTTATTTAAATAGATTATTAGTTTAATTTATTTATTTAAATAAGATTAAAATTGTTTTAATTGATTTATTCACAACCGGTTTAACATGGAGAACCTAAAGGGTCACACCATAAAAGGAAGAATAATTATTTAAGAAGGTAATGGCATAATCGTAATAATGCATTAAGTATAATTAATTTAATCTATGGTGATAGAATAAATTAAATAGCTTAATGTTTATTATTTAATATTTTGGAAATATTAAATATAAATTAATAAGAGGAGTCTTATTAATATTATTACAATTATTATTATTTTAATTTCTAAAGGAGTTTAGTAATTAATTTAATATTTAGTACTCTCATTTATTCCTAATAAGATTAGGAGACAAATTAATTAAATGAATTTAATTAATTATTCCCATGTGGTGGGAAGCCTAAATTAATTAAAGGAGTTTAATTAATTAAAAAAAAAATCCCATGTCTAATAGGATTAGAAGCGTTGACCAATGTCTATATAAGAGAAGTCTTATAATAGATATTAGATGATGCAATTCTAATTGTTGGAGAGTACTCCTTTTCTATAGAGGATAGAAAATTAAGCCAACCACCCTCCTTGATAATTCATCTTCCTTGGTGGATCACCTCTAGAGGCCAAACACTTGGGTGGCTAACGTTGATCAAAGGAAGGAATCTAACCCAGAAATTCAAGGAGATCATGAAGAACAAGGAGTTGAACTAGTACCTGTGGAAGCTTCGTTCTACAAGGGTATGATTCCATAACTTCTTATTTATCGGTTTAAATTAATAATTTGCATAAAGGATGATCCGGGTAATGGTTTTGTAGAAATTTTTTAAACTTTGATATACCATGCTTCCGCTAATTTTTGCAATTTGATTGCGTCACGATTTCGTACAAACCCAACACAAAAGGTATTAATCCAACCTTAAAACTCCCTACTCTTGTTTGCCTCAAATATTAGGTTTCTATATAATTAGTTTGGGTTGATGAAGAATAAGGATATATTTGTTTATAGGCGTGTATAATCTGTGATATGTCATCTATAAACGATTTTAGAGTTATCAAATTTATGTAAATATGTTTTTAGAATAAGGAATTTTGTTTATGGCTTAATTGGATGGTTAGATCATGTATATAATCTGAAATTGATTATGGATGTTGTTAGTATGATGAAAAACAAAACAAAAAATGCAAGTTGAATGAATCAATTTGGTTAAGAAACGATTCCGTGGTGAATGAATTCGCTAAATATGTGTAAAATATAAAAAGGTATAGCATGAACAGTGAATTGGAACCCTTAAAATGAATTGTTAATATTCTTGAAGTGTTATAATTATTATATTGATGAGTAGTTCAGTGTTTCACGAATTCATAGAGTCGAAAACGGACTCAATCAGATGTGTATAGCTTGATTTATGATGATTGGAAGGAGGAAAAGGTTAGAAAATTCGCCATAACAACATACTGGAGGAAAAAGTCGCGTAACACGCTGCCAGGGGCACAACTGCGCTGCCCCCAAGGCTGGTTGGGGAGCAGCTGCGCCGGGAGGAAAGTCAGTCCGGGACTATTTTGACCTCCTGTGGTAAAACAGCCATAACTTTTTCATACGAACTCCGATTGAGGCGATTCAAGATAATACCGAACGAGCACGAGTAGACCTACAACTTTCATTTTTTAAGTTTTTCAATTTGAGATCAGTAGCAAGGGTCAAAAGGGTCATTTTTGTTTTTGGAGGCAATCAGGGGGCGTCAGGCATGCACCTATGCACATATAATGCTCCAGACCATGTAAAATGATGTTCTAATTTCCATAACATGACTATTATGTATTATAATGATACTTAGCATTAACCTTGAGTATTAGACAATCGTATGGGCGTGCTAAGCGTGCGCAAATGCATGTCGTTTGGGCGTTCGAATAGGCAAGTTTGACGTACGGACGTGCAAGCGTCCCAGCGCCATAATGAGTGTGTATGATCTTGTTTAATATTATGTTTTCAATAAGAATGAAACATTATAGAGTAATGTAACTCAATATAGGAGCATGCAAAGCACATGCAAAAGAGGCGAGTTAGGTGTGTGACGTATAAACGTCGAAACGCCGTGTAATGTGGTAATACACTTAAATAGTGTTTCGATTCTAATGTAACGAACATTATTATATATGAAATGTGGTTAATATAAAACCAATACGTAGTCCTAGCAGGACTTAAATACTTGAATGAATTTCGAATATTACTAAAAAAGAAATATAGTGAGATATAAGTCGAAAGTTAACACAATCAAATTGAATGTTGTGTATTGATAATAGAAAGGGTTATGAGATGTAGAGTAAAGTTTATATTGCAACTAATATGCATTGCTATATGACTAATAATTGATGTGCATGATTATATAATTGTGTAGGGCACGTGAAGTGCAAATATCTGTAAGTTGTTAAACTGTTATTGGTAAACAACGATCAACGTAAGTCTTTCAGTTCTTATTTTCTACGTGCACTTGATGATGAACTATTTTAAATTGTTTTGCAAAGAGCATGATATGTTGTATATATGTTGTAAGCATGAAATGTTAAAGTTAATTTATGACTACATTGATTGATTAAAGAATGTTGATTGAGTAAGAAACTCAATCTTTATATTTGTTATGTGATGTGAAGCATGTATGCCATGTTACTTTAATTATTATGAGATATATGTTGAGCATGTATTTATGTGCTATGTGATGCATGAAAGCTGTTAGATCTCGTTGAGCTGTCGAGTTCATTCTTGCAAATAATCACTTTTGCAGGTTAAGGACTCAAGGTATCGCTATGTGTTACTTGAAAGAAATGAATCAGATGCAATGCATGAAGATTTATATACTTTGGCTGAATTGTTATTATTTGGACCCTGTTTAAGGTTTCAGATAATGTATTTGATAATGTATGATGGTTAACAGATGTTGAGTTGTAAAGGTTAAATTTTACCCGATGTATAAGGGTTATTGAACGTGGTTGAAAGTTTTAGTTTATAATAACTCTGCCGGAGCGATTCATGAAATAAAGTTGAATCAAAGTTATGTAATGATAAAGGTTGAGATTCAGGGGAATAAAGAAGGAATAATGTAAAAGTTTTAAATATTCCGTATTTTTAGTGATTGTATCATTAATTAATGATGTAAAGTCTGAATAAGGATGCATTGTTAACGATCGATGTCGAGAGTTGTATTGTATGAATTTTCGGGTCGTTACAGTTGGTATCAGAGCTGATAGGTTATACACCTTAGGTAAGAGTACTTTAGGCTGTGACCTTAGAGAATGAGAAGTTAGGTTACGTATAACGAAAAGGTGATTCCTTTCACATACGTAGAAGTATAAGATGAGTTAAGTCCTAGAAATGTTATAAGAAGAAGGTGAGAATAACGAGGAATAAAACTCGAATAAAATGTTGAACTTTATGAACGAAGTTAGAAATTCTTAAAAGAAGAGTTAATTAATAAACAAGAAGATTCAAAGAAGAATCTTGAAGAGACATGAAGATGAGAATCAGGAGTTACCTAACTCCAATAATAAAGATGGCGAATAACGATGAATAGACGAAGTTTATAAGATTAAAGCATAATGAAATCATGATATGACATAATGATAGGAAAAGATAAGAAGATTTAAAACAAAACTATAATGAGATAAGAAAGAATCATAAGGGAGATGATTATAGAATAAGATCACGACATGATCTTTTGAAGTTGAAAGACAGATGGTCTGTAATGATTGAATAGTTATAGTTTGATGCTATAACGAGAATGTACTATGATATAGTACGAGGTTAACTCACGAGGAGTTATAAATGATAAGATACAAGAAAACTGTATCGAGTATAGAGCGAGAAGTTAAGAAGAAGATAGAGTTAAGTGGGATTTCAACTGAGGACTCATGTGGTGGCTGAGTTGTACAAATCTTTGTATGGGCAGGGTTTTGTGCTTACACTTGGCTTATCATATTGATAATCATTAGAAGGTTGGTGTCGCGCTATCGATATATATATAACGAGGAGGTGATTCTTTTCTCATATTATATTTGATAGTTAGAGTCAATAGAGATTAGATTAGATGATATTAAGATTACATTAGATGATCTTAAGGTTAGGTGAGTTCTTAAAACTCATACTTATGGTAAACTCGTGACTCATAATCGTATGTATGTTTTGAACCCCTAAGCATATGGACAGTCTCTGATCAGTTCTTTGACTACGTATTTTCTTAAACTCATATTATTGTGGCAAGTTCCTGAACTTCCAAAGTGTAGTAAGTTTAATGAACTATACTGGGTATAGAAAAGTTATGGTGTAGGAAGCATTGATGTTGTTTAAGGTTGATAGAATGATTAAGTAATAATGGAGTAAATATTTAATTGATGGAGAAAGTTTTATATTCTAAATCTCCTAGCTTTGCTATATTTTTAAAATTTATTGACTTCGTGTTGATATTGCACTTCTGTTTTCTTGAAAATTATTGGATCAAATGATGGAACCAATGATTTTTTTTAAATAGTGCTATTATTCACATGTTTACGCTAATTGCTTTAGCTAGACAAAAATGATTTGAAATTTTCAAAATGTATTTTACATATTTTATACATCATTTAATATGGTGTAGAAAAAAAATCGAAGAAGTTATCAATGCAGTTAAACCTAGTGTTGGATGTGATCGTATGATCGTCAGCCACTATGGTATGATGCAGTATGACGACGTCATGTAATGACGAAATTCTCAACGTACCATTATTACGGTACAGTATCAAGATATTATGAAAGGATTCATTTATTTTTAGTTTCCTTAAACTATAAAAAAAAGGGGATTTATTTACTTTTAGTTTCTTTAAATAAAAAAAATAAAAATTTTGAGTTGGTTAAAGATATATATATATATATATATATATATATATATATATATATCTCGATTGATGTCCAAGTTATTGGTAGAAGTCTATGCTACTTGATTCAGCTAGACGAATATTGAAAGATGTTCATGAAATTCAAGCGTTCTTTATCAAACTATACCAAACCAAATTATTTTTGTGTGGATTCAAATGTTAAGAAGCTGAGGTGAACAACCCTGTAAAAAGGAGACATGTTATCGGAGACAATAGTTCCGAAAGTAACACATATAGTCGTTACGATGTTAAGATGTAATACGTTGTGCACAGCGTAGGGGTACGATAGGCTGGTCACCTAGAGTACTTGCAGAGAGTGTTTTCAGTCTGTGTGATTGCTAAACATTCTGTTAAAGATGGTTTACAGTGGTGATGCACTATTAAACCTGGAGAAGAGTTCAAGGTCTTATGACCCCTCAACGTGAATTGAAATCTTTCAAATTCCTGTTATTCATATTGCTTCCCAATCATTGAACAATTGTGGAAGATTCTTATTATTCTGAAGGTGAATGTGGTAAGAAGAACAGTCTTAGAAAGAAGTAGTTGTAGAACGCTTTAATCTAGTGAATAAGGATTAACGTAGAATCTATTTTGATAGATTGAACAAATGAAGATTAATGAAAATTTCGAGGACAAAATTCTTAAAAGAAGGAGTGAATGTGATAACCCGAACACTTATAAGATAGTGAATTATGAAGTATATGAATTCGATGAGTAAGGTATATGGTAATAATCCTTGAAAAGAAAATCAACGGGTTAGAGAATATATAATACTCAAAATATAATTGAGTTCAAGTGAATGGTATGAAATAAAACCTAGAATTTGTTGAAGAAATGAATGTAGTAGGAAATATAAAACCTATACTAAGGTAATGTGTTGAAGTTATTCAACGATAAATGTTTTAAAAGAGATTTCTTGAAAACCTGAGTAAGGTAGGGTTTCGGTGATTCCGAGGACGGAATCCTTATAAGGAGGGAATGATGTGACAACCCGGATTTTCAAAAATTATTATAATAAAAATTTAATAAATAAAATTCTTATTACAAGATGTTTTGAGTTTGGATATGTGTATAGATGTGTTATATGTGGTGAAGTATATGATGTGGTGTGAATATATAAGATATATATATATATATATATATATATATATATTCATAGGTTGGAGGAATGATGTTTAGTAGTTAATTTATTTTAACTATTAAAGAAGGGAAACGAAATTGTTTGAAAATGGAATTAAGTTGGAAGTTATATTATTGAATAATTTAATTTGATTATTATGCATTATTGGCACTATAATTGTTATGAATTAAATTTTATAAATAATGAGAGTAATTCACTTAATTAAAAAAGTGAATTAATGTAAATATATTTGTTTTAATAAAATAAGAGGGTAATGTGTTACATATAAATGTAATATGTTAACGTAATTTGATTGAGAATTTCATAAGTAGTTAAGATAATTATCGAGTAAAATAAATATTTTAGTTGAGATATTTATTAAATAAAGTAAATATTTGATGAAAATTATTATGGAATAATTTATTCATGTATGATGATATTAAGTAAATTGATGATAAACAATTTTATAATCGGTGCATATTTTTTTACACTAATGGAATGACAATGCTCTAATTTAATTAAATAATTAAATTAGAGGATAAATGATTTATTAAATAAATTTATTATGTTGATAAGGAGTGATTTGATAAATTAAGTGATTAATAAACCCAATGTAACTTAATATTAATTTATAAGATTGGTTTGGTTATGTGTGACAAATGTACCATATGATAAAAGATTATTAAAATAATTGAAAGGGATGCCTAAGGAAGCTTGCCAAACAAGGTCTTGTGACCTTTTGGGTTTGGTAACCGATGAAGGAATTGAGTTTTTACGTTAAAAACAAAACTCATCAGTTAGCTTGTTCTTCAGTAAAAACAAATTTGGGAGTGAGGGTGAGTGAGAGAATTCTCTGAGAATTGGAGAAGAGCTTTGGAAGAACAAGAAGAAAAGAACCTTGTTCATCATTTAATTGGGTTAAGAAGGAATCAAAAGGTATTAATCCAACCTTAAAACTCCCTACTCTTGTTTGCCTCAAATATTAGGTTTCTATATAATTAGTTTGGGTTGATGAATGATAAGGATATATTTGTTGTAATACCCGAGAATTTTCATATATTATTAAATAAATATATTAATGGAAATGAGAATTTATTTGAATATAAATAATTTTGTGTTATGAGAATGATTAATTCAATTATATTAAATTGAATATCTATGACAATTGAGAAAAATATGGAGTTTACGATAAACTCGTTGAGAGCCTAGTGTGGCACAGTGATGGGAAATATTAATAATTATATTAATTGACGAAGAATTTTTAAGTGAACAATTAATTAATTATTAATTGTTATTAGAGAATATTAATTGATTGTTGTGGGATATTAACTATGGTTGATTAATAATATGTGATTATTATTATTGCAAGAAATATAATAATAATAAACCACTTGTTTATAATTGTGCTGAGATTTATATTTGTTAATGTAATAATTAATCCTATGATTATTAATTTGGTGTAATTAATAATCAATGATGAATAAATTAATTAATATTATTGTTAATTAATCAACGAGATAAATAGTTTATTTATTTGACATTATGAATAATAAAACAAATAAGTGAGTTATTAATATAATAAGATTATATTAATTGATAGGTGCAAATGTGCAATACTTGAATATATAAAGTATATGGAATACAACTATATTATATAGTGTAGAGAGACACTTAAGTATGACCATGCATGTATATACATAAACTATGTTATATAATGCAATACGAATATATTACACATAGAAACCATATATTACATGAAGCATAATGTGATTATGTTAAAACTATATAGGAATACATGATAATGCCTATGTGACAAGGTGAGTGTGTATACAGTAAAATAATATATCATGAATATATTGTAATCAATTATTGATTGTTGAATTTAATAATGTGATAGTATCTGATTAAATTATATCCGGTATTAACAGAATGTACATGGATTATATGCGTACAAGTCACCTTCACTATATTGAAGTATTCCTTATGCAAATTTATATTGTGACATTAAGTTTTAACCTATATATGGACAATAGGCATATATAATATAACATCAGAGTAGGAAGTATATTATGTGTGTATAATAATTTAAGTGTTGTGTGCTAATAAAATGCTGAGTATTGTTGCCTTGTCCCATTATAAGAGACCCTTTCTCCTTCACGTGAAATATACAAGCTATCCTACTCTCATATTCTTCCTTAAACTCAACAACATGGGCTAGCAAATGATGAAGAAGGGTGTAGGCATAATGATGGCTTTCAACAACTATCTACCAACTTCCTCTTATCTAGCATGCAATTCAAATTTCTGTTAGTTTGAAATGGTAGGCAATTGCATTGTCTGTATTTTGTTTTCTCTATAAATATGGCTTCCTTCCTTCTCATTTCACCTTGCTGAGATTTTGTTTGAGTTGATAAGTTGAGAGCATATACATATATCAGTATAATAGCATTGTGAAGTAGCAGCAAGTTCAATTATCTAACAGAGGTATAATTATCTTTCCATGTTCTTCATGCATGTTCTATATTTTGCTTACTGTTAAAATTTCCAATTCTTGATTTTGATTTCAATTCATACTAGATTGGATTGGGACATGTTCTTAGTTGTTATATAGTCTTATACATATGTTAATGAGCCAATGTGACTGATCACAAGCAAGTTCGTGAAGTAAATTTGTGTTTGGGCTGGGAACTGCCGAAGCAGGGAGCTCACTGGTGCTGGCCGAAGCACGGCGCAGCTGCGCCAGTTTACTACTGAGGCGCAGCGCAGCTGCGCCGGCCTCTGGAACCAGAATCAAATTTTGTTCCTAAAACTACTATATGGTAGTTACTTTTATAGATAAGGCAAGCACGTGAACATGAGTAGAACATATGTATGAGTACATAGGCCTAACGTAAGCATGTTTAAACCAAGATGGTATACCTTTTTGACGAAACGACGTATATGTTTAAAGAGGAACTTAAAGTTATAAAGAGAGACTTGAATATGTTATATTTATATTCTGACTTTTGATACATGTTATTATGGTTTAGAGATTCATGAAGGATGTGATAACTTGTGTATATATGTATCTTAAGGTAACATGAACATGTTAGACTTCGTTAATAGAACTTACTAACGAAACATGGACTCTGAACATGGACTTAACATGTTGTATTAGAATCCATATTCTGATATTTTTTAACATGCTTAATAATGAATATAACATCACTAGTATACCATACGTGTGTACTCGCTTGTTAAAATTCAATAAGAAGTTAACCAAGCACGGGTTTACGCATGTTTCTAAAGTAACAAACAATGCTAGTTATGAATAAATGATGTGGACAATCGCAAGCATGTATATTACAATTTGTATGACCTTCTCGCATGTATCTATGGTTTAATTGTATACGTTGTGATTGCATGGCCACATTTGGCCTTAAGCTCTTAGAAATCCTAAACTAACACCCTAATATGTAAAGATAAATTTAGATTTGAATACGTGTATGATATAACTACTTGTGAGCATGCCTAAATCAAGTTATATGATCACCTCGTATATTTAAAATTAACGAGCATGATAG
Source organism: Panax stipuleanatus (assembly GCA_020205555.1). Lineage (NCBI taxonomy): Eukaryota > Viridiplantae > Streptophyta > Magnoliopsida > Apiales > Araliaceae > Panax > Panax stipuleanatus. The sequence goes on along the minus strand of CM035118.1, from coordinate 103,451,716 downwards.
CTTACATGATTTTATGATGTTGTAAGCACTTGAATTGTTTAAAATATAAGTCTAGAATCATGTTATGGAAAGTGGAACCTAGATTGCCTTGGGAAAACACGAAAGGACTTTTAACATGTCAGTATACCTGGTGTGAATGTTAGCTTGCATGACCGGACAGAAACCACAAGGCACATATCAGCCTTGGCTTAGCCAGAGGGCTGCGCAGCTGCGCCGGCCCTAGGCTTAGCCATGGCGCAACTGCGCCAGTCTGGAATCAGAATTGAGCCAGTTGTTGATCTGATTTTTTTTGACAGTTAGCTTATGCGATTACTTTAACTTGTAATATATGACCAGTATGCTAAGAAATGTGTTAAGAGGCATGCTAAGTGATAAAATTGAATGTTTGATTATAAACTTCCCAAGGATAGGTCCAAAAGGTGTTTGGGGACTATAAAGCAACGATTAAAAACTATGTGATGACTTCATAATGTCTTGTAAACTGAAATGTGCTATATGTACGCAAAAGTATATGATGAAGTATGTGTATAGTATGCAACTAAGTTAAAAGTTTATGGGTGCGTTTAAAATTACATATCATATGTGAGCATAAATGATTATGAAAATCCTATACTTATAATACACTATAAATAGGATTCAAAAGTGTTGAATTACTTTACGTGGATAAACTACGCTAAAGGCAAGTTTCCTAACTTACACTCTTTTACGGTGCAAGTATTCTATCCTTGTATATTGTGAACTAGTTTCTTACTAAATTGTTGAATTGAATTAGCATACTTGAACTCTTAATTCATTAAAGCTATTATACATGTTGAACTTAGTATTGTTCTTGAATATTGTGAAAGTGTCTATGCCATTTGATTCGGCTAAACTTATATTATTGAAAAGCGACCCAAACCAATTGATTGGTGCGGGATCTTGTATTTGACTGAGAAGAACAAACTATAACTGTCGGAGAACCGACGCGAGCACTTGAGTATGATTGATTGTTATGCATAACGAGGGTACTTTAGGCTGATCACCTGCTGTATCTGTTTTTGTTGGATTTTCAGTTTATTACTGTCAAATCCTGTGGAAGTTTATAGTCCTTAGTGACTGCTCAGTATTCAGTTATCTTGAAATCTTGAATTGAATTATTATTGAATCATATTGATATTATTCTGTCCTTAGCGACTGTTATTGAGAACTGTTGATACTCTTGCTATCCTTGAACTATCAAACTTTTCTATACCTTTTCGAGAATTGAGAATTATATCACTTACCCTTGTCGTATATTACTTGCTGGGCAATTTGTGCTCATTCTTGCTTCCCTAAAACATTTCAGTTAAGGCAGAACAGGGCGAACCTTCGGGCATTAATAAGGGCAAGGGCAAGGCTACTAACTAGCTTGTCTCTTTTATATTTTTGTTATATATTTTAATGTTGTATTAAAATGATGAAGTAAGACTGGATTTGATTATGTTTAAGCTTAAGTTAGATTATGTAATAAGTCGTTAATTGATATTAGTATGTAATCTATTAAGTACTATAGGTTGCGAGACTTGGGGGAATAATTATAATAAATCATTGTAAATTATTCTAGAATAGATTTTCCGCTGTGATTGTGTGATATTTAGTTATTATTATTGTGATGTATTACCATGAGCACGTGATGAACCGAATTCGAGAGACCAAGTGGCGGTCCTGGAATTTGGGGACGTCACAGGTTGGTATCAAAGCTGTAGTTATAAACCTTAGGAACGAGTGTCCTTAGACTATAACTTAGGCGAACTTAGAAGTTAGGAAGGAGATAAAACTCATGTAGAGTTTTCCTTGAGAGACTTAGTCTGTTATGAAATGTAACTTCATTCTATACAATGAACTTATGTTTTTTTTAACATTCTAATGGAGTTGCTGTTTATTTGTCTCGTGTTTGTGATTGTAGGATGACAGACACAGGGGTACCTAGTAGAGTTGCAGAGGAGGAGCCCAGGGATATACACGTAGTATACGAGGCACCTCTAGAGGCTACACCAGTGCAGGCTGTTGCATCATTCGAGTCTGACGACGAGGACGAGATTGAGATAGAGTCTGATCCGGAGGAGGAGCCGATGGAGGACGAGCCGATAGAGGATGAGCCAGTAGAGGACTCTGATGAGGCTACTATAGAGGAGCAGATGCTATGAGAGTATGAGGAATGGATCCTAGAGTTAGACTGTAGAGTTCAGGAGCTGGAGGCAGAGGCCCAAGAGAGAGAGTCTGAGTTCCAGAAACTGCGGGACGAGGACCACCTAAGGAAGCTGGCTATGCAGGAGTTAGAGGTGGAGATCGCCTACCGTAAGGAGGCAGGGATCCAGATGGGGACTCTGTTTCACAGGTCAGTGGCTAGGAATGTAGATTTGGCAGAGAAGCTAGAAGAGGTTGAGCAGAGGGAGCTGAGTGAGAAGACAGAGAAGGAAGCACTCCGCACTCAATTGGAATTAGAGGTGATGGATAGGATACACTTTGAGGAGAAGTCGGGGGCTGCCCATGAGAGAGCAGATGACCTGGAAGATTAGGTCAAATGTAAGAAGAAGAAAATGAACAAGATGGGGTACGTGTTCCGTTCAGCATTTGAGAGAGTGATTGATGGTGTGTACCACTACCCGGCAGAACAGGGACAGACTCTACATACCTTGAGCCAAGAGCTGGTTGTGTATATAGCACAGTTGGAGTACAAGAGCGCTGTGGAGCGCGGGATGATGTGATGAGATTTCCTTAGTCAGTCTAGTGGTAGTACTAGTTGTGTCTTTATGTATTGTATATACTATGTTGTAATCCCAATCTTTTGTGTAAGATGTGGGATAATGATGTGAACCTCGAGTTAGCATTTGTTAGAGGGGTAGTATGGTGGTAGGTTGATATATTCCCCATCTTTTGTGATATTAGGGGATATATGTGATAACATTTATAGCAGTATGCTAGGAAAATCATGTAATGAAACGATTTGGCATATGAATATAAATGAAGTTTATTTCGAAAACGTGTTATAGATTTATTCTTTTAGTATTAGAAGAAATACTTAAGTAATATACTTGAATAATAATAAAATGGAAACTTGTGATGCAGATAATGCCGCCCAGACGTAGATTGACTGCACCCGAAGAATCTGTTAACAACGAGAGGGAACAAGTAGACCCGATCCAGAAACTGGTAGACTTGTTAGGAGAAGCCTTAAGGGGAAGGAACAATGAACCCGTTCGCCTGAACCCTCAGACTGTGCCAGTAACAACCTTTAAAGACTTTAAGAGTGTAGGACCCCCAGAGTTCGAGGGAACTACCGACCCAATCGTCGCACAAACATGGATCAAAGAGATCGAAAAAGCTTTCACTATAGCTAGCGTAGGCGAAGATCAGAAGACGGTGTTTGCCACGTACATGATGAGGGGAGAAGCGAACTACTGGTGGGAGGCTAATCAACAAAGAGCTGGAGAAGGGATAATAGCTTGGGACAAGTTTAAGACGCTGTTCTTCGAGAATTACTTCCCGAAGAGTATGAAGAATCGGATGGAGGTGAAATTCCTAGAGTTAAAACAAGGTGAGATGACGGTGGCGCAATACGCGGCTAGGTTTAATGAACTAGCACGATTTGCGGAGCACCAAGTTGGTGATGAAGAGAGAAAGGCTAGACGTTTCGAACAAGGGTTGAAGCCGTGGCTGTTTAATAAGGTATCAGTTCTTCAAATTGATTCCTTTGCAACACTACTGGAGAAGGCAATCATTGCGGAAGGTGGCAGTGAGGCCTTAAGTCTGTATAACAAAGAGAAGAAAGGAAAGAATGCTGGAGGAGAGAATCGTACAGGAGGAAGCAGTAGCGGAGGAAGCAACTTGAGAAAGAGAAAGTGGGAGAATAACAACACCAACAAAAACAACAATAATCAATCAGGGAATTTTCGTGGAGGTTTCAAGAAGAGGGCTGAAGGATGCCCGAAGTGTGGGAAGAATCACCAGGGCGAGTGCTGGAAGGGACGTGGCACTTGCTACAACTGCGGACAGGAAGGGCACATCTCGCCCAACTGTCCGAAACCAAAGAAGATACAAGGATGCTTTGCGTGTGGCTCGACGGAGCACCGAATTAAGGACTGCTCAAAGAAGGGAAGTGGCGGGGGTAGTAATCAGCAAGGAGGCAACAAGCTGATGATCGGTGGACCGGCACAATCCAACCGCCCAACCGCCAGAACCTTTAACATGACCGTCCAAGACGCCGTGGCTGCGAAGGACATGGTGTCAGGTATAATCCCAATCAATGATATAAATGCTTATGTATTATTTGATTCGGGTGCCACCTGTTCTTTTGTATCTGAAGAATTTGCTAGTAAACTTAGTACACCCCGTGAACGATTAGAAAATCCTTTAGTCATAGAAGTTGCTAATATGGAAGTGATACCTGTAGAATACATTTATCGAGATTGTCACGCAAACATTAGAGGACATGAACTGAGCGTAGATTGATTCCTATTAGACTGGGAGAATTTGAATTGATACTAGGAATGAATTGGTTGTATAACCATGCTGTGATAATTGACTGTCAGAACAAATGTATGAACCTTCAGACTCCGAGTAAGTCTAAGGTAGTGTTTTATGGTAGCTCATCGCTTAAGCAATCGTGTTGCGTTACGATGATGCAGGCCAAGAAATTGTTAAGGAAAGGATGCGTAGGATATTTAGCTTACATCGTTGATACTCAGAAAAAGGGAGTAGAAATTAAGGATATATCCGTAGTGAATGAATTTCAAGATGTATTTCTAGACGATCTGCCTGGTCTTCCGCCAGACAGGGAAATCGAATTCGTAATAGACTTAGCACCGGGAACGGCACCGATTTCGAAAGCTCCATATCGTATGGCGCCAGTAGAAATGAAGGAATTGATGATACAATTGCAAGAGTTGTTGGATAAGGGTTACATTCGACCGAGTGTTTCTCCTTGGGGAGCACCAGTACTATTTGTTAAGAAGAAGGACGGATCGATGAGGCTCTATATCGATTATCGAGAATTAAACAGAGTAACGATCAAGAACCGATATCCGCTACCGAGGATAGACGACTTGTTTGATCAACTGAAGGGAGCAAAGTGTTTCTCGAAGATCGACCTACGAACAGGATATCATCAACTAAAGGTACGGGATGAGGACGTACCAAAGACTGCGTTTCGAACCCGTTATGGACACTACGAGTTTTTGGTAATGTCATTCTGATTGACTAATGCTCTGGCAGCATTTATGGACTTGATGAACCGAGTTTTCAAGCCATACTTGGATAAATTTGTAGTGGTTTTTATCGACGACATTTTGATCTACTCGAAGACAGAGGAAGAACACGCTGAACATCTGAAGATTGTTTTGGAAGCACTAAGGAAGGAGAAGATGTATGCAAAATTTTCTAAGTGCGAATTTTGGATGGAGAAGGTTCAATTCTTAAGCCACGTGGTGGATAAGAATGGAATCTCTGTAGACCCTGCGAAGGTTGAAGCAGTAAGTAATTGGGAACAACCGAAAACACCGACGGAGGTGAGAAGCTTTTTACGGTTAGCTGGGTACTATCGGAGATTTATCCAAGATTTTTCTAAGATAGCAACCCCGTTGACCAATTTGACTAGAAAGACGGTGAAATTTGTATGGACCGACAAATGTGAAGAGAGTTTTCAGGAGTTGAAAAAGAGATTGAGCGAAGCACCTGTATTATCATTACCAGATGATGCGGGAAATTTTGTGGTGTATAGTGATGCATCGCACAAGGGACTTGGTTGTGTGCTTATGCAGCACGACAAGGTCATTGCATATGCATCACGACAATTAAAGGATTACGAAAAACGATACCCTACTCACGACTTAGAGTTAGCGGCAGTAGTTTTTGCGTTAAAGATATGGAGGCATTATTTGTACGGAGAAAAATGTGAGATATACACGGACCATAAAAGTTTGAAGTATATCTTCACACAGAAGGAGTTGAACATGTGGCAGAGGAGATGGTTAGAATTAATCAAAGACTATGATTGCAATATTCTTTATCACCCGGGAAAGGCGAATGTGGTTGCCGACACTCTGAGCAGGAAAGGAAGGGAGAAGTTGTTTAATTTGACGACTCAGGAAGAATTGATAAGAAAGATGGAGAAATTGGAAATAGAAGTGAAAGAACCAGAGAAGCTTGGAGAGAAGTTGTTTGTAATGGAAGCTCATCCGACATTGTTGGACAGAGTAAAGGAAGCTCAGGAAAGGGATGAAGAGTGTGAGAAAATCCGAAAGAGGATCACAGAAAATGAGGAAGAGAAATTTTGAATGGATAAAGACGGTATCTTGAGATTTGAAGAAAGAGTATGGGTTCCAGCGGTAACCGAGTTGAGGGAAGAGATTTTGCACGAGGCACACAATACGACATATTCCGTTCATCCGGGAGGCACAAAGATGTACCGAGATATAAGGCAACATTTTTGGTGGCCCAATTTAAAACGGGAAGTCGCAGAGTGCGTCAGTAGATGTTTGACTTGCCAACGCGTTAAAGCAGAACATCAGCGGCCGAGTGGTTTACTACAACCGTTGGAAATACCAGAGTGGAAATGGGAGCATATTACGATGGACTTCGTGGTAGGACTTCCAGCTACGTAGAAAGGTTATGATGCCATTTGGGTTATCGTGGATCGACTAACCAAGACCGCACATTTTCTATCAATCAAGATCCGCTACAGTTTGAACCAATTAGCGAGTCTGTATGTAAAAGAGATTGTTTCACGACATGGAGTGCCGGTATCAATTGTCTCTGATCGAGATCCGCGCTTCACGTTCAATTTTTGGAAGAGTTTGCAAGAAAGAATGGGAACGCAGTTGAGGTTGACTACAGCTTACCATCCTCAGACAGACGGACAGAGTGAGTGAACAATACAAACGCTGGAGGACATGCTTAGGACTTGCGTGATGGATTTTAAAGGAAATTGGGACGACCACCTACCCTTAGTAGAATTCGCATATAATAATAGCTACCATGCGAGTATCGGCATGCCACCGTACGAAGCTCTTTACGGGAGAAAGTGCAGAACGCCATTATGTTGGGACGAAGTCGGAGAGCGACGAATACTCGGACCAGAGCTAGTACAACAAACCGCAGACGTGGTGACAGTGATAAGAGCCAGATTAGTAGCAGCTCAAGATCGCCAGAAGAAATACGCAGATTTGTATCGGCAGGACCGAGACTTCAAAGTCGGCAGTTTTGTATTCTTGAAAGTATCTCCATGGAAAGGAAAGATCCGTTTCGGCAAGAAAGGAAAATTGAGTCCAAAATTTATAGGACCGTTCGAAATACTGAAGCGAGTGGGCGAAGTGGCATACAAAGTTGCATTACCACCCGAGTTGGAGCACATCCACAACGTGTTCCACATTTCCGTGTTGCGACCGTACAAGGCCGACTACAAGCACGTGATTTCTTACGAGCCCATTCAAGTGGAGAAGAACTTGGCGTATGAAGAAATTCCTGTCCAAATATTAGATAGGAAAGAGCAAACCTTGAGAAATAAAATTATTTCGTCTGTAAAAGTACTTTGGCGTAACCACGATGTCGAGGAGGCAAAGTGGGAATTAGAAGATAGGATAATGAGGGATTATCCCCATTTATTTGTGTAACCTCGTAGCAATTCCGGGACGGAATTTTTATAAGGGGGGGGGGGAGGATGTAATACCCGAGAATTTTTATATATTATTAAATAAATATATTAATGGAAATGAGAATTTATTTGAATATAAATGATTTTGTGTTATGAGAATGATTAATTCAATTATATTAAATTGAATATCTATGACAATTGAGAAAAATGTGGAGTTTACGATAAACTCGTTGAGAGCCTAGTGTGGCACAGTGATGGAAAATATTAATAATTATATTAATTGACGAAGAATTTTTAAGTGAACAATTAATTAATTGTTAATTGTTATTAGAGAATATTAATTGATTGTTGTGGGATATTAACTATGATTGATTAATAATATGTGATTATTATTATTGCAAGAAATATAATAATAATAAACCACTTGTTTATAATTGTGCTGAGATTTATATTTGTTAATGTAATAATTAATCTTATGATTATTAATTTGGTGTAATTAATAATCAATGAGGAATAAATTAATTAATATTATTGTTAATTAATCAACGAGATAAATAGTTTATTTATTTGACATTATGAATAATAAAACAAATAAGTGAGTTATTAATATAATAAGATTATATTAATTGATAGGTGCAAATGTGCAATACTTGAATATATAAAGTATATGGAATACAACTATATTATATAGTGTAGAGAGACACTTAAGTGTGACCATGCATGTATATACATAAACTATGTTATATAATGCAATACGAATATATTACATATAGAAACCATATATTACATGAAGCATAATGTGATTATGTTAAAACTATATAGGAATACATGATAATGCCTATGTGACAAGGTGAGTGTGTATACAGTAAAATAATATATCATGAATATATTGTAATCAATTATTGATTGTAGAATTTAATAATGTGATAGTATCTGATTAAATTATATCCGGTAGTAACAGAATGTACATGGATTATATGCGTACAAGTCACCTTCACTATATTGAAGTATTCCTTATACACATTTATATTGTGACATTAAGTTTTAACCTATGTATGGACAATAGGTATATATAATATAACATAAGAGTAGGAAGTATATTATGTGTGTATAATAATTTAAGTGTTGTGTGCTAATAAAATGCTGAGTATTGTTGCCTTGTCCCATTATAAGAGACCCTTTCTCCTTCACGTGAAATATACAAGCTATCCTACTCTCCTATTCTTCCTTAAACTCAGCAACATGGGCTAGCAAATGATGAAGAAGGGTGTGGGCATAATGATGGCTTTTAACAACTATCTACCAACTTCCTCTTATCTAGCATGCAATTCAAATTTCTGTTAGTTTGAAATGGTAGGCAATTACATTGTCTGTATTTTGTTTTCTCTATAAATATGTCTTCCTTCCTTCTCATTTCACCTTGCTGAGATTTTGTTTGAGTTGATAAGTTGAGAGCATATACATATATCAGTAGAATAGCATTGTGAAGTAGCAGCAAGTTCAATTATCTAACAGAGGTATAATTATCTTCCCATGTTCTTCATTCATGTTCTATATTTTGCTTACTGTCAAAATTTCCAATTCTTGATTTTGATTTCAATTCATACAAGATTGGATTGGAACATGTTCTTAGTTGTTATATAGTCTTATACATATGTTAATGAGCCAATGTGATTGATCACAAGCAAGTTCGTGAAGTAAATTTGTGTTTGGGCTGAGAACTGCCAAAGCAGGGAGCTCACTAGTGCTGGCCGAAGCACGGCGCAGCTGCGCCAGTTTACTACTGAGGCGCAGCGCAGCTGCGCCGGCCTCTGGAACCAGAATCAAATTTTGTTCCTAAAACTACTATATGGTAGTTACTTTTATAGATAAGGCAAGCACGTGAACATGAGTAGAACATATGTATGAGTACATAGGCCTAACGTAAGCATGTTTAAACCAAGATGGTATACCTTTTTGACGAAACGACGTATATGTTTAAAGAGGAACTTAAAGTTATAAAGAGAGACTTGAATATGTTATATTTATATTCTGACTTTCGATACATGTTATTATGGTTTAGAGATTCATGAAGGATGTGATAACTTGTGTATATATGTATCTTAAGGTAACATGAACATGTTAGACTTCGTTAATAGAACTTACTAACGAAACATGGACTTTGAACATGGACTTAACATGTTGTATTAGAATCCATATTCTGATATTTTTTAACATGCTTAATAATGAATATAACATCACTAGTATACCATACGTGTGTACTCTCTTGTTAAAATTCAATAAGAAGTTAACCAAGCACGGGTTTACGCATGTTTCTAAAGTAACAAACAATGCTAGTTATGAATAAATGATGTGGACAATCGCAAGCATGTATATTACAATTTGTATGACCTTCTCGCATGTATCTATGGTTTAATTGTATACGTTGTGATTGCATAGCCACATTTGGCCTTAAGCTCTTAGAAATCCTAAACTAACACCCTAATATGTAAAGATAAATTTAGATTTGAATACGTGTATGATATAACTACTTGTGAGCATGCCTAAATCAAGTTATATGATCACCTCGTATATTTAAAATTAACGAGCATGATAGCTTACATGATTTTATGATGTTGTAAGGACTTGAATTGTTTAAAATGTAAGTCTAGAATCATGTTATGGAAAGTGGAACCTAGATTGCCTTGGGAAAACACGAAAGGACTTTTAACATGTCAGTATACCTGGTGTGAATGTTAGCTTGCATGACCGGACAGAAACCACAAGGCACATATCAGCCTTGGCTTAGCCAGAGGGTTGCGCAGCTGCGCCGGCCCTAGGCTTAGCCCTGGCGCAGCTGCGCCAGTCTGGAATCAAAATTAAGCCAGTTGTTGATCTGATTTTTTTTGACAGTTAGCTTATGCGATTACTTTAACTTGTAATATATGACCAGTATGCTAAGAAATGTGTTAAGTGGCATGCTAAGTGATAAAATTGAATGTTTGATTATAAACTTCCCAAGGATAGGTCCAAAAGGTGTTTGGGGACTATAAAGCAACGATTAAAAACTATGTGATGACTTCATAATGTCTTGTAAACTGAAATGTGCTATATGTACGCAAAAGTATATGATGAAGTATGTGTATAGTATGCAACTAAGTTAAACGTTTATGGGTGCGTTTAAAATTACATATCATATGTGAGCATAAATGACTAATGAAAATCCTATACTTATAATACACTATAAATAGGATTCAAAAGTGTTGAATTACTTTACGTGGATAAACTACGCTAAAGGCAAGTTTCCTAACTTACACTCTTTTACGGTGCAAGTATTCTATCCTTGTATATTGTGAACTAGTTTCTTACTAAATTGTTGAATTGAATTAGCATACTTGAACTCTTAATTCATTAAAGCTATTATACATGTTGAACTTAGTATTGTTCTTGAATATTGTGAAAGTGTCTATGCCATTTGATTCGGCTAGACTTATATTATTGAAAAGCGACCCAAACCAATTGATTGGTGCGGGATCTTGTATTTGACTGAGAAGAACAAACTATAACTGTCGGAGAACCGACGCGCGCACTTGAGTATGATTGATTGTTATGCATAACGAGGGTACTTTAGGCTGATCACCTGCTGTATCTAATTTTGTTGGATTTTTAGTTTGTTACTGTCAAATCCTGTGGAAGTTCATAGTCCTTAGTGACTGCTCAGTATTCAGTTATCTTGAAATCTTGAATTGAATTATTATTGAATCATATTGATATTATTCTGTCCTTAGCGACTGTTATTGAGAACTGTTGATACTCTTGCTATCCTTGAACTATCAAACTTTTCTATACCTTTTCTAGAATTGAGAATTATATCACTTACCCTTGTCGTATATTACTTGCTGGGCAATTTGTGCTCATTCTTGCTTCCCTAAAACATTTCAGTTAAGGCAGAGCAGGGCGAACCTTCGGGCATTGATAAGGGCAAGGGCAAGGCTACCAACTAGCTTGTCTCTTTTATGTTTTTTTTATATATTTTAATGTTATATTAAGATGATGAAGTAAGACTGGATTTGATTATGTTTAAGCTTAAGTTAGATTATGTAATAAGTCGTTAATTGATATTAGTATGTAATCTATTAAGTACTGTAGGTTGTGAGACTGGGGGAATAATTATAATAAATCATTGTAAATTATTCTAGAATAGATTTTCCGCTGTGATTGTGTGATATTTAGTTATTATTATTGCGATGTATTACCATGAGCACGTGATGAACCGAATTCGAGAGACCAAGTGGCGGTCCTGGAATTTGGGGGCGTCACATTTGTTTATAGGCGTGTATAATCTGTGATATGTCATCTATAAACGATTTTAGAGTTATCAAATTTATGTAAATATATTTTTAGAATAAGGAATTTTGGTTATGGCTTAATTGGATGGTTAGATCATGTATATAATCTGAAATTGATTATGGATGTTGTTAGTATGATGAAAAACAAAAAAAAATGCAAGTTCAATGAATCAATTTGGTTAAGAAACGAATCTGTGGTGAATGAATTCACTAAATATGTGTAAAACATAAAAAAGTATAGCATGAATAGTGAATTGGAACCCTTAAAATGAATTGTTAATATTCTTGAAGTATTATAATTATTATGTAGATGAGTAGTTCAGTGTTTCACGAATCCATAGAGTCGAAAACGGACTCAATCGGATGTGTATAGCTTGATTTATGATGATTGGAAGGAGGAAAGGGTTAGAAAATTCACCATAACAACATACTGGAGGAAAAAGTAGCATAACACTCTGCCAGGGGCGCAGCTGCGCTGACTCTAAGGCTGTTTGGGGCGCAGCTGCGCCGGGAGGAAAGTCAGTCCGGGACTATTTTGACCTCCTGTGGTAAAACAGCCATAATTTTTTCATACGAACACCGATTGAGGCGATTCAAGATGATCCGGAACGAGCACGAGTAGACCTACAACTTTTGTTTTTTAAGTTTTTCAATTTGAGATCATTATCAAGGGTCAAAAGGGTCATTTTTGTTTTGGAGGCAATCGGGGGGCGTCGGGCATGCACCTATGCACATGTAATGCTCCCGACCATGTAAAATGATGTTCTAACTTCCATAACATGACTATTATATATTATAATGATACTTAGCATTAACCTTGAGTATTAGTCAAGTCGTATGGGAGTGCTAAGCGTGCGCAAATGCGTGTCGTTTGGGCGTTCGAATAGGCAAGTTTGACGTACGGACGTGCAAGCGTCCCAGCGCCATAATGAGTGTGTATGATCTTGTTTAATATTATGTTTTCAATAAGAATAAAATATTATAGAGTAATGTAGCTCAATATAGGAGCATGCAAAGCACATGCAAAAGAGGCGAGTTAGGTGTATGACGTATAAACGTCGAAACGCCGTGTAATGTGGCAATACACTTAAATAGTGTTTCGATTCTAATGTAACGAACATTATTATATATGAAATGTGGTTAATATAAAACCAATAGGTAGTCCTAGCAGGACTTAAACACTTGAATCAATTTTGAATATTACTAAAAAAGAAATATAGTGAGATATAAGTCGAAAGTTAACACAATCAAATTAAATATTGTGTATTGATAATAGAAAGGGTTATGAGATGTAGAGTAAAGGTTATATTGCAACTAATATGCATTGCTATATGACTAATAATTGATGTGCATGATTATATAATTGTGTAGGGCACGTGAAGTGCAAATATCTGTAAGTTGTTAAACTGTTATTGGTAAACAACGATCAAGGCAAGTCTTTTAGTTCTTATTTTCTACGTGCACTTGATGATGAACTATTTTAAATTGTTTTGCAAAGAGCATGATATGTTGTATATATGTTGTAGGCATGAAATGTTAAAGTTAATTTATGACTACATTGATTGATTAAAGAATGTTGATTGAGTAAGAAACTCAATCTTTATATTTGTTATATGATGTGAAGCATGTATGCCATGTTACTTTAATTATTATGAGATGTATGTTGAGCATGTTTTTATGTGCTATGTGATGCATGAAAGCTGTTAGATCTTGTTGAGCTGTCGAGTTCATTCTTGCAAATAATCACTTTTGCGGGTTAAGGATTCAAGGTAACGCTATGTGTTACTTGAAAGAAATGAATCAGATGTAATGCATGAAGATTTATATACTTTGGCTGAATTGTTATTATTTTGGACCCTGTTTAAGGTTTCAGATAATGTATTTGATAATGTATGATGGTTAACAGATGTTGAGTTGGAATGATTAAATTTTACCCGATGTATAAGGGTTATTGAACGTGGTTGTAAGTTTTAGTTTATAACAACTCTGACGAAGCGATTCATAACATAAAGTTGGATCAAAGTTATGTAATGATAAAGGTTGAGATTCAGGGGAATAAAGAAGAAATAATGTAAAAGTTTTAAATATTCCGTATTTTTAGTGATTATATCATTGATTAATGATGTAAAGTCTGAATAAGGATGCATTGTTAACGATCGATGTCGAGAGTTGTATTGTATGAATTTTCGGGTCGTTATAGAGAAAGAGAATAGAGAGATTCCGGCAAGAGAGGGTAGGAGAGGGGGATAGTTTTTCAAAGTTTTTTAGTTCTTAATTCAAGTTCTAGGAAGAAGAAAGGAAAACCAAGATAAGGTATAACGGATTTCTACTTATGTAGTCTAATTTTCTTTTTATTTTGTTTTGATTTTTGATAGTATGAAGTTTTGATCTTGAGGTTAAAAACTTTAGATCTATATGTTTAAAAGTGTTTCATGATTAGATCTAACACTTTTGTGAATCAAAAGTTGGATCTAAACTAAGAAATAGAAACTAGGTTGTTCAAAATGTAGAAAAACTAATTTTTCTTATCCTTGATTGTGTTTAATCTTGTGTTTGTTGATTATTTGGTGAATTAGATCCATGATTATATGAGTTATTTATAGTTAATATGATGAGTTATGTTGGTTTTATAGGAGATTATGAAAGTTTTCTTACAAAACACAAAAGGTTGAAAAATAGATTTTTGAGAAAACAAAGAATGAAATGGAAATGACCATATCTCTCATTCTATTTCGAATTTTTGTGTGTGGTCAATTTCTAGAGTTATATCTATAAGTCTTATAACTTTTTCAAGTAGAATCACTAAAAAAGGAGTTATAGATTTTTGTGTGGACTGATTTTAGTAAAATAAGCAAAATCTGAAAAATGCATAAAAGTAGGTTGTCCAAAAATTATGAAGGCAATTTCGGCAACTTAATATATGAAATAAATTCCAATATTTTGGGACATGAAAATATATGAGATAAAGTAGCTTGTGTCCAAAATGAGCTCATTCCGACTTAAATTAACCATGTTATGACTATTTCAATATTTGCATTTTCAGACGAAAATCGCTATAACCGGAGTTTTATAACTCCGATGGCCACGAAATTTAAACTGGATGCTCACGTTAATACGTGTAAGATCCCACCTAGAGTTGGGAATTTCTGGAGTTAAGCATGATGTAGCTAATTTCTTAAGGTTTTAACTAGAAATGGATTTTTGAAAAATACTTTAGGGAGTTGAAAATTTCCAAAAAAAATCTTTTTGTGTGTGGAATATATGTATATATGATTGGCCAAAGGATAGAAAAATAATAATTTGATTTGGTATTTTCGTGAATAGGGTATTTCAGCTTCCTGAAATTAATAATTCAGGGTGTTGAAATGGAAACTGAAATGTGAGGAAGAGAAGTCAATTTTGTTTCAGCTTGCTGAAATGGAAACTGAAAAGGTTACGAAGGGAAGACAGTTTGATTTCAGTTTGCTAAAATTATATGTTAAGTCTCTTGAATTCATAAATAGTTTACTGAGTTATAATAAGAACTTATAAATGAACGAGTAATTGTTAAGTCTAAGGTAGTACAGTCATACTCTTTAATAGTTGATGTATAGTAGCTGGGCTAAACAATTCCTTCAGGGAGCGGAGGTACGTATGAATTAGTAACCGATCTAACTCACTGTGAAAATAGTGTAGACGAGACGAAAACTAATTTGGTGGTTGTTTGTGGGAAATCACTCAGTATACTATATTGAATACTATTAAATACTCGATGTGTGCTAGGTTTAGACTTGTGTATTCGTATGGTGTTATCTAATGATTGATTATGTGATTACATGTTAGATAAAATACTATGAGTAAGATATGTGATGCTAATTAAAAGATCGATCTTATTAATGATAGGTCTTACAAAAGAAGTTAACTTAAATTACGTAGCAGTAGTCAACGAATCAGGCAAGTTCTCTAACTCAAACTTGAGTTATTATTTTTCAAAGTATGATTAATGGATAATTATTGGTAGTTATTCATATCTATAATGATTATTATTATTCGCACATAGTGCAATTGATGCTTGTTCTATTATTTGAACAGTTTATAAGTCACGTCTCAGCTAATTGTTTTGGCGAGACTAATATTTGTTAAAGCATGAAACGTTCTATTTAATATGAACTGATTTATTATTGAAAGATCTATGCCATTGATTTCGGCTAGATCAATATTGATATTATATGTTAAAATTATAGTATTTTTTTGAAAGCAATCCAAACCATATTGTTGTGGTATGGGCTCATGATGTAAGACTGAGATGAACAAACTTTATTGTCGTAAATCTACCTGTGCTCTATTATTGTGTATTATGCATAATATAAGGTGCAAAGGAGTTGGCCGCTCCAGGTACTTGCAGAGGAGTATAGTTTAGTTTTTATAACTAACTTATATTCCTAAGGTAATTTAGTTTTAATAACTAATAATTCCTCTATTAATTCATGATCCTTTTGTGATCACTCAACATGAAATTTGGAAATATCCCACTTTATTCAATATTGTTGCAGTATTGTTAATTCTTCTTATTCACTTGAATATTATTGAATCTTTGAAAGAATTTTACTCTTTCATCCTTGATATGTTATTCAGTATGAAATTTGAGAAAGTTTTATTATTGAGATTGAATTATTCTTTAGCTACTTCAAAACCCTTTGATTATTGTTGAAGTTCTATAGAAGCTAGACTCTTCTATTCATGATATATATCCTTTATTGTATACTTTAACTTGCTGAGCAAACTCGTTGCTTACCCTTTCTTAAATAAAACATTGCAGCTAAGGCCGAGGTAGCAGAAGGTTCTAACAGGGACAAAGGCAAAGGCAAGGCTCATGAGTAGTTATTGTCAACTTTTAATAGTTATATTATATTATGTAAATTAATTATGTAAACCTTTTGGATACTTAAGGGTATGTAAGTGATGTTAAGGTTAGTTAACCTAGGATATTGTTATAAGTTGTATTAAGTAATGTTATGAATGATGTTATTCATTAATGAATGGGTAGTTAGATGTGATATGTATGATTGATCGTGAGCACAAAACCCGAGGTTAGGAAACTCAGATTTGGGGGCGTCATAAGTTGGTATCAGAGCTGTAGGTTATAAACCTTAGGTGGGGGAAAAGCCTTAGGAACATAACCATACGAAGGATAGAGAAAACTCATTTAGAGTTCTAAGTAATGGATTGGGAAAATTGATCCATAGTAAGATGTGTGGAAACTTAGTGTTTATGGATTGTGTTTAATGGTGATATACTAGTTAAGTTATTTAAAACTGATTGTAGGATGTCAGGAGAGGATGAGATGGTTACAAAAATGTTAGTAGCTGCACCAATGCCACTAGCCGAGGTGCCAGCTCAAAGTGAGACAGTTGAGGAAGTTTTAAGAGACGCACCTCCGGTAAATCTAGCAATCGATCATGACGAGTACCCCGAGATGGACCTGGATGAAAAGGAAGAGGTAGATTCGAAAGAAACTAAGGTGGAGCTAGAAACAAAGATTGAAAATGGGGAAAAAAGGTAGAGTAGTAATCGAAGAAGGACAAGCATCCGCGGAAGTTCAAGATTTAAGGGATAAGGTGTTTTTCTTGGAGGAAATGTGGAACGCAGAAAGATTATTAAATGACCAGTTGATAAAAGCATTGAGCGAGATGACAGAAGAACGAAATGATCTGAAGGCACAAATCGATGGTATGAGAGCTGAGGGTAATGTATCATCTGAAGTTGTAAATAAGAAAGAAAAGGGAAATAATAATAAAATAAATAGGAACAACGACAGTGACTCTGGGGACTAGCAAGAGAATACACTACTGAGGAAGAAGGCATGTATTGATTGCGAAAAGAAGAATTTCGAGGAATGTATGAATGGTAAGAATGTGTGTTGTAATATCGAACAAGGAAGACATATGTCACCAAATTTTCCTAAGCCAAATAAAGGAGGATGTTTTTCATGTGGTGGAATGGGTCATAGGGTTAAGAATTGTCCTAAGATGAAGACAGGTGAAGGAAGTAGACGGAAGAATAATTAAGTGTGAGGAGTAGAATCTTTTGCAGTAAGATAATATGTTAGTAATATAGTATCCTAGACGATGAATAGGTTTATATAATATATAAATATATCTATATGAGTATAATATTCGCTTTTGTATGTCTATCAAGATAACTTTTGTATGTCTCAACTTTTTGTATAAAGTTGTAGTAATGAATCTCTACTTTTGTCACAAAGGGATAGTAAATGTTAGTAGCAGTATGCGTTATGTACTAAAAAGTACTATATACTATTTGCATGAATATGAATATAAATGCAATGATATGATTATATGTTTGAATAAGTAAATAAATTTTGAGAAATAAAATATTAAGATGTTTATCTGATGAATTTGATAATTCAGTAAGCTGAATTAGTTAATCTAGCAAGCTGAAATTGGTTTAAGTTTAAAATTTGTATTAAATTCTTATTATACTACTAATAATGTGTGGCATAAAGACAAAGTATTAATGTAAGTCTTTATTTCATCAGATAATGGCGCTAAGACGATAAAATCTTAACTAAAGTTAGAAAGTTTCGACTTCAACCTCGCGTTGCTCGGAGTGCACGTACTTCGAGATAACTCAACTGGACACTTGGGCCCCACCAGGGTAGCCGCACCTCTACCTGCGGTAGCAGCAGGTAGAGCTGAGGCTCCTTGGCCTATAAATAAACGTGCACTCCCCCTCATTTTAAAAAAAAGAAATGCAGCAAAACTCTGCCTGTTTGATTTTATAACTTTTTCACCTCTTCTAAACCCAAATTTTTTCACTCTAACACGTAGATATACCCACATACTACCACATATAAGAAAATAACCGATAGATTCTGACGTTTAGAACCTATGATTTGGCAAAAAGCCAGTGTAGCAATCCATTGTAAGTATTTTTACGATCAGAAAGTGATTCCTACTTCTTTGCACTGTTTTGCACTTGCATATCAAATTTCATTTTCTAAATATGCTCGGAACTTAGTTCCGTGGTCGTTTTCGTCAAAATTTGGTACATTTTTGTATATAAACTCAATTTCTGGCATTTTTACAACTCGGATTGACGATCCGGCAGCTCTAACAGCTTCAGTGCACTATCATCTTCGTTTCAAGCAACTTCGCCGAACTGGGTTATCTTCCAAGTCCGGGTTTGGCTTTTTTTTTTGTATTTATTTAACTGTATATATACTAACTTTTCAATTCAGTTAAGCTCGGATTTCAAATCCGAGATAGTTTACTGCTTTTATATATATTTATGTATATATAAGCAGCCTTCACTACCACTGGGTACTCTTCCCAGTCTTGGTTGACTACATTTCTGTCAATATATATATTTATATATTTCTGTCCAGCCTGGATTATTCTGTGGTCTTTATACTGCTTTTTGCACCCTTCACCATTACTGGGTTATCTTCCTAGTCCCTAGTTGACTACATTTCTTTACATTTACATTTCAGTTCGGCCTGGATTATTCTGTGTTCTTTTTACTATTTATATATATAAATATGCATATATAAGCAGCCTTCACCACCACTGGGTTCTCTTTCCAATCTTGGTTGACTACTTTTCTGTTAATATATATATATATATATAGACTTCAATTCCAGTCCAGGCACCGGTGTGAAAACCCATCGCCCTTTACAGGTTTTGTATATATAATTGTGTATATATCTTGGCTTTACTTACTTTTCATTAAATTAATGCTTTAAATATTCATTCGATATGAATCGGCATTTTTCAGTCACAAAAGCAACCTCACGTCCCTTAGATCACAATCTAGTGGGAACGAGTCGCTTCTGCCAGGTGCGAACTAGGATTTACTGATGAATCCTCGGTTCTGGCAATATTGGGATATATATCTATTTCTGTACAAAGTTGAACTGTGCAGGTTTATTGGCTACTTTCATGTGAGCCTAGGAATCGTGGGATTCATAATTAAATCGATCAGAATCTGATTCCCGCGATGGACAAACTTCGCTTTACGAATGTACCCTGCCAATTTTCTATAAAATGTACATGCAAAGACCTTAAAAAGATTATTCAGATTTAAGGTCTCAATATAGTGAAAAATATGGTTTGCCGTGTCAGCGTCCCTCCGATGGCTTTCATGCCCATGAGGAGACCGACACTTGTATATATTTTGTGGTCGAGGATGCTTCGTAGCCCGACAAATCACCATTCAAATGCAAGGCATAAGGCTATAAAGATAAAATTAGAAGTATCAACAGGCTTTAATTCTTATGTTAGCATATGGGTTTGATAACCAGCTTTCAAAACATCATTTTCAATTCAATCAAAAGAAAAGCTTTTGCAGATCAAATCAAACACTTCTACAAATCAAATCAAAGACTTTTTGCACAATCAAATAAAACTCTTCGTATATAGGTTCAACGAAACAAAGCACCACTTTCAATCAAATCAAACATAGGCCCAATTTTCAAATAGCATTCACACACGCATTTCAGTTTTAAGGGAAATATTGAAAAGGTGCAGTACCGTATTTACACGGGAGTTGTGGGGTGCCTAACACCTTCCCCACACTTAACCAAGCCCCCGAGCTCAAAACTTTATTTTTAAAGATCAAGTTTCGATAGTGTCTAGCAATTGGGCCTCTTTCAAACAAAACTCGATTGAGTTGGTACAACCATTTCAAATCTACCAACTGGCGACTATGTAAAACATTCAATCGTCGACCTGATACATGTTGGCCTTTTCCTAAAAAACCCTTCAAAACCTTTTTTTGCAATAAAAAGAGTGAGGGTAGAGATAACTTAGGAAGAGATAAAGATCCGGGTTGTGACCCGACCCGCGGATTTTTTCCAGACGTCGACAGGTGGTGACTCTGCTGGGGACAGTAGAGGGCTTAGGCCACTTTCAAATCTTTTCAAAGCATTTCCCTTTCAAAACTATAAATGCGTGAATTCTACGTCTTTACATTTTATGAATGCGTGAATGCTGCGTCTTTACATTGAATGGATGTGAATAAATGCTTTTCTGCTTTTTAGTGCTTCGCACCCATATTAGTGCTTCGCACCAACTGTCATCATATACATACGGTGAGGGCGATGTATATGAATGTATGTTGTGTGTTCCTCTCACAAGGAGGAAAAACCTGTCGGTGATAAGTAATGTCTCTAGGGACGGCTTATTCTCCGGGGCTCATGAAAATGCACCTCCCAGATTCGCTCCAGTTGAAAGATTGGATTAATTTCCCCTCTAGTAGATTGCGATGATCTGGGAACCTTCATGCCAAAAAAGCCGAGAGAGTAGCCTAAGATAGGTCAGCCTCTGATTTACCAAATCCGAAGGGAAGCTTCTTCATGCCTTCCTCTTTCAATTCAATGTCCAGTTTTTAATATTTATTTCTTGTCATTTTGTCATCAAAACAACTGACCTCTGTTTTGCAGGATAAAATTAAAAACCACATTATGGATCCTATCCCTACCTACCTCAGGAAATTAACACGCCTACGTTTTGTTGTACGTGAAAAATTGGTCCAGTCATTAGATCTAAGTCTAAGAAAGCACTAAGTCCATCCACAGACATGGCTTCGAGTGCTGAAATAGATTCCACCCCTGTATCTAGGGAAGAGTTCGAAGGACTGAGAAATCAGTTAGCTGAACTAGCCGATTTTCTGAGAGAACAAAGCAAGGCCTTTAAAGGGAAGCAAATCCAAACTCATACAGAACTAAGAGCACCTGGTAGTAGTGGTAGTCAAGAGACCGAAAAGGTCGAGACTCAGATTCCTAGACCACAAAACCAAGACACAACCAACAAAACCCCTGGAATCACCACCCTCAACAAAGAACAGAAAGCTGGTGACCTTCTCAAGAAAGTACAACAGATGGAGGAAACTCTCCGGTCTATCAAAGGGACTGGGGCATTCGGCAGTGTTAATTACTCCAACCTCTATATTTTTCCCGGGCTCGTTATCCTGAAAAATTTTGAACTCTTGATTTTGAGAAATATGATGGATTGGGAGATCCATTTACACATCTGAAAGTGTTCATCGGAGAACTCGGATCCTATGCAGAGGATGAGAAGCTTCAAATGCAACTATTCCAGAAAAAGTTTGACTGGAGAGGCCAGAGCCTAGTACGCCCTTCTGGACAACTCTAAGATTCACAGCTGGGAAGAGTTAGCCCATACCTTCCTCAGTCAATACAGCTTCCAATCTCAGCTGGCTCCAGACAGATACCAGATAACCAAAATCAAGAACAAGAACACTAAATAATTCAGAGAATATGCCCAACGATGGAGGCGGGTGGCAGCACAAGTTACCCCAGCCATGAATGAATCTGAGATAGTCACGACCTTCATCGACATCCAAGAGGCACCATATTATGAGAGGGTCCTAGGAGGCATAGGAAAACCATTCTCTGAAATGATCAAGCACGGTGAAATGGCATAAATGGGGCTCATTTCCGGGAAGATCAAGGATCTAACCATCCTTGAAGCTGTTGTAGAACATATTCACTCCAGAAATTATGGAAGTAATCCCGAGAGGGTACACAAAAAGAAAGATTAAGAAGTGTCCTTAGTGTTGCAAGGACAAAATCCAAGGGGTGAGGCAAATAGTATGCCCATTCAAAAGAGGAACTATACCCCTTTCCAAACTCCAGCACAGCCTTCAAACCCTCCATTCCAGAAAAATATGGTGGTCAGGCGTCAAAGAACTTTCACCCCTCCAGGGGATTCACTTGAGAACGTATTCAAACTTCTAACTACTCAAAAGAAAATTGTCCAACATCTTTCACCCACCAATACCGGTGGATGAAATTTTGATCCAAGCAAGAAATGTGCTTATCATTCTAGATCTCCAGGCCATGACACATAAGATTGTTGGTCTCACAAGTATAAAATATAAGACTTGATCGACAACGGAGAGATTGTGGTAATAAAGCCTGAACAACTGCATGTGCAGGACAATCCTCTTCCACAATATAAAGAGGAGAATGTCAACATGATCATCACCACAAGTGGAGAATGATCCAAATACCTCCGTTATATAAGAGAATCAACTCCATCCAGTAACAGCACCCCAGACAGTTGGGAAGTCTCCGAAAGGAGGTTCCTGATAGAACAGGAAATGAAGTATATCAAAGAATAAATTGAATAATCAGCAAAACTGGTCGTCTACCAGCATCAGATCACCAGAAAATTGATCAAATGGGCCAACCAGTCTGACATCGATCGTCCTCCCACACCGGAGATCATTTCCCCTAGGAATCAATATCAGCCTCATGAGAATGAACTCTAAACCAACAAGGTGACCAAAGAAGAAGGCATCCAAACTAGTGGAAAATTCTTATTTCAAAGGAACTTCACCAACTTAAACTAGTCAATGGAAGAAATCCTCCAGATGTTAATCAATGAGGGAATGGTTGCAGATTTGTTTCCTCCACTGAACCCTCGGGCCAGAAAGTTCAAACCTGACCAAATATATCAGTACCATTACAATTCACCCAACCATGATACCGAGGATTGATGGGCACTTCGCAACCTGATTCAAGACATGATTGAAAGCGGTGAATTGATGAGGGGAAATTAAGTGCTCAACCTTCCAGATGAAGAAACTCTCTGGATCCCCACTATATGGAATCAGGGTATAGTGGCTGTCATATCCTGCGATAGGGAGTCGACCCTCACACCCATAGTATTGCCAGGGAAAGGGGTCCAAGAGATATAAAATCCTATAAAGGTGGCTGCACCCGAGCCTTTAATCTTACCCTTCAGATCCCAGTATCCAATTATCAGTTTAAAGCGAGTCCCATGGAACTATGGGAACAATGAAAGGTCCACCTCAAACAACATTATCGTTGTGCCAAAGGACAATCCATTATACCTGCCTCAGCGGGTGATCAAACTAGTCATCAAAGCTAAAGAAAAGGTGACTGATGAGAGAATCAAAGAGTTCCTCATTAAAATGGGACACAATGAAATCAAGGTGGTACAAGACCTGAAAGACGCACCCAAGCAAATGTCTATCCTGGATTTGGCCTTATCCTCAGTGGATCATCGCAAAATTCTAGTGAAACTACTAGAAAAAGCCCATCTGCCATATACCGTAGATGCCGAGAAATTTCGTAACGTGGTGGAACACATTTTCAACAATAATGTGATATCTTTCACTAATGATGATATCCCTGTAGAAGGAACGGGCCATTATAAGTCCCTGCATATAGTTGTGATATCTTCTGGGTATGTAATCGAAGGGGCACTCATTGACGGAGGATCATCCCTCAACATATGTCCCTATAATACTTTGGAAAGAATGAAAATTAACTCGAACCAGATCAAAACCAATCATGTGGTCATCCGGGCTTTCGATGAATCGCAACTCCAATTTATGGGAGAAATAGAACTACCCTTGGAGATTGGCCCACACACTTTCTATGTATCCTTTCAGGTGCTCAAATCGCCACTGGATATAACTTATTTCTGGGCAGGCCCTAGATCCACATGGCAGGGGCAGTGCCATCCACCCTCCATCAACAACTCAAATACATTATCAACGTCAACCTCATCACAGTCAATGCTGAACCAGAATACCATGTTGGCATACAGGGAGACATGCCAGTAATTATCCTGGATGGAGGGATTGAACCTGCAAGTTTTCAAGCCCTGGAGGTGAGTGACTACTCAGTATCTACCTATAGGGGCACCAGCCCTGAAGCCTAAGGTCTCCACTGAAGTATTGATAGTGGTCCGGAAATGGTATCTTTAGGTTTCACACCTGGAGAAGGGTTAGGAAAGAATCAGCAAGGTATCAAGAGCCCGATACAAATCCCTAGTCAGATTGGGAGAGCAGGATTGGGTTTTTTATCCCGGGAAAACCATCGGAACCCACATAAGCATCCCAAGGCTCAGGCTTCCACCATATTGCTGCCAAACTTTACTAATGTCGGATGGGTAAAACCAATGAGGAAGATCCCTACTGTGGTATCAGCCATGTTGTTTCCTCCAATTATACTAGTCAATGAAAGAAAAGCCCTCAAGCACGAGGCAGATAGCGAAAAGAGAAAAGAAAAAATCTAATATGAAGGACGAGACCCATTCGCTAATATGCGGGTTGTCATAAGCTATGAGGGTATGAATGATGAGATCCCAGACAGCGAAGACGAGGATCAGATTCAAATTCCTCACATCAAGAAGGAAAAGGGGTGCAGTTCAAAGAAGAACCCTGACCATATTATAAAGGATGTCTCAGTCATCATTCAAGACGAGGCAAATAATCACAAATCCCTGATCCTCCCGGTTCATGAGGATCTAACCTTGGATAACTGGAGCAGTGTCCCTTGCCTCGGTCAAAAAGGGACTCAAGCGTTGGATATGTTTTTCTCTGCTGATGAGATGTCAACCTGTCAAAGTGACTACGACTTTGATGTAGAACTGAACTTTGACTTGATGGATATTGATCAAGAGGAGGAAGATGACTATGAGGTGCCCGAGGAGATCAAAGAATGGGTCGAAGACAAACCCAAACCAAACCTCGACCAAACCACTACTGTCAATATAGGAACCTCCAAAAACATCAAAGAAATCCAGATAGGTTTAGACCTCGCATCAAATAAAAAAGCCGACCTGGTCGAACTCCTAACACAGTTCCAGATTTTATTTGCATTGTCACATGAAGACATGATTGGCTTCTCTACTGACATTGTCATCCATCGAATGCCCATCAAAGACGGGTTCAAACAAGTCAAACAAAATCTCAGGCGATTGAAACCTGAATGGAGTCTGAAAGTCAAAGAAGAAGTTTTTAAGCAATTCAAAGCCAAGATTATCATGGTATCAACCTACCCAGAGTGGCTTTTAAACATAGTTCCCGTGTCTAAACCCGGAGGGAAGGTACGAGTATGTGAGGATTATCGGGACTTGAACAAGACATGCCTTAAGGACAACATTCCGGTACCTTTCATCCACATCCTGATCGACAATATGACGTAGTACGGCATGTATTCCTTCACAGATTGCTTTGTTGGTTACCATCAAATAATTATTACCGAAGAGGACCGAGAGAAAATAGCTTTCATCACTCCTTGGGGAACCTTTTGCTATAGATGACTATCCTTCGGCCTCATCAATGCCGAAACCACATATCAGCGAGCCATGATGGCCTTGTTTCATGACATGATGCACAAAGAAATATAGGTCTATGAGGATGATATCATCATCAAATCCCAGAGGGAGGATGATCACATCGACAATCTTAGGAAGTTGTTCAACATGTTATGCAAGTACAACCTCAAGTTAAATCCCGCAAAATATGCTTTTGGATTCAAAGCAGGTAAGTTGTTAGGATTCTTGGTGAGTAATCGAGGCATCGAACTAGACCATACCAAAATCAAAGCCATCACTGAGATGCCAGTACCTCGAATAGAGAGGGAGATACGTGGGTTTCTGGGGAGGATCAACTTCATAAGCCGATTCATTTCCCAGCTCACAGCAACCTGTGAACCCATATTCAAGCTACTAAGGAAGAATTCCTCCACTAAATGGAATGAGGATTATCAACAAGCCTTCCTTACTATCAAGAAGCAGCCGATCGAAGCACCAGTTTTGGTACCTCCGAGGGATGGAGTTCCCTTATTCATGTACTTGTCCGTCAATACCAACGCAATGGGCTACATGCTAGGACAAAAAGATGATAGTAGCACAGAAAGAGCAATCTACTACATCAGCAAAAGATTCAGCAGTGGGGAATAGAAATACACCCTGATCGAGAAAATATGATGTGCATTAGCATGGACCGCAATAGGGTTACAACACTACCTCCATGGGCACACGACCTACCTCATATCCCGCATGGATCCACTCAAATACGTATTCAACAAGCCTATATTAAATTATCGATTGTCTAAATGGCAGTTGATCCTACAACAATTCGAAATTATCTACATGACTCAAAAATCAATCAAGGGTCAAGGCATTGCAGATTAATTAGCTGAAGCACCTTCAGGAGGGTTCGAGCCCCTAGAGACTTATTTCCCAGATGATGGAATCATGACAATTCAACAACTCCAGTAAGAGAATACAGTCCAACCATGGAAAATGTATTTCGACGGAGCAGTAAACATGGAAGGTGTCAGAGTTGGGGCAGTCCTTATCTCTGGTACAAGAGAACAATATCCCGTGGCTACCAAACTTCAATTTGGCAACGCCAACAACACGGTCGAGTATGAAGGCTGTATAATGGGGTTAAAACTAGCCCAATCCATGGGTATCAAACACCTACTAGTCTTTGGAGACTCTGAGTTGGTCATTAGATAATCTACTGAGCATATCACACCGAAGAACTACATTTGCTGCCCTACCATCGGCAACTCATCAAAATATCCTTGGAGTTTGAAGAAATAACCTTCAACCATATTCCTCGGAGTAGGAATGATTTCGCTGATGTATTGGCAATGTTGGCTTCATTAATCCGCATATCCGATAGTAGTGGGTTTCCCAACATCAAATTCATAGTTCAGAAAGCCCCGACATACAGGAATTACATTGGAGAAGTATCAGATGATATACCCCCTGTCAAGCAGCCTTGGTATCAAGACATCAAGGAATATCTATGAGACAGATGTACACCCGCTGGGGCAAGCCAACCCGTTTGAAAGAGGATTCACAAGATGGCCATGAAGTTCTATCTAAGCGGATATGCCCTCTACAAAAGAGATGCTGGAATAGGCTTGTTAAGATACCTTGATAAAGATCAAGCCCAGAGACTAATTAATGAAGTCCACGGTGGAATTTGTGGTCCACACATGAGCGATCATCTGCTGGCCAAGAAGATACTAAGAACAGGGCATTATTGGATTTCTCTCAAAGCTGACAATGACGATCATGTCAGGAGATGCTTTCAATGCCAAGTATATGGAAATGCCATACACGCTCCTTCGAATGAGCTACATAACATTAGTTCGCTATTGCCTTTCTCCATGTGGGGAATGGATGTGATTGGTCCAGTAGAACCAAAAGCCAGCAATGATCATCGATTCATATTCACCATGATCGATTACTTCACCAAATGGGTTGAAGCAGCCTCTTTTCCCAAAGTCACTAAAGAGGTCATCATTGGTTTTATCAAAAATAATGTCGTCTGTCGATATGGACAATCGAAGGTGATTATATCGGACAACGCCATAAACCTGAACAATCAAATGATGAGAGAAGTGTGCAGCAAGTTCCACATCAAGCATCTCAAATCTGTCATTTATCGGCCCAAGATGAATGGTGTTGTCGAAGCGGCCAACAAGAACATCAAAAAGATCATGCAAAAAATGTTTTCCAATCATAAAGAATGTCCTGACCTGCTACCCCTAACCCTATTAGCATAAAGGGCATCAATGCGCACCTCTACTGGGTCTACCCCCTATTCATTGGTCTATGGCATGGAAGCAGTCCTCCCCATAGAGGTAGAGATGGAATCCTTGTGAGTATTGATCGATGCTCATATAGACGAGGATCATTGATTACAAGACCGATACCACCAACTATCCCTGATAGATGAAAAAAGGGCTACAACCATTTTTCATGGGCAGTTGTATCAGTAAAGGATTGCTCGATCCTATAACAAGAAGTTTCGAATACGGCAATTCAAAAAAAAAAACTTGGTGCTAAAGAAAGTTTTAGCCAATCAAGATGAAGCTAAAGGAAAGTTCACCCCAAATTGGGAAGACCCTTTCATTGTCAAGGAAGTGTTAACGGGAGGATCTATCAGACTACAAGAAATGGACGGAAATGAATTTCTCCAACTCATCAACTCAGACACCATAAAAAGGTACTATGTCTGAAGCACATGCATACCCGCATCCGGGTCCTACAAATTAAATTAGGTTCGGTTTTATTAGAAAGCCGGAACTACGAATGACCTGATCTCCCTCAACCCGGGAGTACGTAGGCAGCCATTTCTGGTGCAGTCAAACCAAATAGAAACTCAAAAACTCATCAAAACCAAACTCAAAACCTAAGATAAATACTTTTATAGTCTCTCTCATACAAAGCCAGAACTACGAATGACCTGATCTCCCTCAACCCAGAAGTACGTAGGCAGCCATTTACGGCGCGGTTTAAACTTCAAGAAAAAATAAAAACCAATAAGAAACCAGTTTTAAGACACCGAAACCCTATAAAACCTAAGAACTATCCAGTTTACCTGATCAATAGGCCCATCTGAGATACTCCCTGACATCTCAATTGTCAGTCCATCAAAGAGAAGCTCAGGATACATCAACAACCGCAAGTTATGAAAGAAGTGGTAATCACTCAGCAATGACAATACATCTCCAAACAGGGAAGTGAAACAAAAAATATATTTCTCTGATATAAAATTATTTGATATACATAGTATCCTGTACATGACAAAAATGGCTGATCTAGTCTATGCAAGAAAGATAAAGCTAGTCTATGGACCCAAGGATAAGCGGGCCAGCAATGCCACCATGGCATCTCTCTCGAAAGATGGAGGAGCAGCTGCAAGTGCAATACCCTCAGCTTCCATACGGCTCAAAACCTCCACAGCCATCTGCAGTGTGGCATTGTGGTCATCAATATATGCTCTCATCTCGGTAACCAGGCCGTGAGTATAAGATCGAAGGGCAGTACTGTCAACAATGTGGAAATCATGGGAAGCTATAGCCTCACCCATCTTCCCAAAAACTGCGTCCCTTGCAATCAAAGTCTCCTCGATCTCATCAAAAGTTGCATCTCTAGCTAAGCAGATCTCATCCCTCTCCATAACAGCTGCATCTCTGGCAGATCGGAGCTCCTCTCTCTCTATCAAGCCAGCATCATGAGCGACTCGAAGTTCGTCCCTCTCAGCCAAAGCTATATCTCTGTCAGATAAGGCGATCAACATCTGCGCTCTAGCTAAATCCCGCTCAAAGGTCATCCTGAATAGCGAATCTGCCAAAGCCGAATCTGTGCCTATAGGAATAGTCGGTGGGTCGCTAACCAAAGCAGTTGTCAAGTCCACAAATAGTTCATCCTTAGTGGAAGACTTAGGATCCTCCATAAGCTTCTCCTCACCAGAATAAAAAATTGGAGATAAATAAACAAGTGCAGCTGCTGCTAAATCTGCCTCCAACCATGCCGAATACTTTGGAGAATGGTTCGGATGGCTACTGGAGAACTCAGCTCTCTCTCTATGAGTCCAACACTCATATACTCTGATCAAATCGACGGATGATATAGACAATGTGAGAACCCAGAATTTCACATAATTCAAATTTTTTGAATAAATTTTTTTATTTTTTTATATATTGATATTGATTATCAATATTGTGTTGAGTATCTGTGATACGAGTTTATCAAAGTGGTCAAATTGTGTATTGACTGAGAAATATGAGTACAAATTTTATTTAACAGAGAATAGAAACCCTAACCCTAGTTACAGATAGGGATTCGGTAGAAAATACAGTTATAATAATTATATTGATGAAAATATGAGTGTTTATAATTAATTAAGTCAATTAGGGCTATTAAGTTAATACACTAGGAGAATATGTTATGACATATGCTAATTATGTACGTGATTGAATAAATATGTATTATGAATGTGTATATATTTATTTAGCGTCTAAAGAGAATTAAGAATTAAGTTATATGACCTAATATATATTAGGTATAATAATTAAATAACCAAAGGGTTATAATATGGGAGAATGATTGTATTTAAAAATATATACTAACCCTAAGAGATTATTTTATACATCTCTATTAATTAATTTTATAACCTAAGTAAAGCAAGTCTAATTGGGTTATGAAATTAAAGATATATGAGTAAGGAATTAACTTACAAATGTGTGTAAGGAAATCCTAACTAAATGATTAGGAGAGGATAAAAATTAAAAAGTATAAATTATGTTGAATTACAAGCCCAAAGAATTAGAATTGCTAGCCTAAATAATTATTTGAGTGGTCCAACTCTTAGCCCAATTGGGAGGGAACATATTGGACATTAAACAAGCTATTTGGGTCTTGAAAAGGAAAGCAAGAGGGGCCTAAGAGGGTCTCTTGGCCGAAATTACAAGGAGTGGATAAAGGGGGAAGAATTTGGGCATGTGAAGTCATCATTATCTCCAACCACTCTTACCTACTCTTCTTATGTGTCATCCGTTTACTTGTCCAACCACTTTAACTAAGAGTGCAAGCAAACTTAAATGATTATGAGAGAGAGATAGATAGATATTGGAAAGATTTAGATAGATATGTAAGATATCAAAATATATCTATCTAATCTAACAACTCACCAAATCAAATCTCATCTTCTCTCTCCTCTCATTTGGAACATTTCGTATAAGCAAGCAAGAGAGAGAAGGAGAGAGAGAGGGAGAGAGAAAAGGGAGATTCGGCCAAGAAGGGGAGAAGAGAGAGGGAGAGTTCTTGATATTTTCTTAGTCCCTTAAACAAAATTAGTAAGAAAGAGAGAAAGGAAAGCAAAAGGTATAAAGGATTTCTACTTTTATAGTTTATTTTCCTTTTGATATGATTTGAGTTTTAAATTTTGTAAAAATATGATCTGAAGATTTAAAACCTTAGATCCATATGTTTAAAAGTGTTTCATGTATAGATTGAACCCTTTTGTGGATCAAAAGTTAGATTTAAAGTGTGAAATATGAGTTATGTTTTTCAAAAGATAGAAAATCAAAATTTTCTTACCTTTGGTTATGTTTGATCTTGTGTTTGTTGATTATTTAATGATATAGATCATGGATCATGGTATATCCATGAGTATATGAGTTATTTTAAGTATTATGATGAGCTATGTTGGTTTTATGTGAAAATATAAAAGTTTTCTTAAAAATCACCAAAAGTTGAAAAATAGATTTTTGGAAAAGCGAAGTACGAAATGGAAACGACCATATCTCTCATTCTACTTTGAATTTTTGAGTGTGATCAAATTTTGGAGTTAGATATATGAGTCTTCTAATAGATCCAAGTGGAATCACGGAAAAATATGTTATAGATTTTCGTGTGGACTGATTTTAGTAACGGAAGCAAAATCTAAAAAATTTAAAATAATAGGCTGTCCGGAAATTGTAAGGACAATTTAATCCACTTAAATATATAAATAAAATCCAATCTTTTGGGACATGAAAATATATGGAATGAAGTAGCTTGTGTCCAAAAATGAGCTCATTCCGACTTACATTGAGCAAGTTATGGCCATTTCAATTTTTGGGATTTCCCAATGAAAAATGCTATAATCGGAGTTCTATAACTCCGATGGGCATGAAATTTAAACTGGAGACTCACGTTAACATGTGTAAGATCCCGCTGGAGTTAAGCGTGAGGTAGTTATTTTCTTAAGGAATTAACTAGAAATGGATTTTTGGAAAATACTTAAGGAAATTAAAAAATTCCAGAAAAATTCTTTTTGTGTATGGAATATATGTATATATGATTAGCCAAAAGATAGAAAAATAATAAGCTGATTTTGTATTTTTGTGAATAGTATATTTCAGCTTCCTGAAATGAACATTTCAGGTTACTAAATTGAGAAACTGAAATGTCAGAAGAGATGTCAGTTTTGTTTTAGCTTGCTGAAATGGAAATTGAAATGATATATGACTTCTCTAAAATAATATTAAAGCTTTGAGATCGAGTTAATTAACAATAAATGTGTTAATTGTCGGATAGTGTGACTAGGACACCGAATTGAGACCGAAGTCCAACCAGACCGAAATAGTTAGACTTGATAAGTGTTTATACAGGTTATAAACACTGAAGTGACTACGTGATGATATGTCTAGAGCATATATTAACTATAAATTACAGTGCTATGTGTTGTGATTTGTTGTGCTAATTGTGAGACCGATATTGTTAATTATAGGTCTTTCAAACGCAGATAGAATATATTGTGTAGTAGTAATCAACGAAGAAGGCAAGTTTCCTTAACTCAATCTCGAGTTATTACTTTTCAAATATAGTGGTGGTTAATAATTGCTGATTATACCACGTCTGAGAATTATTGTTGATTATTCGCAGTTAGTGCATGTTTATTAATTCAAATTGAATTATTGATTTTTGAGAATATGCTTGGGGAATAACTGTTGTTGGTTATTCACATCCGTAGAAGTTATTATTGATTGCAAATAGTACAGTTAATTTTTGTCTATTATTGAATCGTGTTGAGATATATTTTAGCTAATTGTTGGCTAGACGAACAATTGGTGAAACTTGATAGGTTCGAGAAGAGAACTCAATTATTATTAACAGGTCAATGCCAATTATTCCGGCTAGATAGAGAAAGCGATTAGATATTGAAATCATTGTATTTTGTTGTTGTGATTCAAATTCTGGTTATAAGACTGAGAAGAACAACCTTTTTATATAAAAAGGGGCTTTGTGATCATGTATCCGGTCGTTGCGCGCGTGTAAGTATTATGCATAATATAGGGTATAATGAAGCTGATCACTTTATATACTTGCAGAGGGGTATGATTTAATCTTTATGGTTATCTGATACACCTAGGTACTTTAAAGTAAAACCTTTGATAGTTACTCGAGAAGTTCAAGATCCTGTAGGGTCGCTTAACATAAAATCTGGATAATATTCCACTTTGTTATTGCGTAGAATTGATTCTTGTTATTTAATTGAGAAATTTCGAAAGCGTTTTACTCTTTCACTATCGAATTATTGTTTTGCATAAAATGCGAGAAAGTTTTGTTATTGATTAATGCTTTATTCAGCTAATTCAAAATCCTTTGAACTTTGGTGATATTCTATTGAATCGATAGTCTTATATTCTTGATTCTTATGCTTTATTGTATAATTTAACTTGCGGAGTAAATTTGTTGCTCACCCATACTTAAATACAATATTTCAGCTAGGAACGAGGTAGCCGGAGGGGTAGAGAAAGACAAAGGCAAAGGTATATTGCTGAAATAGTTGTAATAAACATATTTATTATGTTGTTTTGTATAACCCTTTTTGTATATCTAAGGGTATATTTGTTATGTTAAGGTTAGAAAACCTAGGACAATGTATTATAAATATCAGTTAATGATATGTATATTTCTATTCATAAATAAATGGGTAGTTAGATGATATTTAAATGTTGGATCGTGAGCACCAAACTCGGGGGTCAGGTAACTTGAATTTGGGGGAGTCACAAGTTTGTATCAGAGCTATAGGTTATAAACCTTAAGTGGGGGAAAAACCCTAGGATTATAACCATAAGCGAGATAGAGAAAACTCATTTAGAGTACTAAGTGATGGATTGCTGAAGTACATCAAAAGAAAGATGTGTGGACACATAGTGAGTATGGAATTCGTACTAGTAAAGTATTAATCAAGTTATTTAAACTGATTGTAGGATGTCAGGAGAAGATGAAATGAGTACAGAAGTGTTGACAGCTATTGCACCAATGCCAGTAGCCGAGGTGCCAGCGCAGAGCGAGTCAGTTGAAGAAGTTGGAAAAGAGGAACCCATGGTAAATTTGGGGAGTGATCATGATGAGTATCCCAAAATGTATCTAAATGAAGATGAGGAGGCAGAGTCCGAAGAAGTTAAGGTGGAGACAGAGATTAAGACCAAAGTGGGAGAAAAAGATCAAGTATCTGCAAAAGTTCAAGAACTCCAGAGTAAAGTATTTCTCTTGGAGGAGTTGTGGAAGACGGAATGAGCATTACGCGAGATGACCGAAGAACGAAACGAACTGAAGACACAAGTAGAAAGAATGAAGGCTGAAGGTGGTGGATCATTTAAGGGAGTAGTCAAGCAGAAGAAAAGAAGCAATAAGCGGAAAAGGGACAACGAAAGTGATAATAACTCAGGAAACTCAAACCCGAAAAAGAAGAAAGTATGTGGCAAGTGTGGAAAGACTCATTTGGGAGAATGTATGATGTGGAAGAACGTGTGTTTCAATTGTAAACAAGAATGACATATTTCTCCAAATTGTCCTAAGCCGAATATGAGAAAATGTTTTTCATGTAGAGGAATGGGTCACATATTTAACAAGTGTCCCAGTAAGAAGGCAGGAGAAGGGAGTAGACTATAGACAACTTAAGTATAAGCAGTGGTATTTTTTGGTAACAAGGTGTAATATAAATATTATAATATCGAGAACAATGAGTGAGCATATGTAATATATCTATTTGTATGAATGTAATCTTTATTTTTAATATGAATATTAAGATGATTTTGGAGAATTGTAATTTTTTGTGTAAAGTTGTGGTAATTGTAACTTTTTGTGTAAGGTTATGTTGTTAATCCTGATATTTATCAAAAAAGGATAGTGACTGATTATAACAGTAGGTGGTAAGTTCTAAAAGTACTATGTGCTATTTGAAAAAATATGCGATTATATGAGAAATTTGTGTTAAATTCTTATGTTACTAATAAGAATTTATGTAGAGAAAAAGGATTAATGTAAGATTTTAAATCAGATAATGCCGCCTAGATGACAGAATCGAAATCAAAGAGAAGAGCAATCAGTGAATAATGAAGGAGGTCAAGCAGACCCGATGCAGAATTTTATGGATATGTTAGCCCAAGCTATGCAACATAGGGCGCCAGCAGCAAGAGCAAGAGCAAAAGATCAGCCAGCTAATAGATTGGCAAACTTTAAAGATTTTAAAGTAGTAGGACCACCAGAATTCAAGGGAACTACGGATCCTATTGAAGCCCAAACTTGGGTAAAGGAGATAGAGAAAGCATTTATTATTGCGAGAGTGGCAGAAGAGCAAAAGATAGCTTTTGCCACTTATTTGATGAAGGGATAAGCCAATTACAGGTGGGAAACCAATCAGGCTAGAGCTAAGACAGTTGTAGTGACTTGGACAAAGTTTAAAGAGTTGTTCTTTGAGAACTATTTTTCACCGAGTATGCAAGCCAGGATGGAAGTCAAGTTTCTAGAACTAAAGCAAGAGAATATGTTGGTTTCAGAATATGCTGCTAAGTTCAATGAGTTAGTGAGATTTACACCTCATCAGGTGGACTCGGAGGCAAGAAAGGCGAGAAGATTTGAGAATGGATTGAAGCTAGGGATATACAAAAAGGTAGTTGTATTGCAGATTAATACGTTTGTAACTTTGTTGGAGAAAGCGATAATTGCTGAAGGGGGAAGCGATATCATCAAGAGAAGAAGAAGAAAACCAGTGAAGGAGGTAGTAGTGGTGGTAGTAATCCGAACAAGTGGAAATGGAGTGAGAATACCAAATCGGGTAATAAGTCAGAAGAAAATAGGAAGGAAAGTGAGCCTTGTGCGACTTGTGGGAAGAATCATCCGGGAATATGTCTTAAGAGGAAGGGAGTCTGTTATAAATGTGGTCAAGAGGGACACATGTCGCCCAATTGTCCCAGTCCGAAGGAAATACAAGGTTGTTTTGCATGTGGTTCGACAGATCATCTGGTTTGGAATTGTCCGAAGAAGAATGTGGAGAAGGGAAGTACCAACAATGGACCTGGTGGCGGAACCCTAACGATTAGAAGACCTACACAATCAGGAAGACCAACGGCCTGTACATTCAACATGATGGTGCAAGATGTAGTAGCTGCCCAGGAGGTGGTGACAGGTAACGATTTAGTTGAGTAATTAAATTACGCGGGAAATATGGGATAGATATCACTGTGAATTATTTTCTTTTATAGATTCAAGTCACAGGTTAGTATATGAGACCTAAATGAATATTGTGTTGATAAGAATAAATTGATTATACAACTTTAAAAGATTGTAGAGAATAAGAAAGCGGTGATTCCGAGGACGGAATCCTTATAAGGAGGGGAGAATGTGAGAGAACCCAGAATTTCACATAATTCAAATTTTTCGAATAATTTTTTTTATTTTTTTATATATTGATATTGATTATCAATATTGTGATGATTATCTGTGATACGAGTTTATCAAAGTGGTCAAACTGTGTATTGACTGAGAAATATGAGTACAAATTTTGTGTAACAGAGAATAGAAACCCTAACCCTAGTTACGGATAGTGATTCGGTAGAAAATACAGTTTTAATAATTGTATTGATGAATATGTGAGTGTTTATAACTTATTAAGTCAATTAGGGCTATTAAGTTAATACACTAGGGGAATATGTTATGACATATGTGAATTATATACGTGATTGAATAAATATATATTATGAATGTGTATATATTTATTTAGCGTCTAAAGAGAATTAAGAATTAAGTTATATGACCTAATATATATATTATGTATAATAATTAAATAACCAAAGGGTTATAATATGGGAGAATGATAGTATTTAAAAATATATACTAACCCTAAGAGATTTATTTTATACATCTCTATTAATTAATTTTATAACCTAAGTAAAGCAAGTCTAATTGGGTTATGAAATTAAAGATATTTGAGTAAAGAATTAACTTACAAATGTGTGTAAGAAAATCCTAACAAAATGATTAGGAGAGGATAAAAATTAAAAAGTATAAACTATGTTGAATTGCAAGCCCAAAGAATTAGAATTGCTAGCCTAAATAATTAATTGAGTGGTCCAACTCTTAGCCTAATTGGGAGGGAACATATTGGACATTAATCAATCTATTTGGGCCTTGAAAAGGAAAGCAAGAGGGGCCCAAGAAGGCCTCTTGGCCGAAATTACAAGGAGTGGATAAGGGGGGGGGGGGGGGGGAAGAATTTGGGCATGTGAAGTCATCATTATCTCCAACCACTATTACCTACTCTTCTTGTGTGTCATCTTTTTACTTGTCCAACCACTTTAACTAAGAGTGCAAGCAAGCTTAAATGATTATGAGAGAGAGATAGATAGATATTGGAAAGATTTAGATAGATATGTAAGATATCAAAATATATCTATCTAATCTAACAACTCACCAAATCAAATCTCATCTTCTCTCTCCTCTCATTTGGAACATTTCGTATAAGCAAGCAAGAGAGAGAAGGAGAGAGAGAGGGAGAGAGAAAGGGGAGATTCAGCCAAGAAGGGGAGAAGAGAGAGGGAGAGTTCTTGATATTTTCTTAATCCCTTAAACAAAATTAGTAAGAAGGAGAGAAAGGAAAGCAAAAGGTATAAAGGATTTTTACTTTTATAGTTTATTTTCCTTTTGATATGATTTGAGTTTTAAATTTTGTAAAAATATGATCTGAAGATTTAAAACCTTAGATCCATATGTTTAAAAGTGTTTCATGTATAGATTGAACCCTTTTGTGGATCAAAAGTTAGATTTAAAGTGTGAAATATGAGTTATGTTTTTCAAAAGATAGAAAATCAAAATTTTCTTAGCTTTGGTTGTGTTTGATCTTGTGTTTGTTTATTATTTAATGATATAGATCATGGATCATGATATATCCATGAGTATATGAGTTATTTTAAGTATTATGATGAGCTATATTGGTTTTATGTGAAAATATAGAAGTTTTCTTAAAAATCACCAAAAGTTGAAAAATAATTTTTTGGAAAAATGAAGTAGGAAATGGAAACGACCGTATCTCTCATTCTACTTTGAATTTTTGAGTGTGGCTAAATTTTGGAGTTAGATATATGAGTCTTCTAATAGATCCAAGTGGAATCACGCAAAAATATGTTATACATTTTCGTGTGGACTGGTTTTAGTAACGGAAGTAAAATTTGAAAAAGTCAAAATAGTAGGCTGTTCGGAAATTGTAATGACAATTTCGTCCACTTAAATATTGAAATAAAATCCAATCTTTTGGGACATGAAAATATATGGAATGTAGTAGCTTGCGTCCAAAAATGAGCTCATTCTGACTTAGATTGAGCAAGTTATGGCAATTTCAATTTTTGGGATTTCCCGACGAAAAATGCTATAAGTTCTATAACTCCGATGGGCATGAAATTTAAACTGGAGACTCATGCTAACATGTGTAAGATCCCGCCATGAGTTGGGAATTTTTGGAGTTAAGCGTGAGGTAGTTATTTTCTTAAAGAATTAACTAGAAATGGATTTTTGGAAAATACTTAAGGAAATTAAAAAATTCCAGAAAAATTCTTTTTCTTTATGGAATATATGTATATATGATTGGGCAAAAGATAGAAAAATAATAAGATGATTTTGTATTTTCATGAATAGTATATTTCAGCTTCCTGAAATGAACATTTCAGGTTACTAAAATGAGAAACTAAAATGTCAGAAGAGATGTCAGTTTTGTTTTAGCTTGCTGAAATGGAAATTGAAATGATATATGACTTCTCTAAAATAATATTGAAGCTTTGAGATTGAGTTAATTAACAATAAATGTGTTAATTATCAGATAGGGTGACCAGGACACCGAATTGAGACCGAAGTCCAACCAGACCGAAATAGTTAGACTTGATAAGTGTTTATACAGGTTATAAACACTGATGTGACTACGTGATGATGTGTTTAGGGCATATATTAACTGTAAATTACAGTGCTATGTGTTGTGATTTGTTGTGCTAATTATGAGACCGATATTGTTAATTATAGGTCTTTCAAACGCAGATAGAATATATTGTGTAGTAGTAATCAACGAAGAAGGCAAGTTTCCTTAACTCAATCTCGAGTTATTACTTTTTAAATATATTGGTGGTTAATAATTGCTGATTATACCACGTCTGAGAATTATTGTTGATTATTCGCAGTTAGTGCATGTTTATTAATTCAAATTGAATTATTGATTTTTGAGAATATGCTTGGGGAATAATTGTTGTTGGTTATTCACATCTGTAGAAGTTATTATTGATTGCAAATAGTACAGTTAATTTCTGTCTATTATTGAATCGTGTTGAGATATATTTTAGCTAATTGTTGGCTAGACGAACAATTGGTGAAACTTGATAGGTTCGAGAAGAGAACTCAATTATTATTGACAGGTCAATGCCAATTATTCTGGCTAGATAGAGAAAGCGATTAGATATTGAAATCATTGTATTTGTTGTTGTGATTCGAATTCTGGTTATAAGACTGAGAAGAACAACCTTTGTGATCGTGTATTCGGTCGTTGCGCGCGTGTAAGTATTATGCATAATATAGGGTATAATGAAGCTGATCACTTTATATACTTGCAGAGGGGTATGATTTAATCTTTATGGTTATCTGATACACCTAGGTACTTTAAAGTAAAACCTTTGATAGTTACTCGAGAAGTTCAAGATCCTGTAGGGTCGCTCAGCATAAAATCTGGATAATATTCCACTTTGTTATTGCGTAGAATTGATTCTTGTTATTCAATTGAGAAATTTCGAAAGCGTTTTACTCTTTCACTATCGAATTATTGTTTTGCATAAAATGCAAGAGAGTCTTGTTATTGATTAACGCTTTATTCAGCTAATTCAAAATCCTTTGAACTTTGGAGATATTTTATCGAATCGATAGTCTTATATTCTTGATTCTTATACGTAACTGTATAATTTAACTTGCGAAGTAAATTTGCTGCTCACCCTTGCTTAAATATAATATTTTAGCTAGGAACGAGGTAGCCGGAGGGGCAGAGAAAGACAAAGGCAAAGGTGTATTGCTGAAAGTTATAATGAATATATTTATTATGTTGTTTTGTATAACCCTTTTTGTATATCTAAGGGTATATTTGTTATGTTAAGGTTAGAAAACCTGGGACAATGTATTATAAATATCAGTTAATGATATGTATATTTATATTCATAAATAAATAGGTAGTTAGATGATATTTAAATGTTGGATCGTGAGCACCAAAATTGGGGGTCAGGTAACCCGGATTAGGGGGCGTCACAGACGATGCCGACATCCTCTGATCAGCAGAGCCCTTAAATCGGTGCAAGCTCTAGAACTGATCAAACTGGCTCATAACAGCCAGGGGATGATAAGTAGTCACTCCCCTCAAACCCGCTAGGGGAAAATAATCCATGCCAGGCGCATAAGTAATGAAGCTATATGGGGAGGCTAACCCTGAGCATAGCAAGATCAAGAACGGATGCTCAATATCCGACATAAATGCTGACCACGTCTCGGCATCAGTACACTCCGCAGGCTGAAAGGAGTAAGATGTGGCTACCTCGCGGGTAAAGCAATATCCACGAGGCCTGAAAAATCCAATCGGTCGGATATGGGACATCAGCTATACATACAGCAAAACCGAGCTACCTCGGAAGAACCCCTTCGGGTGGTAATATAATAAGTAGCTGACCGCAGCGTCTCAGCTAATATCATCGGGATTATGGTGCTACCCTGATTAAGGGCCAGAATAACAACTACCAATCCCACATCAAGGAGATCTAAGCGCAGCGACATGTAGACGTATGCCACAATGCACATCAGCAGAATATCTACTCTGGCCAGATACCACACCTCTGCTGAAATAATAAAGTCCCCAGCATGTCGATCGTAGCTGTCAATCTCCCCAAAATAATCGATCAAGAAGTCAATCGAGATCACACGCCCAGATACAATCTCGTCCGCGACTACCCTCTGACGATGATCGGACATCCGCAGGATTGGTCTCCACATATCACTAATAGCAGTCCGGGAGCACGACAAGTCCAAAGCCAGACCGGTAAGCCGCTCACACTCCTCCAAAGTAGGCATCAGCTCATGTTGCCCAATGCAAAACACCTGCCTCTCGGGTATCCAGCAGGATAATATGACATCCACAAACCCATATGGCACCTGAAAATCTGTAAGGACTAGCGAATGCCCTAACATCTGGTCAACTGTCCCTCTGGTTGAGAAGGGCAAGCTCTCGTACCATGACCTCAATGATGAAGCCACCTTAGACTGTGGCGAATGCTCAATATGGCTCACGGCGGATGATGTCATCTGTGTCACCGTACCACAAGACCATCCAGGGGTCAAATCTGAACTCATCTGTCTAAGTGCATACATATGACATAATACATGTATGATGACAAATATAAACATAATGCGATAGATAGGAAATAGTATGAATATCTACGATAAACTATCTATTGCAGGCATCATCCCTGTCTGATAATATAAACTGAAATGAAGGAGTACAAGAAAATGGGGCATCACCACCCAACTACTAACAGTGGTCTATCAAAATGATGGCACAACCGCCAAATAGCCAAAACAGTGGCTGACCAAAAATATAGCTACCATAGCTATCCAAAAAGATCCAGATAATCCACGTCCAGGTGATCAACCTGCTCCATCTCCACTATAAATACAAAGTTGCGGTCATCAGGCATGTCTGGGTGGTGTAAGGGAGGATCTGCCCTTGCAAAACTGTTGCTAAATGGACCTAAAGAGGGGCCCGCTCTTGAGCTGGATAGGTCAAAAGAAGATGCCTCTAACGGATCTCGGCCAAGGTGCCTGATAAAGAAGCGAGCCCTATCCAACTCCTGGGTTAGATCTTCAATCTACTCAAAATGAGTCGTCTCCCTGAGGCAAGCTATCTAGTTCGTCATCATCAC
This sequence comes from Panax stipuleanatus, assembly GCA_020205555.1. Lineage (NCBI taxonomy): Eukaryota > Viridiplantae > Streptophyta > Magnoliopsida > Apiales > Araliaceae > Panax > Panax stipuleanatus. Next base: position 103,409,427 of record CM035118.1, on the reverse strand, counting down.
GGACCCTGAAACCATGTCTGTCATGAACTAGGTGGCACGAGTCTGAGCTCCAATAGTGCGAGGACTCCATCATCTATTAAATGCCTCCTAGCTGAACGGACCCTCTGACAGGGTGAAGCCATCTATGCCCTCCATGGGAATCTCTGTTAGTGGCATGATCAAAGGCCAATGATGCTAAGTAGGAGGAGCAATGGGAATGCGGATCTCACCTGTAATACTCCTAATGGCAAACGCTCACAAATAGAGCTCCCAGCCTCCCTCTGTCAAAATCGGGACTCTGCGGGTCGACAATGCAAACTCTCGACAATGGGAAAGCCTCCCTCGAATCCGACGGTCAATAACTTAGAGGTATACGGCACCTAGGAGATCGATCCAGCCGTCAAAAGCTCCAACTATAGGCGAGCATGAGTAAATCCCTCAGCAATAGGGACCTCCATCAAAGTCGAGTGATGCCAACGCCATCCTCGAGGATAGGTCTCCAGACCTAAAGCAGTGGCGGGCCGTAGGCAAGGAAGCCTCTCAAATGCTTAGAACTGGCCATGTCAATATCAAAAGTCCTCAGTGATCAAGACTGAAAAATATAAATGCTAAAATTAAAAAGGTACAAGAAAGATGTACTCACCAGCAGAAACACGTAGAATCCTAACCAAGACTCCGTCGAACCCTCCGAAAGCATGCGCATGCCCCGGAGAAAATAAGCGAAGGTGTAGGAACCCCAATCAAAATCACTGATGCGCTCTATATACTGGGTAACGCTAACCAGGGCGAAGGACACAGTAGATGAGTTGTCTGCCACAAAATAACCGCTGATGATCACTAAACATAATCGCCTTAGAATGCGATCTCTAACCCTCTGATCATCTGGAGGAGGCTCCAGCAAAGTTCCATTTTGGGCATCTATACTCAAGGGGCTAGATCGGACCGATCGACCCTTGAGCGCCGTTGCAGTAACTCCCAGCAGGGACCGAACGGAAGTGGACGTAATGTCGGACACGATAGGCACTGGCTCGCCCTTAAACTCAACGCCAATGATGAACCTCCAGTCCATAGGGGTCATCATCACCTCACAGTCTAGTAGATGAAGGGATTGAGTCTGGTGGAACCAGCGCTCAGACAAAGCCCTCATATACCCCCAGGGGCAATGGCGGGGAAGAATGGAGAAGAAAGCCTGGAACCCCCAGCCATCAATAATATCACTGTAATCCTCGTGCAAACTATGATACAGGGAGTGCACGTTAAACCAGTTCCCTCGAGGCTGCGTAAAGCCGGGAACCTGCATCAAAAACCAATCCATGTCAAAAACTTGTGCCCCAAGAATGTAAAAAGAAAGAAAAAGAATCCAAGAAAAGAAAAACTTCAAGTCACCTCATTGGCATGGAGATATCTCAAAGGATGGTGACTCAAGTCGCCCAGCAGCTCCTGGGTAGGCACAACAATACCTGGAACCTCCGCACGTGGAGCCTGAGCTGGAGCTGGAGCACCAAAGAAGCCTTCAAATCATCAATGTCAATCGGCGGTTCATCCTGAGCTGGACGAATCACCGACTCTGCCAACCTGTGAGGCAGTCTAGCCGGACGTGGCTGAGGAACATCAGAGGCCCTCCTACGTCTGTCACCTGAAACGACTCTGCTAGCACTGCCGGGTCTATCACGGTCTGTCACCTATGCTAAGTCTCCAAATCACCTCAGAAAGGATGTGGTAAGCCTAAAACATGTGGCTTATTATTTTAAATCAGTATTCTATGCATTTCTAAGTCCTAAAACATGCATGGGTCAGTCAAAAATACCCAGTAAAGTCAAAACTGCATGTTTCTTCAAAAGATAAATCCTAAAAACATGCATGGGTCAGTCAAAAATCCTCAGTAGAGTCAAAATTGCATGTTTATTAAATGCTAGGTTTTGGAAATTTTTTTGCCAGAGTTTCCTTTGTAAAATGGACTGTTCGCATGTACATAGGCATGTCTAGGTGGCCATTCAGTAGCACACCTTTCGAAAAATAAGAGCAGTTCATATTTATGAAATAAAATCAAAAATAACCTCACATGGTAGCCAAATTACCATGGATATTTTTTAGTTGAAAATCCAGGCTCACTAGGCCTCGAAAAGGATGAGTAAACTATAAGACCCCGAATTTTATGAAATAAAAGTATTCAATTTTTCTATTTGGTAAATGGTTAAATTGATAAAAGTTTAAAGTTAAGGGTGATATATGTAAATTTTTCAAAGTAAGCAAGTGGTTATAAAATATTCATTGTTGTCGGGGAATATTTGTTTGGTCGTGGAATATTCTTGTTGTCGGGGAATATTCGTACGGCGGTGCAGTCATTTGTGGGCCCCATAACGAAAAACTGTCGGATGTAGAAAATGACAAAAATAAGTTTTTTATAAATAACGGCGTAACAGTTACCGTTAACACTGTTGAAATACCCGGTGGTTAAAATAAAGTAATAGGCATTGTTGCACAGTAGCACACAGTATTTGTGACGCCCCCAAATTCCAGGACCGCCACTTGGTCTCTCGAATTCGGTTCATCACGTGCTCATGGTAATACATCGCAATAATGATAACTAAATATCACACAACCACAGCGGAAAATCTATTCTAGAATAATTTACAATGATTTATTATAATTATTCCCCCAAGTCTCGCAACCTACAGTACTTAATAGATTACATAGCAATATCAATTAACGACTTGTTATATAATCTAACTTAAGCTTAAACATAAACATAAACAAATCCAGTCTTACTACATCATCTTCACACAATATTAATATATTTGAAACATAATAGACATAAGCTAGCTGGTAGCCTTGCCCTTGCCCTTATCAATGCCCGAAGGTTCGCCATGCTCTGCCTTAACTAAAATGTTTTAGGGAAAGCAAGAATGAGCACAAATTGCCCAGCAAGTAATATACAATAAGGGTGAACAATAAGATTCTCAATTCTCGAAAGGGTATAGCAAGATTTGATAGCTCAAGAATAACAAGAATATCAACAGTTCTCAATAACAGTCGCTAAGGACAGGATATGATTCAATAATAAGTCAATTCAAGATTTCAAATAACTGAATACTGAGCAGTCACTACGGACTATGAACTTCTACTAGAATTGACAGTAATAAACTGAAAATCCAACAAAAACAGGTACAACAGGTGATCAGCCTAAAGTACCATCGTTATGCATAACAATCAATCATACTCAAGTGTGCACGTCGGTTCTCCGACAATTTATATATTCCCTTCAAAGAAGGTTGTTCTTCTCAATCAAATACAAGATCCCGCACCAATCAATTAGTTTGGGTCGCTTTTCAATAATATAAGTCTAGCCGAATCAAATGGCATAGACACTTTCACAATATTCAAGAACAATACTAAGTTCAACATGAATAATAGCTTTAATGAAATAAGAGTTCAAGTATGCTAATTCAATTCAACCGATTAAATAGGAAACTAGTTCGCAATACAAAAGATAGGATACTTGCATAGTAAAAGAGTATAAGTTAGGAAACTTTCACAATCATAGCTTTCTTTGCATAAAGTAAATGCGTCGGTTAGGATACTTGCACTTTAAGAGAGTGTAAGTAAGAGAACTTGCCTTTAGCGTAGTTTATCCACGAAAAGCAATCAACACTTTCGAATTCCTATCGTAATACAGTTACGTATATATATGATATTCATTAGTCATATAATTTAACTTCACATTTTCTCTTTGAATATACGATCAACACATAAGGTAAGTTTTACCTAGCTACACAGTTATATAGAATATAATTTCTATCCTTAACGTTCCTTCTTTAGAGTTTAAACGCATTCTCATATTATATAAGATCTCAACAATTAGCAAACATGCTTGCATATTATTAATATCACATAAGACCATAATCAATACTAAATATATTTCATTTTAGCAAGTTACGGCATCTCCTTAAGTTAACCGTCAAAATCGGGTTCAAGTAACATCATATAATATCACGTAGCATGTATTCATATTTAAAGGATACTTTACATGCTTGTATAACTTTTCCAAATCCAATCGTACATAGTATAGGTTCTTAAGTTAATACTTAAAGCCATTCAAGGACACGAACTCATATGGTCTAACATGGTCGCTTTTAAACACATAAGATATTCATATAACTTGTATTAGTCATGCTCATGAGTACTCGTATTGCATATATGTAGCTAGCATTGTTATTATCTTGAAAACATGCTTTGTTTATGCTAAACTTTAATCACGGCAACCAATCATGGTATATATATATGCATGACACATGAATGAGTCTAAGAGTACTATCACATGTGTCCATAAATATCAGAATTTAAATCTCCACGTATCGTGTTAATGCTCATGTGCAAGGCTTGTATTTCTATTAGTGAATCTTACTAATAGAGCCTAACATGTTCATGCTTCCTTACGAACTATATAAACACAAGTTAAGGCTTCATTCATATATTTCAAAGTTATCTAAACATGCTCATAACATCAAAATGACTATATAGCATTTACATGATCATATCCACCTTCAAACTTATATTTTTGTTAGGAATGAGCACTAGTTAGGTTCACATGTTCATATTTTATTACGGAACCAATATAGATAAGCTAACATGCACTTCATGTGTCTCTAGGTGGTACTAACGTGCTTGCAAGGTCAGTATGTAAACATGCTTTATAATGTTAACGTTCGTTTATGAAACTTTAAGTTTGTTTTCAAACTATATGTCGTTTGGTTAACCATGCATGCTAATATACTAAAACATGCTTACATTGCCTCATTAGGTTTATATATATGTATTAATCATGCTTCCATGCTTGTTTAAACAAAAATCAACCAATTAGTACATAACAGTTTTGTTGCAGAATGCAGAAAACTGCACACAGAGGCCGGCGCTGCGGCGCGGCAACAGCAGCATACTCTGGCGCTGCGGCGCGGGCTGCGGCGCTGGCTGCGGCGCTGCGGCGTGGGGACAGTTCCTGCAGTTCAGACTGCAGCGAAACCGACCCAAAACCTCCCATTTTATCGAACTCGACATACCCATATGCTATTAGACTAACTTTTTACCTTACTAACACATATATATTGTTATATAACAGTCAATCACCCAAACGATTCCCAATTTGATGAACTCCAACTTATTTCACGAATTCGATGCTTTACAGAAATTAAAGAGCAACAATGGAAATGAAAGTCAAGAAAGCTATATAGTGGTTCCATCACGTATGTATGTTCATATAACAACAATATAAGGGTTCTACAAACCAATCATGACCCAATTTGGCATAATCAAAAATTAGAACTTTTGACAGAAAACGAAAATGACTAACAAGGAAACTGTATTATACCTTCTGTTAGATTCTGAACTTGCTGCTACTCAAGAACACTGATAAATATATATATAACTCTTAACTTACTTAGCCAAAATTCTCAGCAAATGAATTAGGAAGAGGATGGGTTATATTTATAGAAGAATTTCATAACCAGGCAATGCAATTACATCCAAAATCAAACTAACAGATTATAGGAATGTTTGCCAGATAAGAGGAGTTGGTAATTAGTTGGTGATCTCCACTATTCCACCCACTCCCTTCATGATCATGATGGCTAGAATGCTGAGTTTGAGAAGGTAGGAGTACGCTAGCTTCATGAGTGTTTTACGTGTACAAGGTTTGTGTCTTATTAATATGGGACAAGGCATAAAAATCTCAGCATTTCCAATTTGTAAACAAACTAGTGTTAATACTTAGGTTATATACACACACATATTTAGACACTTAGGTCTTTAATTGAAATGTCACAATAATTCATATACTGTAGTAAGTGACACGTATAATCCATGTACATTTTGTTAATACCGGATATAATCTAATCAGATGTTAACACATTACACTGTCTCCTTTATTAAAACTAATTGTTTACAATATGTTCATGATATATTATACAATGTATACCCACATATTTATTGTCACACAAGTTATTAATCAAGTAGCTCACATGGTTTAATAAGCCTTACCATATAATAGTGTCATATTACACTTCACATAATACATAGTCAGCTAATATATGCTACACATTTAATTCGCATGCTTGCACATATAATTTCTCATCTTATAAATTGAATATTAATTAATAATATACACATATCCTACATCAATCAATATAATTGTTAACCTCCATCACAATTTAATTAACCCTTATATGATTAATTATCACTTTGATATAAATCTTATTATATTTATAAACACGTTGCTCATTATTATTATGTTTCTTGCAATAATAATAATCACATATTATTAATCAATTCTCATTAGTATTTTATAACAGTTAATTAATATTCTTCGATTAACAATTAATATAGATTAATTGTTCGCTTAAATTAATATAATCATTCTTATATTGCGTCACTCTGCCACACAAGGCAATCAACGAGTTTATCACAAACTCCACCAATTTCTCAATTATTATAATTATTCAATTATATATAATTGAATTAATTCATCTCATAACACAAAATCATTTATATTCAAATAAATTCTCATTTTCATTAATATAATTATTTAATAATATATGGAAATTCTCGGGTATTACAGTATTACATAGTATTTTATATTATTGTTGTTTCAATAATTGTCACTGCACAGTATTTTCCACTATCAAATCAGTAATTCATATTATCTGAATAATATTATTAGACAGCATTATTGACAATGTCTAAGGAAGTTCTGTCTAGGAAAGGGGTTTGGCCACCTAATTGCGCGCCAATAAGGAGAAATCCTTATCGGAAAGCCCCCTCTTTTCTGGGAATGACATGGTTGTCATTATTGTGATTCTGTAATATTATTTATGAATAATTAATTATTGATAAAAATGATAAGGAAATATTTATTTAATGGAGGAATTTTTAAAGAGATAATTATTAAGAGTTGATATTTTATCTTCTTTGATAAAATAATTCATTCAAATATATTATTGTAATATTACATTCTAAGTGTATGATGTAATAATATAATAATATAATAATGGTGATATTTTTACAATGAATGCACGATATGTTAATAAAATGAGTAGAAAGAGAGCAAATTGGGTCCGGAGTATTTTTATTACAAAAAATATGTTAAATATGTTGTTGGGCCCCGTTTTTGACTGAAGTTTGATTATAGCTTGCAAATTCATCTGTATGTAAATTTGGGTCATTTTTCGTTCGGAATTTGGAAAAACTTTCTTTTACAAAGTTGTAGAGAAATAAATTTCCTATGGAATGGATATAAAATTCATATTTTTCTGATAAAAGGGCTATTTATTATGAATTATTGAAGTTCCTGAATATTGGGTCTAAATTGATTTTTGGGTTTATATATATATATTTTTAAAATGTTTTTTGTGGGTGGGACCCACTTGTGTGGGCTGATGAATTAGTCAGGTGGTGGGCGTGATTTTTTTTTAAATAATAATATTTTATTAAATTTTCTGCTTTGGCGTTCTATGCATTTTCCTATAAATAGGGTGCTTAGTTTAGAATTAAAAATCACACCAGAATCAGAAGTTTCTCTCTCTATAATATCGAGCGTATTTTTGTGAGTATTTAGATACTTTAAGTGTTGCTATACAGTGCAAGTTTCTTTCAACATTTTATCCGATATTTCAGTCAAAAGTACTATTTTTTGAGGTAAGGGATGGTAAGAGATGGTAAGGGATGTTATTTTTCTCGTAAATGATGTTAGTTTTCTCAATATCATTACACTAAAATATTGGTATAAATTTTATTATAAAATTTTTATCTTTTCATGTCAGGGGTACTATTCACGTATACGACACTATTCACGAATACGATACTATTCCCGAGTACTATTCACGAAGTATGATTTTTCATATGAAATTCCTACCTTTTTCATGTCGAGGTTACTATTTAAGTATATGACACTATTCACGTATACGGCACTAGTCACAGAGTACTATGCATGGGTACTATTCACGACAAAATTGGTTTCCAAATTATCGTTGATTTATGAATCTTACTCTTGAAATTAGATCCATGTTTTGATCATATTTTTATAATCATGGTGATGGAAGTTCTCTTTGACTTGAGTGTAAAGATGGATAGATTATTGGTATGACCATGACTATGGGTTCTCTTTGGCTAGTAGTGCAAAGATGAATTGTTGACTAGTATTATCATGACCATTGAATTTATAATTGAAAATCTTTAGCTTAAGGGCAAAGGTGACATGGTTATAATTATTGTTTATATAAATTCTGAAATGATTAGATATTTCTTTGAGATATGAATATCTTTGGCCCGTAGTGCAAAGATGACCTGTTGTTGAATATCGTTGGCCCGTAGTGCAAAGACGACCTGTTGTCGAATATCTTTGGCCTGTAGTGCAAAGATGACCTGTTGTTGAATATCTTTGGCCTGAGTGCAAAGATGAACTGATTAACATGATTATGAACCAGAATTATGATTTGGTATAACCATGATCTTTGATGTTTCAGGTAAAGACACGTGATGAAAATAATCTCCGTCCTGGGTGCGAAGAGAAATTTATCAACATAATTATGATTATGAACTATTTATATGATTATGGATAGGAATTGTTGATTGATGTTATAGGGATACAATTTTGTTGGTGGACTTTTAACATGGAGGAGATAATAGACATTATGGACTATCTGACTCTTCTAATGGATTGTTCGTTCCGCTGCAACTATGGTTGAAAAGTTCTATCGTCTACCATATGTTATAAATCTCTAATTTAGTACTGACGAATGCTATTGATAATTTGATTATCTTTAGTTATGACATTCTATACTGGGCTATTTGTGCTCACCCTTTTGCTTCACAATTCTTTTCAGGTAATAAGAGTGTAGCTGGGTCGAGCGGGGATAACAGGGGAATATAACGAGGGTCTATAACTGTTGAAGTTTCCCACAAAATAGTATGGAAATAATTTTATTTAGAATTTTAGATAAGTGTATCGTATTTTATACGTCATTTAACCGTTGATTTTGGTGAACCGAATAGGGTGAGGTGAACCCAACTTTGAAAGGGTGTTTTGCCACTATTGTACAAGTTGTCTAATGACATAAGACTCCGTGTTATCATAAGACAGGGTTGTGCACATCCACTTGCTGATTATATCTATGAGCACTACCTATATACTCTTGGAGTTTGGTTGAAATATAATTCTCAATTGGAGACAATGGAGATAATTATATGGCAAGAGAAGACCCACCATTGGAATGAACAGGATAGTAATCTTCTCGTTTTTCTTTGGGATCTATTGGGTCAACCAACGTTAATTCTCAAGCCCTATGATATCTATTATAACTTAGATGCATGGCCTCCTATGTACGAAGGTTTCCTTGAGCATTTTTCAAAGATTTTAATTCCTAAAACAGTTATTAAATGTACCTTTATGTAAGGTACCATTGTAAGGCACCATGAGAGTTACATATATTTGTATTAAAACTCACAGTTTAACTGTGGTCGTATTCTGTACGATAGTTTAAAAATTAGAATTTGAAGATTTGTATTTGGAATTTTTGTTGAGTGTATTTCGCAGCGACCCAGAATGGATTAGGTGGATTGGACCTATTTTTGGGGCGTTACATAAACTGATCAAAAAGAGCAAAAATTAACTGTCTCAGAATCTGAATTTTCTTACATCCAAAAGTGCATTACAGTAAGATATGCATACGTATGTAGTCAGAAAATTTTTAACAAATTATATAGGCATACATTTTTCATACATTGCGTCTAAAAGCCCCTTACGTGGTTCACATGCTTTTAACGGTCGAAACTTGCAAAAAAAGAACATAAAACGTTACCTGTGCTACGCTGAATGCTTAGGAACTGACGGAATCAAAAAATAGCTGTCTAAGCTCTGTAGATCTGAAAAAGAAGATCGAAATCCGTTTAAAACTCAAAATGGAACTTTAAAAAAAATGAAATCCCGCAGCCCAATATAAAGCCCAGGTGGAAGCAGGCCCACCTGTGGCTGCCGTACCTCCACATGCGGCTCCCCAGGGTGGGTCCCACTCCCCCGGGCTCAGTTCGGTTCGGTTCGGTTTGAAAAGGAGTTTTTATGTGCTACCAAGTCAAATCTGAAGAAAAATCGCTACGCGATTGAGCGGTTTGTCCTGAAATCCTGCGTTTAAGCAGCGTAATCCTGACAGAAAGGGGGACACTCTGGAAACCCTTGGTATTCATCCCGAAGTCATATCCAGGGATTAACAATGAAAAAATGCACAAAATTGCCGAAAAACTGGGCAAAACTGCCAAAAACTGCAATTTTCAAAGCGTCAGGTACAAACCAAGTTCAATCCAGCCATTGGCCTAAATCCAACAAAGCGTCGGGTACAGACCGAGTTTAATCCAGTCATTAACTTCAATCCAACAAAGCGTCGGGTACAGACCGAGTTTAATCCAGCCGTTGGCTTCAATCCAACAAAGCGTCGGGTACAGAATGAGTTTAATCCTGCCGTTAGATTCAATCCAACAAAGCGTCAGGTACAGACAGAGTTCAATCCAGATGTTGGCTTCAATCCAACAAAGGTTCGGTATAGATCGAGTTCAATCCAGCCAATCCAACAAAGCGTCGGGTACAGACCGAATCCAATTTAGCCGTTAGCTTCAATCCAACAAAGCATCGGGTACAGACCGAGTTCAATCCAGCTGTTGGCTTCAACCTAGCGAAGTATCAGGTACAGACCAAATCCAATTCAGTCGTTAGTTCAGCCCCAGCGAAGTATCGGGTACAGAGCGAATCCAGTTCAGTCGTTGGTTTAGCCCCATTAAAGAATCGGGTACAGACCAAATCTAATTCAGCCGTTGGTTCAGCCCCAGCGATGTATCGGGTACAGGCCGAATCAAATTCAGCTGTTGGTTCAGCCCTAGCGAAGTATCAGGTACAGACCGAATCCAATTCAGCCGTTGGTTCAGCCCCAGCGAAGTATTGGGTACAGACCGAATTCAATTCAGCCGTTGGTTTAATCCCAATGAAGTATCAGGTACAGACCGAATCCAATTCAGTCGTTGGTTCAGCCCCAGCGAAGTATCGGGATAGAACGAATGCAATTCAGCCATTGGTTCAATCCCAGCCAAGTATCGGGTACAGATCGAGTTCAATTAAGCCGTAGGTTCAGCCCCAGCGACGTCTTAGCCGTTGGATCAACCTCCGCGAAGCATCAGAAGTGATCCGATGATGAGAACCATATAATAGTCCATCTCCGATGATGGAATTTGTTATAGACATCCTCAAAAGGTGCACCAAGGAGAATTGGTGATTCAACTGCATATTGCCAAATAACGGTGTAAACTTTCATCAAGATAGACATTCGAAGCCTCTATGAAGGAGACTCGATAATTGAGAAATGTCCCAGCAGAGGAGCCTTTAGAAATGTGCAACAGCACCAGCAGAAAGGAAATCACCCCTGCAAAGAGTACCGCTGGACAGGGAAACCATTGGTCTCAAACAAAGGTATCATCAGTAGTATCATCCCTATCTACATCAATAAAGCTATCGCAGAGAACGTCATCCCCAGCAGAAAGTGACAAAAATAGTTCGCGGTAGCCTGATATTGATATCCCCAGCAGAAATGTAGAAAACATTTCAGTTTATCATCATCAAACAAACATCGACAACACCGATGGGAATCAAACCGTTGGTATCATCCCCAACACAAGCACCAATAAAGGTAAACAATTTATAATGCGATCTGCGATGCGATTTGCGAAGCACGATGCGATTGGCAAAGCAATTTGCGATACGATTGGCGATGTGAAGTGCGACCTGCGATCTGCAAAAACATTATGACATTCATTGCATTGCATCATTTATATCTTTGCATTTCAAGTGTCTAGCAATCTTTATCCTGCTCATTCCATTACATTGCATAAGTATGAAAAAGAGGGGCATCTGTAGACACTCGAAGTTTCCTGCCCCGATACTAACACTGTAGGAGGGTAAAACTGTCTTTTCAAATCAACTCTGATCTCCAATTGAACTGTTAAATTAACCCCGATCTCAATATTGGGCCATCAAATCAACTCCGATATCCAATCGGACCTTCAAATCAGCCCCGATCTCAATATCGGGCCATCAAATCAACTCCGATCTCTAATCGGACCGTCAGATCAACCCCGATCTCAATATTAGGCCATCAAATTAACTCCGATCTCCAATCAGACTGTCAAATCATCCTCGATCTCAATATCGGGCCATCAAATCAACTCCGATCTCCAATAGGACCGTTAAATCAACCCCAATCTCAATATCGGGCCATCAAATTAACTCCGATCTCCAATCGACATGGCAAATCAACTACGATCTCAATATCGGGCCATCAAATCGACTTTAATCTCCAATCGGACCATCAGATCAACCCCGATCTCAATATTGGGCCATCAAATCAACTTCGATCTTTAATCGGACCGTCAGATTTTTTAATTAACCCCGATCACCAATACCGGGACAACCACAACCTCGAACACCATTCTAGGGATGTCAACTTAGCCCCGGTCTTAACCTGGGAGGTACAGATCAGCCCCGGTCTCAACCCGGGAGGTACAGATTAGCCCCGGTCTCAACCTGGGAGGTAAAGGTCAGCCCCGGTCGCAACCCAGGAAGTCAAGTCAACTTCAATAACGAACTTGAAGCTCCACAACATCTCCAGAAGACTAACCTAGAATGGCCAAGTCAACTTCAGAGATTACACTGAGGACAGACAGACTCGAATGGGATCCAAGTCTTGTAAACAACTCCCGAAAGTCAACCAAAGGCCATGCCGACACTGAAGGCAACCCTGGGAGGGGAAAATGGTCATTTTACCAACCTCAAGCTGATTCAGTCAAACTTAAGCCGAATTGATGCCACCAAGGTCAGAAAAAACCATAACGACGATCCTGAGTGCAAACAGCACAAGACAGCTCAACGGGACAAACTGTAGGGAATCGAAGACCTGGTTATGAACCCATCTTCTTGGACCCGAAAAATGTTTTATCCCATGTCATTGTGACATTCTTGACGAGGGCTTTCCGAAAAGGTACAAAACTCCTCAAACGGACGCTCCGATCAAAAGTTAAAAAGTTTTGATTTTGACCTCGCGTTGCTTGGAGTGCACGTACTTCGAGACGACTATATGTATGAGGTGACCCCCCTCATTTGATGGCCCGTGGTACTAGGGGAGCCGCACCTCTACCTGTGGTAGTAGTAAGTAGAGTAAAGGCTCCATGGCCTATATGTATGAGGTGACCCCCCTCATTTTGAAAAGAGGAAACGCAGTGAACCTCTGCCCGTTTGATTCTCTAACTTTTTCACCTCTTCTAAACCCAAATTTTTTCACTACAACACGTAGATATTCCCACATACTACCACATATTAGGAAATAACTGGTAGATTCTGACGTTTAGAGCCTATAATTTGTCAAAAAGCCCGTTTAGCAGTCCATTATAAGTATTTTTATGATCAGAAAGTGATTCCTACTTCTTTGCACTGTTTTGCACTGTTTTGCACTTGCATATCAAATTTTATTTTCTAAATATGCCCAGAACATAGATCCGTGGCTGTTTTCGACAAAATTTGGTACATTTTTGTACATAAACTCAATTTTTGGCATTTCTACAACTCGAATTGACGATCCGGCAGCTCTAACAGCTTCAGTGCACTAGCATCTTCGTTTTAAGCAACTTCGCCGAACTGGGTTATCTTCCCAGTCTAGGTTTGGTTTTTTTCTGTTTATTTAACTATATATATACTAACTTTTCAATTCTGTCAAGCCCGGATGTCAAATCCGAGGTAGTTTACTACTTTTATATATATTTATGTATATATAAGCAGCCTTCACCACCACTAGGTTCTCTTTCCAGTCTTAGTTGACTACATTTCTGTCAATATATATATGTATATATTTCTGTTTGGCCTGGATTATTCTGTGGCTTTTATACTGCTTTTTGCACCCTTCACCATTACTGGTTATCTTTCCAGTCCCTGGTTGACTACATTTCTGTACATTTACATTTCAGTTCGGCTTGGATTATTCTGTGGCCTTTTTACTGCTTTTATATATAAATATGCATATATAAGAAGCCTTCACCACCACTGGGTTCTCTTCCCAATCTTGGTTGACTACTTTTCTATCAATATATATATATATATATATATATATATTTAAATTCCAGTCCGGGTACCAGTGTGAAAACCCATCGCCCTTTACAATTTTTGTATATATAACTGTGTCTATATCTTGGCTTTACTTGCTTTTCATTAAATTAATGCTTTAAATATTCATTTGATATGAATTGACATTTTTCAGTCACAAAAGCAACCTCCCGTCTCTTAGATTGCTCTCTAGTGGGAACGAGTGGCTTCGGCCAGGTGCGAACCTGAATTTACTAATGAATCCTCGGTTCTGGCAATATTGGGATATATATCTGTTTCTGTACAAATTTGAACTGTGCAGGTTTATTGGCTACTCTCATGTGAGCCTAGAAATCTTGAGATTCATGATCAAATCGATAAGAATCTGATTCCCACGATGGACAAACTCCACTTTACGAATGTACCCTGCCAGTTTTTTGTAAAATGTACATGCAAAGACCTTAAAAAGGTTATCCGGATTTAAGGTCTCAACATAGTGAAAAATATGGTTTGCCGTGTCAGCGTCCCTTCGATGGCTTTCATGCCCATGAGGAGGCCGACACTTGTATATATTTTGTAGTCAAGGATGCTTCACAACCCGATAAATTACCATTCAAATGCAAGGCATAAGGCTATAAAGATAAAATTGGAAGTATCAACAGTCTTCAATTCCTATGTTAGCGTAGGGGTTTGATAACCAGCTTTCAAAATATCATTTTTAATTCAATCAAAAGAAAATCTTTTCAAATCATATCAAACACTTTTGCAAATCAAATCAAAGACTTTTTGCATAATCAAATCAAACCCTTCGTATATAGGTTCAACGAAGCAAAGCACTACTTTCAATTAAATCAAACATAGGCCCGATTTTCAAACAGCATTCACACACGCATTTCAGTTTTAAAGGAAATATTGAAAAGATGCGGTACCATGTTTACACGAGAGTTGTGGGGTGCCTAACACCTTTGCCACACTTAACCAAGCCCCCGAGCTCAAAATTTTGTTTTTAAAGATCAAGTTTCGACAGTGTCCAGCAATTGGGCCTCTTTCAAACAAAACTCGGTTGAGTTGGTATAACCATTTCAAATCTACCAACTGGCGACTCTATAAAATGTTCAATCGTCGACATGATACATGTTAGCCTTTTCCTAAAAAACCCTTCAAAACCTTTTTTCGCAATAAAAAGAGTGAGGGTAGAGATAACTTAGGAAGAGATAAAGACCTGGGTTGTGACCCAACCCGAGGATTTTTTCCCGACGTCGACAATGGCTACATTGATTGAGTAAAGAATGTTGATTGAGTAAAGTACTCAATCTTTATACTTGTTATGTGAATTAAAACATGTATGATATGTTAGTCTAATGATTATGACGTATAAGATGAGCATGTTATTTATGTGCTAGGTGATGCATGAAAACTGTTAGATCTTGCTGAGTTGTCGAGCTCATTCTTGCAAAATACCCATTTTTGCAGGTCAAGGTTTCAAGGTAATGATATGTGCTAATTGAATGATAGAGATCAACAGCAATTCAAAAAGATTACTTATTTTAGATGAGAAATACATTTAATGTTTTTGATTGTAACATAATTGCTTAGTTGTAAAGTTGAGTTATCCGATGTATAATGGATATCGCTTTGTGATAAAATATTTTATATAGCAACTTTGATGAAGCGATTCATGAAATAAATTTAAATCAAAGATATGTAATAATTGTTGTGTAAAATCAACGCGCAACACGCAAGTGTACGTGGTCCACAAGTAATAAAGTGATAAATCAAGTATCGTACCCACAAAGACAATAATTATTGTTCAATCAAACAATTACCAACTTTATAATATTTCAGCTTTATCAAACTAACGGCAAAAAGATGTTTTCTTTAACTAAATTCCTACTTAAAGTAATCGCAACACTAAATCAAGAGTTTAACAAGTTCGAGAGAATTAAGCCCACAACTTCACTTATAATTGCACTTCTGATAATATCCTTTTCCCCAGTTTATTTTAGTTATCCCCATAGTATTAATCGAAAACACTAACGTAGATAAAACCACCTCACGATGCATAATATCCATACTCACTCATATCCACAAATGATAGATTCAAGTGTGACACCCTAATTAACTAACTCACTATATTTCTATATGAATTCCAATTAATAAGAATTTATTATCAAGTTCTCTTTCAGATTACATATGGCGTAAAGGCATACTTCTACCCTAAACACGAATCACGATTTCCATCTACGCAGAAATCGCAAACATATGTCACTATGGCTAGTTCTAATTCCCTATGTTCCTTCACATGTTCATAAGAGATAATAGATAATCGTTGATCAGACAATTATATATAATAATCACACACATAGTGAATAACCAGAGAATAACATCCATAAACTCAGTTTAAAAATACTTAATCATCCATTACAATCAAAGATCCGTTGTAGACATAAATAAGTAATTAGTTCATATTAAATGAATAAAAACCCATAATCCTCAGAGTATTAATCATAACGAATACAAAGTAAAATGAATAGAGAAAGATAGGAATATAAAAATCCTGTCGTTGCTCGTCTCCAAATTGCTTCACGTTCATCCAAATATACTCCGCTTCAATTCTCCTTTTCAAGTTCAGATCCAAAATTAGTCCTTCCGCGGTGGCTAGGTATATTTCGTCTATATACATGCAAGTCCTCCCATATCATAATCAGCACAGCCCTCCTTTTTCTCTCCTAGTGCACCACCGTCCAAAACAAGAATGGAAATCAGCATTACAAATAGCGCCTCCCCACCCCAGCGGGGAGTTCCGTAGTGATAGCTCCGCCCCAGCGGGTTAGGTCTCTGCCCAGCGGCTATTTTCTTGCATGGTCATGTTTACTCTATCTCCTTAGCAATCGACTACACTCGTGGGCTCCTCCAATTGCAAGCTACTCCATATTTTTGTGGCTGTTAACTATCTAAAATTCTGGCCCACATACTCATTATATTGCTTACATGCATGGCCCACTTAGCCTAATGAGCTTGCATAGATATTCTCATTCCGTGAGCTACTAGTCCTTTAGCCCACATCATATATTCTGAACATAAATCAATTGGAATCTATGAGTTGCTCATCGTGGCGCTCACATAGTCCATTCTCCCTGTAACCTGCTTGTTCGTGGCATATATGAGTTGGCCAACCTCATGCACGGATCGACTCATACAATTAAAAGGCTGACTGAGTAGGAATTCCTAGCATAATAACTCGGTCCCACTTGATAGTCTTGATGCATTCTTGATCCACTGCCTAACTGGGTCAGCCCAATTGGTTCCATGAGTTCGTCCTATTTTTACATTTTAGCTCTAATTCTGTTGGTCCAATAATACTCAATTTGTCTCTAAATTATTTCCAATGTCACGGACCTCTTCAATTGTACCTAAAATAAAATATAAGAATACTGAGTATATTTAGGCACAATAAAAGAGCAAAAATATTAAAGAATCGGCATATACATGCAAATTTATCTTTTAAAGCTACTTTCGCCTCCATTTTAATATATGCACATAAACGTATACACCCAGTAAAATTGATAGGCAAATTACTCGAAAACATTCAGAATCAAGCTATAATGTCAACCGATTCGCAGGTATGAAACCCACTCATCAAATACCCCCAAACTTGAGACTTTGCTTGCCCTCAAGCAAAAACCATGCATATGCAAGAATATACAATGCTCATGAATGCAACTGTCAGTGTATCCAAAGCTAACTCGTCGTGCCTCAGAGAATTCACAACAGCTATAAACATTAAATCCAACCAGATACGTATCCGTACTTTAAAACAGTCTATGACTCTATACCTGTCAGCAATGACGCTGTGTGTGTGTGCTTAACAATATACCCAACTACAAATCAAATTTATAACATAATGCGCGTCTTAGAATGCAATCAGAGTTCAACTCAAGAAATCACGTAAACAAGGTACAGTGCATTCAAGTAAACGTCAACCAAGTTGGAAGTTAATACGGGAGATTTTCTGTCTTTCTATATTTACGGGGGCATTTTGCTCGTTTTCCTATATCACAATTTTCCTCATGACTGTACAATGTGTAGTTCCCTTAGGCGAGCAATGATACCCATATAGAGAGCTTTTGACCAACAACTCCCAAACCGAATGGCTTTAGGGCGCTGGGTGTAAAGACATCCCCTAGGGCGTACTTACTCGAATATCAAAGGCCACGAAACTAAATTAGTCACGGTGTTTATTCATAAGTTTCTATTTTTCACATTTTTCAATTCTTTTCTTTGCTCTGTTCTTTTTTTTTTCTTTCAGATAGCTCCCATATCTTCCCCCAAACTTAGGTTTTAGTCTAATCTCAGTCACTACTACCAGTTCACAAAATTTCCTTCATTAAAATCTAATTTCTGTTCAAGACGACAAGTATGTGACTATTTGGACTGAGTTGACTAAATTGGTGTCTATCGTGCTAACCGGTGCAACAATGTCAAACAGTTAAGGACTCATGCAAAGGTCTGAATACACATCAACATTCTAGTTATCATTATGCTTATATTCTTATATAAGTCCAGTCTCATCACATGCTAAAGTTATTTTTTCTACTGACATACTGACTTATACTCTCCTAATGAACAACTCTTTTTGGTCTTTTATAATTTTTTATTTTTTTCAATATTCGATAAGCATAAAAACTTAACTAATGCTACTAAAACAAAGAAAACAAATCTATTATGCAAATTATACTAACTTATACTATTCATGCCACAAGCTAACAAAATTATGATAAATTATGATGATTAATAAACTCCCACCCTCAAACTTAAACTAAGCAATGTCCTCATTATGAAAAATATAGAATTAAAGTGCGAGGACTTCCCTGTCAAGTCAAGCGTCAGGTCCGCCACCCTCCTCCGTGTCCGATTCGGACGGTGGATACGCTGGTAGTGGTTGTGGCGTATGGAACTGCAATGGTTCGGATGTTGTGGTAATTCGGGCAAAGGTCGCAGCTACATTGGCTTGAAATTGGATCTGATTACTGAATATATAACTCTGTCTGGCAGCTACTCTGTCAGTCCTCTTTCTTTGTTGCAATTGGATCTTTCTTTGGTGGGTCAATTACCGCTGAATGTCGATGAGAAAGGCATTTGTTGAACTCGAAGATGCATTAGCTTCCACTTCATCGTCGGAGATTACGTAATCCTCATCCTCAGCCTCATCTTCCTCCACATCCGAGTTTGGAAAAATAAAACCGAGGCCACGAGGATGCCATAGTGCCCCCTTCCAAGGATCAAATCTAGCCATCAGCTTTGAGTCGAGAACCATCAGTGGTGGTTGAATTGGCTCATTTGGTGCCTATACAACCCCTGCTTGCAAACACAACCCAGTGATTAGTGATGGGTAGGGGTGTAAACGGATATATACGGATTCGGATACAGTAGTATCTGTATCCGTTTATTTGCGGATATCTTTAAACCGAATATGGATAATATCCGTTTTTTTCCGAATACGAATAATATCCGCTTTTTTCTGAATACGGATGCGAACGAATACGGATTTTCCGATTACCATTTATAGTCCTAACTATAACTAGAATAAAAAAATAATGAGTTTTAAAATATAGTTTATTAATGAATGAATGTTAATTTATTTATTTTTAATAAATATTTAAATATAATAATCAATGTTCTTAATTATAATTCAAATAAATTTTCATCATTTTTGAAATCCTAAATTTTAATACTACTTATTAATGTTTAGATGTCCAATATTGTAGTGTGTATGAATATTTATAATTTAAAATTAGATTCAAAAGTTTACATTAAATATTTAATTATTTTTTCTCAAATACTTGATTAAAATTTTTATAATATGTTTATGAGAACTTTTATTTATAATTTATCCTCAATACATATATTACAATTTTCATAGTTATGAAAAGTTTATTTTGTTTTATTATATTTATGGAGAGTGCGAGTTATAATATATATGTGACAACTGACAACTAGTTAATCTAATTTCATCTAAAATTTACTTTAGACTTGCTTTAAATATTTGAACTTCTAATTTTTAAATAATTGGGCAAATGAAAGTGATAAATACTCCCTCTACCCAAAAATTCATAAACGTGAATTAATTATTCAACCCCCTTCTAGATGAACTCTAAATTAATTCAGACTTGACACATTTTAATTAATAATAAAACTATATTGTCATTGTTCCCGTTTTTTTTCGAATACGGATGCGGACGAATACGAATTTTTCGGTTACCATTTACAGCCCTAATGATGGGTGTGGTAATCCTCCCGATAATCCACCTTGCAAACACCGGTAAATTGAAAAGTTAATGATTGTTCCGATATTTATGCTGAGATCCTTGACAATTGTGACGCCCCCAAATTCGGGACCGCCACTTGGTCACTCAAATTCGGTTCGTCACGTGCTCATGGTAATACAATAATAACTAAAATCACACATTCACAGCGAAAGATCTAATTTAGAATAATATACAATAATTTATTATAATTATTCTCCCAAGTCTCGCAACCTACAGTACTTAATAGATTACATAATGATATCGAATAAAGAGTTATTACATAATCCTACTTAAGCTTAAACATAGTCTGAAGACAGTCTTAATACAACATAATAATTTTAAACATAAAGGAACAAGCTAGTCGGTAGCCTTGCCCTTGCCCTTGTCTTTCCCAGAGACACTTCCATGTTCCGCCTTAACTGAAAGGTTTTAAAATAAGCAAGAATGAGCACAAATTGCCCAGCAAGTAATATACGATAAGGGTGATGAGTATTATATCACGAGTTTGAAATATCAAAGTATAATCTCTAAGTTCAGAGTTTCAGAATAATATCAGGAACAACAAATATCAACATTTCTCGAATCACATCTTCAGGAATATGAAATGATAACTCAATATAGATCAACAGATATATATGAATTCAAAGGCTATCAACGTATCCAACTAGATAAAACAATTTGTACTGAGCAGTCACTAAGGGCTATTGAACATCTGCTAGAATTACCAATATTAAACTGATAACCCAAAAGAAACAAGTATAATAGATGATCAGTCTACAATACTCTATGTTATGCATAACCACAGTAATATTCACGCGTGTGTTGAGGCTTCCAACAATAAACACTCCCCTTACCATAAGGGTTGTTCAACTCAGTTTTTAAGATTTTTGTACCAATAAAAAGGTTTGGACAGTTTTATAAACATGCATATAGTCTAGCCGAATCAAGTGGCATAGACACTTTCACAATATTCAAGAACAATACCAAGTTTAATATGAATAATAGCTTTCACAAGAGTTTAAACATACTGGCTCAAATGAACGAGTAAAACAACTTGCATTCAAAGAGATAAAGTTTAGATTCTAGCTTACAATATTCGTTGAATAAAGTAATACAAGGGTTAGGATACTTGCACTATAAATGAGTGTAAGTCAGGAAACTTGCACAATCATAGATTTCCTTGCATAAAGTAAATGCATCGGTTAGGATACTTGCCTTAAGCGTAGTTTATCCACGTAAAGCCTAATATTGCTTCAAAGAATTATGCTATCCTATTAACGTATATATATATATATATATATATATATATATATATATACACATTAGTTATACACATCGAATTCACATACTTGACATGTAAATTGAGCACATACATCAAGTTCTATCTTAGCTACACAATCAAATCGTATAACTATATATTAACAAACCACATAGTTTAATAATCAACTATAGTCCTTACTTGTAATTGTCTTAGAAAATCATACTTGAATAGTTTACGTTGTGTCCAACTATGTGAGTGTTCATATAGCTTATACGTAGCGATATAAAGAATACTAGCATGCAACCCTATAAGTTCATAATACAACCATGCAACGTGTATGAAACTTAGTTTGCAAACATATACGAGTTAGTCTTTAACAGTCATTTTAAACCAAGCCAAAGCAATTTAGTTCATATAGGCAATTTCAAATCATATCTCACACCTAGTTAAGTTACGAGCATATGCTAGCAAGTTCGGACTTAAATAACACATACTTCGTTAAGGGTTGTTTTTAAAATCATGAGTTCTCTTTTTATGTTAAGTAAACTATGAAAACATGTATATTACAAGAGGGACTCCATAAATCATGTTACATTTACTTAGTATGAATTATAATTTCACTGTTCTCGGACTGGACAAACAGATAGTCATTTCTGGGCCTGTCTGCACAACGGCGCTACGGCACCGCGATGCAGACTCAGTTCCTGCAGTTCACGCTGCAGCCAAAACCGACCCAGAACTTCCTATTTCATCGATTTCAACACACCCATATGCTATTAGACTAACCTCTTTAACTTACTAACTCATATATATGCTTATATAACAGTCAATCGCCATTTATCAATTCCCAAATTCATGAACTCCAACTAAATTCAAGAATTTGATGTTTTTACAGAAATTGTAGAGGAAAATGGAAATGAAAGACAAGAAAGCTATATAGTGGTTCCATCATGTATGTATGTTCATATAACAACATATAAGGGTTCTACAACCCAAACACAATCTAATTTGGTATAATTAAGAAATGAGATTTTTACAAAAAACGAAAATGAAGAACAAGAAGAGGGATTATACCTCTGTAATACGAATTAAGAACTTGCTGCTAAGGAATTCTCTACTCTTCAGACTACTAACACTGATATATAAATGCTCTCAATTTATCTTAACCAAAATCTCAGCAAGTGAGTTTGTGAGGGAGAGAGTTCAATTTATAGAGGAATTCATACCCAAATAATACAATTGTCCATCAAATTGAACCAACGGGATTTGTGAATTGCATGGGGGATAAGGAGTAGTAGGTAGATTAGTTGGTGAAATAGTGAAGCTATAGCAATCAGCCATTCTCCTTCATGATGATAGCTAGCAAACTGAGTTTGTGAGTTTGAGGAAATAGGCTTTAGATTCATAATGCTATGCACATGAAAAGGGAAATGAGACTAATAATAAGGGACAACCAAAAATAAACTCAGCATTCATGCATATATACAACACTATGGCTCAACATGTATATATCCACTTAGGTTGTATAATGTATGGTTAGGCTATAATGAAATGCCTCAATGTATCCCCAATGAATAAGTAATATGTTAATATAGTAAGGGAAAATTGTACACATACAACCCATGTACATTATTTTAATGTATATTCATATACACATTGTCACATAAACATTTCATGATGCATTCATATGGCTTCAATAAATATGAATCTTATTATATAGTTTCTATATATAATAGTCACATAGATGTTGTATTACACTATATAATATAGTTGGCTATTATAAGTTACACTTTTAATATTGCATGCTTGCACATATGAATTAATAAATTCATTATCTTATTAATTAACAATAATATTACTTAATCCCTTCCTCGTAATTATTAATAACACTTAATTAATAATTATAGGATTAATTATCACATGAATATAGATCTTATTATATTTATGAACACATTGCTTATTATTATTATTATATTATTTGCAATAATAATCATCCCCGCATCATCAATTAATTATCATTAATATTCTATAACAATTAATTAATATTCTACGATAACAATTAACAATAATTTATAATTAATTAATTATTCACTTAATAAATCCTTCGTCAATTAATATATCTCATCATTGTGCCACACAAGGCTTTCAACGAGTTTATCGCAACTCTATATATTCTCAATTATTATAATCATTCAATTTAATATAATTGAGTTAAGTCACAATTCATTTATATTTAAATAAATATTCATTCCCATTAATATATTCATTTAATAATATTAGGAAAATCTCGGGTATTACAACAATTGCATACAATACTGAGATCTTTTCTTTAGTAATATCGCTAGTGTGTGTTGACGACAATAGTTTAGCACAGAGGAAAGAATACCAGACTTTCCCATACTTGTTCAAAGTGGAGCTTGGGATGATTGTGCCTTTCCGCCTACTTGTTAGCCATACAGTGTCTGGTTTGCAAATTTCTGTAAGAATCTGATCATAATTTATCCCGCCGTTTTTGCAACTCAGTGTACTGACAAACAGCAGGTGGTGTGATATTGTAGAAGGCGTTTATTGTCTGGGCACTGAAATCTACCATTTTGCCTCTTACAAAAGCTCTAAATGGAAGGGCATTTTCCGCATTGGCGTAGAATTCTTTCACTATGGCTACCACTGCTGCTTCAGGCTGTTGTGTGACATAGTGCCAATGTCGTTCATAGATTTGCAAATACATTTTTCCATCCGCAGGATCCGGTCTAAGTCCACGTTATGGGATGAGGGCCTTTCTTGACACATACCCAAAACATTCGGCGGCGGCCGCATTCCAAAAATTTTTCTTGTCGAACTGTGGAACGGCGGCGGAGGATGACCCCTCAGCCTTTTGCCTTTTCTGTGGTCGAGGCGGCATGTTGTTATTGTGTGAACAACTCAAGGTTTGCTACGGAATTATTGTTCAGGTCTTTTGTCGAGCACTTGGTGGGCAAAGTCAAAGGTAACTGAGTTTGCTGTCAATGTTTTTCCCAAATTTTCTCCAAACAGCCAATCAAGCAATAGCAATGATATTACGATTACCCAAATCCGTACGGTAATTCCCAAACTCCAAAAACAGAATACCAATGTGTTCAACTACTTGCAACCCAATTGGACAATTAAAACAAATTTACCTTGGTTTGATGTGAAATAATGGTTTGGTGGAGTATATGTTCGATGTGCCCAGGGGGAGAAGGGGTTGGTGCCTGCACTTGTCAAATTTTAGAATCTGTATGGGTGGGTATTGGCGAAT
The DNA here is from genome assembly GCA_020205555.1 of Panax stipuleanatus. Lineage (NCBI taxonomy): Eukaryota > Viridiplantae > Streptophyta > Magnoliopsida > Apiales > Araliaceae > Panax > Panax stipuleanatus. The sequence continues at coordinate 103,384,444 of CM035118.1, read as the reverse complement.
TTGTATGATGTGGATAGTGGGTATTGTGGCGAATGGGAGGTCTAGTGTTTTGAGGATTCGGTAGTGGGTGTGGAGAGAGGATTGTAGTGGCTGTAGTGGGGTGTTGGTGGATATTAGAGATAGGATAATGGAGGGGGGGGGAATTCGGTAGTGGGTACTTGGGAGATATAGAGATGGGATCGTGGGAAATATCGGGGTGGTAGTGGAGGGTTAGTCGGGTAATAGGATAGTGGGATGGGAAGTTGTATTAGAATGGTAGTCTATGAGATGTGGGGCTTTTCCAATTTGAACCCAGTATGCAGACTTTCGCTCACCCGCCCCAGCGGGGTTGTGAGCTTGCCGAGCCCCTCCCCAGCGGGTTAACCCACTGTCCATCAATATTCAAGACCCGCCCCGGCGGGAATTTGATGCCTATTTCACCCTCCCCAAAGGGAGCAATGTTTTTATGCAGCTGCCATTTTACTCAGCTTCATTTAGTTCCTTGCTTTTGGATTGATTTTGCTTTTTGAATATCCTTGATGCTATATTTGCTTGATCATTTAAGCCTTGTTCCACCCAGAAATTGAATTTCCTTGTACTCCATTTATGTGATTATTGGGTCCTCACCTTGATGTTCTGCTTGATGATATTGCAAGTTCCTGTGTTAATTACACCATAAAATATGTTAGACATGCATCATGAAGAAAGATTTCGAAGTAGTTTACATTATTACAGCTAAATGCTATCAATGCAACTAAAAATAAAAATAAAATAACCGATGGGTTGCCTCCCATCGAGTGCTTAATTTTAAACCTTTAGCATGACTCCTTCTGTGTTTTATTTTGGTTCGGCCAAATCGATCGTGGTTGCCTGGCGATCGACGTTTTCGCCCTAATAATGCTTTAACCATTGACAGATGACATTAAATGTTTCGGTCGACTCCTTAGTGTATAATTCAACGGCGCCATGCGGGAACACTGTCTTTATTGTGAACGGACCTGACCATCTAGACTTCAGCTTTCCGAGAAATAATTTCAACCGAGAGTTGAATAGCAGTACTGATTGTCCTGGTTCAAACTAGCGGTCCATTATTTTCTGATCATGCCATTTCTTTACCTTTTCCTTGTACAACTTCGAATTTTCATACGCCTGCAGGCGAAATTCGTCTAGTTCGTTGAGTTGTAACAACCGCTTCTCACCTGCTACTGATAGATCAAAATTTAGCTTCTTGATTGCCCAATAAGCTCTGTGCTCGAGTTCTACCGGCAAGTGACATGCTTTCCCGTAGACAAGCTGATAGGGAGACATGCCTATCGGAGTCTTGTAGGCAGTCCGATATGCCCACAAAGCATCGTCTAACTTCACTGACCAGTCCTTTCGATTGGGATTGACAACTTTTTCCAAAATTCTTTTGACGTCCCAGTTAGACACCTCCGCTTGTCCACTTGTTTGCGGGTGATAGGCTGTGGCAATCCGGTGTTTTACCCCATACTTCGCCACGAGAGCCATGAAGTATTTGTTGCAGAAGTGGCTCCCTTCATCGCTAATGATTGCTCTTGGGGTTCTGAACCGAGTGAATATATTCTTTTGCATGAACCTTAACACCACTTTTGCATCGTTTGTCAGTAATGCCACCGCCTCAACCTATTTTGAGTCGTAATCTACAGCCAAGAGGATGTACACTTTGTTGAATGAAGAAGAAAAGGGTCCCATAAAATCGATCTCCCATACATTGAAAACCTCGACTTCCAAGATTAGGCCTAGTCACTGCGACCCCCTTTGTGAGGAGGCACCCCTTCTCCCGAAGTTACGGGGCTATTTTGCTGAGTTCCTTAAAGAGTTATCTCGCGCCCCTAGTTATTCTCTACCTACCTACCTGTGTCAGTTTAGGGTACAGGTACCCTTTTGTTGAAGGTCGTTCGAGCTTTTCCTGGGAGTATGGCGTGGGTTACTTTAGCGCCGTAGCGCCTGGTACTCGAACATTGGCTCGTTTAATGGCATTTCATTCCGCTTCGAAATATTTTCCACTCTCTGACATCTGTCGCAATTCTTCACGCATTGATGTGTGTCTCTAAACAACGTGGGCCAGTAAAATCCTGATTGAAGAACTTTTGTTGCTGTGCGATCAATCCAATAGTGTCCCTTGTATGGTGATACGTGATACGCCTGTAGGATGCTCTCCACTTCATTTTTCGGTATACATCGCCAGATTATTTTATCAGCACATTGACGGAACAAGTATGGTTCATCCCACATGTACCACTTTACATCATGTAAGAATTTTCTCTTTTGATGGCACGACAAATCTGGTGGGAGGATGTTACTGACCACGTAATTAGAGAAGTCCGCATACCACGGAAACTCATCATTTATCAGAAATTACTGCTCGTCAGGAAAAAACTCATTGATTGATAACTTGTCTGTTTCCTTTGGGTTCTCAAGCTGTGAGAGATGATCGGCCACCTGGTTCTCTGTCCCCTTTATGTCCTTAATTTCTAGATCAAACTCTTGGAGTAGCAATACCCAGTGGATAAGCCTCGACTTTGCATCCTTCTTCTCAACTAAATACCGGATAGCCGAGTGATCTGTGTAAACCACCACCTTTGTTCCCACCAAGTATGAGCGAAACTTGTCAAATGCATACACAACTGCAAGTAGTTATTTTTCCGTGGTTGTGTAGTTTAACTGTACATCTGTCAAAGTTTTGCTCGCATAGTAGATGGCATGAAGAATTTTATCCTGTCTTTGTCCTAGTACTGCTCCAACCGCAAAATCACTCGCGTCACACATGAGTTCAAATGGCTTGGTCCAATCAGGTGCTATAATTACTGGGGCCGTAGTTAACTTCTTCTTTAACTGCTCAAAGGCCACTCGATAATGTTTATCAAATTTAAATGGGACATCTTTTTCCAATAGACTGTAGAGTGGTTTAGTGATTTTTGAGAAGTCCTTGATAAACCGTCAGTAGAATCCGGCATGACCGAGAAAACTCCGAATACCCTTTAACGATGTAGGCGGCGGCAGATTTTCAATTGTTTCTAATTTCGCTTGGTCGACTTTCAACCCTTTTCCAGAAACTTTGTGGCCAAGAATTATCTACTCTTGGACTATAAAGTGGCACTTTTCCCAGTTGAGCACTAGGTTCGTTTCCACACACCTCTTCAAAACCAATGCCAGATTCTCGAGGCATTTATCAAACGATTCCCTAAATACAGAGAAATCATCCATAAAAACCTCAACACTTCGCTCCACCATATCTGAGAATATCACCATCATGCACCGCTGGAATGTCGCCGGTGCGTTGCACAGTCCGAATGACATCCTTCTAAAGGCAAAGGTGCCATAGGGACACGTGAACGTTGTCTTCTCTTGATCCTCCGGTGCGATGATGATCTGATTGTACCCAGAATACCGGTCCAATAAACAGTAATATTCATGTCCGGCTAATCTGTCCAACATCTGATCAATAAAAGGCAAAGGAAAATGATCCTTTCTAATTGCCTTATTCAGTCTTCTATAATCCATGCAGACTCTCTAGCCGGTCACTGTTCTTGTCGATATCAACTCATTATTGTCATTTTTTACCACTGTCATACCGCCCTTTTTCGGTACACATTGGACCGAGCTCACCCAAGCACTGCCTGAAATTGGGTAGATGATTCCCGCGTCTAACCATTTCAAGATCTCTTTCTTCACAACTTCTTTCATTATAGGATTTAGCCGCCTCTGTTGTTCTACTGTGGGCTTGCTATCCTCCTCCATCAGGATGTTGTGCATACAGAATAATGGGCTGATCCCTTTAATGTCGGCGATTTTCCAACCAATTGCAGATTTATATTCCCTCAGCACTCTTAACAACTTACTTTCTTGCATTTGGTTAAGTGCAGATGTAATAATAACAGGTAAAGTAGATGAACTGCCTAAATACGCATACCTGAGGTGATTAGGTAAGGGCTTTAGATCAAGTTTAGGAGGTTCCTGGAGAGATGGCTTCACCTTTTCTGATGATGCTCCTGTTATTTCCAAGGGCTCAACTGGTGGTTTGAACCTATTAGATCTCGGGTAAGCCTCTAATAGTTACAAATATTCTATTATTTCTACTTCCCCTTCATCGCAATCTTCCATCAATGCTAATTCTAGTGGGTCAGTATTAAGTATCCGAAGTTGTTCCTCATCCACCACTGTATCTAATATATCCACCCGGTAACACTCCTCATCTTCCTTGGGAAAGTTCATGGCCTTGAATACATTAAAGGTGACTTGTTGATCGTGCACCCTCATGGTCAACTCTCCTTTTTGAACGTCGATGAGAGCCCTGCCAGTAGCCAAGAATGGTCGCCCAAGGATTATTGGAATATCCTTATCTTCTTTATAGTCGAGGATGATGAAGTCTGCTAGAAAGAGTAATTTGTCCACTTTTACCAAGATGTCTTCGACAATTCCCCGTGGATAAGTTACTGATCTGTTTGCCAACTGTAGGGAGATGTTGGTAGGTTTAGGTGCTGGTAACCCTAGCTGAGTGTAAACTGATAATGGCATAAGGTTGATACTGGCACCTAAATCACACAGGCATTTGTTGAAGGTTACACTCCCTATAGTGCATGGAATGGTGAAACATCCCGGATCCTTCAACTTCGGAGGAGGCTTCTTTTGCAAAATTGCACTACATTCTTCTGTCTGTACCACAGTTTCGAAGTCCTCTAGTCTCTTTTTCTTTGAAAGAATATCCTTCATAAACTTGGTATAACTGGGCATCTGCTCTAATGCCTCCGCAAAAGGTATATTTATATACAGCTTCTTGAACACTTCTAGGAATTTTGTAAACTATTGCTGTAGTTTCTGTTTGTGAAGCATTTATGGATATGGCGGTGGAGGGTAGACTATCGGTGGACTTACCTTTTCTTCTTCCACAAGTTTTTCTCCTGCTTCCCTTGCCACTGTCTGTTCCCTGTTAGTCTCAACTTGCTCTTCGATTACCGGCTTCTCCAACTCTTGCTCAGCTAACTGTTTTCCACTCCTGAATGTCATAGCTTGACATTGCTCATGTCTTCCCTTTGGATTCTTCTCTGTGTCACTTGGCAAAGATCCTTGGGGCCGGTTATTCACTGCACTCGCTATCTGTCCTATTTGAATGGATAGATTCTTCATTTCTGTCATTATAGCTTTCGTCACCACATCATATTTTATTTTCTGTCTGGCTAGAGCTTCTTCCCAACCTAGCTTTTCCTCCTGCCGTGGTGCGGCTTGTTGTTGCTGATTCAGAAATACCGGGGGGTATGCTTGTCTTGGAGCCTGCTGCTGGTTCTGAGTCTGGTTGTTGCTCCATGAAAAGTTTGGATGGTTCCTATTCCCCTGGTTGTATATATTCTGGTAGGTGTTGGCTGGTCTATTATAGTTACCCACAAACTGAACTGAAGCTAGGTTAATTGCGCACTGTTCTGCCGGGTGTTCCCCTGCACACTGTTCACATATGACTGCTACTTGTTACATATTTCCCCATTGCCAAGTTTCCATACTCTTTTGTATTGTTGATAGTTGTGCCAATATGGCTGTCGAAGTATCCACTTGCAGAACACCTACTGTTGTGGGCTGAGTCAATCTTTCAGCCGGCCTTTGGTACCCATTTGAAGCCATCGTTTCTAACAATGCCCATCCGTCCTCAAATTTCTTCATCAAAGAAGCTCCCTATGAAGCTGCATCAATGCTAGACCATATCTGACTCGATACTCCATTGTAAAAATTACTCAACTGCATCCAGGGTGGGAATCTGTGATGTGGGCACTTCCTCAACAACTCCTTGTACCTTTCCCATGCTTCATAAAGTGGCTCACCTTGGTACTGTGCAAACGAAGATATCTATGTCCTTATCTTATGTGTCTTCGATGGTGGGAAGAACTTGGCCAAAAATTTCTGTGCTAGATCATTCCATGTCGTAATTGACCCCGGTGGTTCAAAATGTAGCCAACCCTTCGCCTTTTCTCTGAGCGAGAAGGGAAATAACCTCAACTTGAGCGCATCGTCTAACACTCCATTGACCTTGAAAGTGTAGCAGATTTCGATGAAAGTGAAAATATGACTATTCGGATCATCATTCGGAAGACCCCCAAACTGACAAGTGTTATGCACTATCTGTATTGTCCTAGGCTTAACCTCGAAATTATTTGCATTGATTGCTGGCCTGGCTATACTTGAGTGAATTTCTGATATCTTTGGTATATCATAATCCTTCATTGGTTTGTCTTCCTATTGCTGTTCCGCCATGTTTATTCTAGGTGTTTCAAATTCCTCTCTATTCTTTGCAATCCACTTAGTTAATCTCTAAAACCTTTTGTCGATGTCGTCCTCCAAGGGCAACAACTCTGGCTTCTTCGATCTAGTTTGCATGCACTACTCGAAAGTACCTGAAATAACCAAACAAATAAAAATAAGAATATATATATATATATATATATATGTTTAATTAAAACTAATCTACTTAAATCGATATTGTAAGTAATAAACGCAATTATTGTCACTGACAACAGCGCCAAAAACTTGTTGGGTAAAATCTACGCGCAACACGCAAGTGTACGTGGTCCATAAGTAATAAAGTGATAAATCAAGTATCGTACCCACAGAGACAATAATTACTGTTCAATCAAACAATTACTAACTTTATAATATTTCAGCTTTATCAAACTAACGGCAAAAAGATGTTTTCTTTAACTAAATTCCTACTTAAAGCAATCGCAACACTAAATCAAAAGTTTAACAAGTTCAAGAGAATTAAGCCCACAACATCACTTATAATTGCACTTCTGATAATATCCTTTTCCCCAGTTTATTTCAGTTAACCCCAGAGTATTAATCGAAAACACTAACGTAGATAAAACCACCTCACGATGCATAATATCCATACTCACTCATATCCACAAATGATAGATTCAAGTGAGACACCCTAATTAACTAACTCACTATATTTCTATGTGAATTCCAATTAATAAGAATTTATTATCAAGTTTTCTTTCAGATTACATATGGCGTAAAGGCATACTTCTACCCTAAACACGAATCACGATTTCCATCTATGCAGAAATCGCAAACATATGTCACTATGGTTAGTTCTAATCCCCTATGTTCCTTCACAAGTTCATAAGAGATAACAGATAATCGTTGATCAGGACAATTATATCTAATAATCACACACATAGTGAATAACCTAGGAATAACATCCATAAACTGAGTTTAAAAATACTTAATCATCTATTACAATCAAAGATCCGTTGTAGAATTAAATAAGTAATTAGTTCATATTAAATGAATAAAAACCCATAATCCTCAGAGTATTAATCATAACGAATACAAAGTAAAATGAATAGAGAAAGATAGGAATATGAAAATCCTATCGTTGCTCGTCTCCAAATTGCTTCACGTTCATCCGAATATGCTCCGCTTCAATTCTCCTTTTCAAGTTCAGATCCAAAATTAGTCCTCCCACAGGTGGCTAGGTATATTTCGTCTATATACATGCAAGTCCTCACATATCATCATAGTATCTTATATGTAATGAATTATATTTTTACTTATTCCTTAAAGCCCTTTAGGGTATATAAAAGGGTATGCTTGGGTATAATGAGTTACATATGGAGATAATGAATGATCAATAAAGAATCTACCACCTCTAGTAAAAGAGTAGATATGTCCTATGTGATTCGATAAATGACAACCCATGAATCATTGGCCAAGGTGGAATGAAATTAGAAGGGAGTTTCTAATTTGCATTAAATGGAGTTGCGCATTTTCTAATCGAAATACATATAATTAAATAAAATAAGACTTGACAGTAATTTCATGTCTTATATTTAATTGGGACATTGTATGGTAGAAGAATTGAATTGTACGATAACTATTTACTCACAGGTTCGTTTATGATTAATGTTGAAATCTATATTATCTGGAAAGTCGTTGATCGCTAGGGAGGCTTATCCCTATTGTAGAATAAATATTATTTATTTAAATAGATTATTAGTTTAATTTATTTATTTAAATAAGATTATAATTGTTCTAATTAATTTATTCACAACCGGTTTAATATGGAGAACCTAAAGGGTCACACTATAAAAGAAAGAATAACTTTTTTAAAAGGTAATGGCATAATCGTAATAATGCATTAAGTGTAATTAATTTAATCTATGGTGATAGAATAAATTAAATAGCTTAATATTTATTATTTACTATTTTGGAAATATTAAATATAAATTAATAAGAGGAGTCATATTAATATTATTACAATTATTATTACTTTAATTTTAAAGGAGTTTAGTAATTAATTTAATATTAGTACTCTCATTTATTCCTAATAAAATTAGGAGACAAATTAATTAAATAAATTTAATTAATTATTCCCAATGTGGTGGGAAGCCTAAATTAATTAAAGGAGTTTAATTAATTAAAAGAAATCCCATGTCTAATAGGATTAGAAGGGTTGACCAATATCTATATAAGAGGAGTCTTATAATAGATATCAGTTGATGCAATTCCAATTGTTGGAGAGTACTCCTTTTCTATAGAGGATAGATAACTAAGTCAACCACCTTCATTCTTAATAATTCATCTTCCTTGGTGGATCACCTCTAGAGGCTAAACACTTGAGTAGCTAACATTGATCAAAGGAAGGAATCTAACGTGGAAATTCAAGGAGATCACGAAAAATAAGGAGTTGAACTCGTATATGTGAAAGCTTCATTCTACAAGGGTATGATTTCATAACTACTTATTTATCGTTTTAAATTAATAATTTGCATAAAGGATGATCCGGGTAATGGTTTTGTAGAAATTTTTTAAACTCTGATATACCATACTACCGCTAATTTTTGTAATTTGATTGCGTCACGATTTCGTATAAACCCAACAGTGGCATCAGAGCCAAATCTTTATGCAAATATTAATTATTTTGATTCTATATATGTATGGGTATGTATTTCGAATAATTTATTGGGCATAATTAATTGTATAAAATTATTTTTTATGGAAGAAAGAAAAAAAAAGGAAAAGAATTTTTTTTTTCTTTCTTTTGTTCTCTTAATCCGGATTATTTAAAGAGGCGAATTGTTCGCTGCAGCTTGAATTCGGTGGAATCATTAAGTTTTCAAAAGGATCACGTCTAAGAAAAGTACCTTGAAAATTATTATTTTATTTATAGGATTTCAAAAAAAAAGGTCACTTGAATATGTCCTGCAATCCTTTATTATATATAAAAGATAATGATTATATATGAGGTGATCCAGTTTTTACAAAAAGGTTTCTGTAGGATTTTAAAAGCGGACGGTTAGTATATAATATAATATATATATATATATATACGATTATATATATATATATATATATATATATATATATATATTCTTAATAATTTTATAATTAAAATAAAGAGTTTATTTTAATCTTGAAATTGGATTTCATGCAATTTAAAATTGCCCATTAAATGATATTCATATATATATGGAATGTTTTATTTCATGAGATGGATACTTAATTATTGATATATATGGTGATATGTATGATAATAAAAGGGATTGATTATGGACTATGACCAATGTGATTGGATTTTATTTTGGATGAATGCTTGAATGTATGGGTTTTATAAAATGGGGTGTGCATACCTCGTCTTTTCGGGTTTTCTTCTTATTGTAAATTCTATCTCTCTCCTATGTACTTTCCCTTGACTGCTGATCAAGGTTTCTATTTAAATAAAATAATTTATGTAATAGGATTAGTTAGAATTTTATAGAAGAACCAGAGATCAAGAAGCAAGGAACGCTTGAAGACCCATTTGTATGGAGTCTGAAGTTTAAATATAATAGTTATATTTAAATTTAATTTTTGCACTCCTAGGTTTGACATTTTGGTTCACTTGGTGGCTCTAGTGAACCAAACTAGAATAAAAGTCCATAATCAATCCGGGTAGAATATAGTATTCTATATTGCATGCTAAATATTATATATATATATTATATTTTATGCAAACACGCTTCGCATGTTTAATAAAATGACAAGTATTTTATATGTATATGTGCATGCGCACTAAACAAGATGAGACAAATAACAACAAATCCCTCAAAAAAATAATATTAAGTCCGAGGCGTTCAAAGATATTTGGAATATCGAACGTCGCCTTCTAGCATGATAAATTAATATAGTATTAAATATTTCATATAAGCTTGTTGTGCTATCCACAAGGCGAGTATTGAGTATTTAAGATGTTAATTAATCACATTTGATGCTTATCAAGAAAATTGAACGATCTAGTCTTGTTGTGCTATCCACGAGGACGAACATTTTTCTTTTTTGAATTTATGTAAGTGCTAGGCTGGACTTAACTTAAATCATTTTAGTTCGGATGTGCACACACTTGACCATTATGATTTAAGAAGCAAAATAAAAGGAGTTACATGGTGATGTAATTGACAAGAGTTGTCTACCTATTTATTTGTATATCGCATGTTGTGCTATCCACAAGGGTTATATACATTTGAAATGGGATCCTTATTCGCACTAGCAAATCTTTAATTAGATGTTGCCGAACTATATAAGTGAGAGTAATATAGTTTGATGAAAATAGTGGGAGATACCAATTTAAAATAAAGACCTAAATTTATTTTGGTATGCAAAAATTAATAAAAATGAATGTTTGCTAAAATATTGTCTTTTCACATGCAGAATTTTAAAAATGTCAAAATCACTAATCTCACTATGAAGCATACTTGATGCAAATAAACTTACCGGCCCGAATTATGAGGACTGACTAAGAAATCTGAGAATTGTTCTCACTGTTGAAAAAAAAAATTATGTCCTAAATTCAACTGTCCCTGAATCTGTTTCGGAAACAGCCTCTGAGGAAGAGATTGCCACTTTCAATAAGTGGCAAGATGATGCATCTGTGGCTCAATGCATCATGCTCGCATCCATGAATAACGAGCTTCAGCGTCAGCACGAAAAAATGGATGTTCCTGCTATGCTGCTTCACCTCAAGGAGTTGTATGGTGAACAGAGTAGGATTGCTAGATATGAGATATCAAAAGAGCTCTTCTGATCTCGGATGACCGAGGGCACTGCCGTCGAGACTCATGTCCTAAAGGTGATCAATTTGATTGAACGCCTTGGACAGCTTGGGTTCGTCGTGGATGGGGAGTTGAGTCAAGACTTGGTCTTGCAGTCACTCCCTGAGTCCTTCTCGTAGTTTGTGGTTAATTTTCACATAAATAAGCTTGATGTCAGCTTGCCTGAGCTGCCTAACATGCTGAAAACTGCAGAAGGTCACTTACCATCGATGAAGAACCATATCTTGATGGTGGATTCTTCTAATAAAAGGAAGAGGCCCAAGGTATCTTCTGAAAAGAAGAAATCCAAGAAGGCTAAGGGAAAGAGGAAAGAAAAGGAGCAAAAACAACCTTAACCATCTAAAGGAATGTGCTTTCATTGCAACGAGCCGGGACATTGGAAGAGGAACTGCAAGAAGTTTCTAGCAGAGAAGAAGCTTGGAGAAGTTTCGACTTCCAATTAAGGTTTGTTTATGATTGAAATTAATTTTTTTGAAAGTCATAATTCTACTTGGGTATTGGATACCGGCTGTGGTTCTCACATATGTAATACTGTGCAGGGACTGGTCTGAAGTAGGAAGCTGAGCAATGCTGAGATCATCCTACGAGTGGAAAATGGAGCAAAAGTTGCTACATTAGCTGTAGGGACTTATTGTTTAGCGATGCCTTCAAGCAAGTCCATTTATCTAAATAATTGTTATTTCTATTTCTGTATTGGATATGGAAGGATTTAACGTTATTATAAAGAACAATGGTTGTTCTATTTATAAAGACAATGTTTTATATGGTATTGGAAATTTGCGAAATGGACTTTATGTACTTGACTTGCATGAAAATATACTTCAAATAGAACAAACTAAGAAAACGAAAAGAGATGATATTAATTATTCCTATATGTGGCACTGTAGACTCAGTCATATCAATTAAACGAGATTATCCAAGTCGCATAAGGATGGGCTCTTAAAGCTATCAGATTATGAATCATATCCAACTTGTGAATCTTGTCTCATAGGTAAAATGACTAAATCTCCTTTTAGTGGAAAAAGGAGAAAGAGTTACAGAGTAGTTGGCATTGATTCACACAGACGTTTGTGGACCTATGACAATAAGTGCACGAGGTGGGTATTCTTATTTTATTACTTTCACTGATGAGCACTCAAGATTTGGATATGTGTATTTAATGAAATACAAGTCAGAATCATTTGAAAAGTTCAAAGAGTTCAGAAGTGAAGTAGAGAAACAAACGGGCAAGAGTATTAAGATTCTTCAATCAGATCGAGGTGGAGAATACTTAAGCGGTGAGTTTCTCAATTTTCTCAAAGAAAATGGTTTAATTTCACAATGGTCTCCACCAGGTACACCACATTTGAATGGGAGTATCTGAAAGGAGAAATCGAACACTGTTGGACATGGTTTGATCCATGATGAGTTTTACCGACCTTCCAATTTCCTTCTGGGGTTATGCCCTAGAAACGACTGCATACCTACTTAACAAGGTACCTACCAAATCTGCCCCAAAGACTCCATATGAGATGTGGAAGGGGAGGAAACAAAATCTTAAGCATATTAAGACTTGGGGATGTCCAGCATATGTCAAAAAGTTTGAACATGATAAGCTACAGACTAAATCTGAAAAGTATAGATTTGTGGGATACCCTAAAGAAATTGTAAGGTATTATTTCTATCAACCAATAGATCAAAAGGTGTTTGTTGCGAAACATGCTGCCTTCTTGGAAAAGGAGTTTATCCATGAAGGGGTCAGTGGGAGTAAGATATATCTTGAAGAAGTTCAAGAACCACAAATTACTACGGGTCAGAGTCAGGTACCTGACCAAGTGGAAGAACCTACTGTATCATACCCTATTCGTAAATCTGGAAGAGTAATAAAGACTCAGAGAAATGGTAGATGACCATAAAATCTAAAATGAATTTTGAAACTATGCTCAAGTCCATTTGGATTTTAATTGCAATTGCAGCTTATTATTACTATATCTGGCAAAATGGACGTGGAGACGCCCTTTCTCAAATATACATTATTAGAGGAGAATGTATGTATGATACAACCAGATGGATTTGTTTCAATAATTGAAGCAAATCATATATATGAGCTACAACAATCCATTTATGGATTGATGCAACCTTCTCGTAAATGGAACATTTATTTTGATAAGACAATCAAATAGTTTGATTTTATCAAAAATAAGGATGAACCATGTGTGTACAAGAAGGTTAGTGGGAGGGCTGTTTCATTCCATGTATTATATGTTGATGATATATTACTGATAGAGAATGCAATTCTTATGCTAAAATCAATCAAAAAAAAGTTGTCTAAACATTCCTCCATGAATGATTTGGGTAGAACATCCCGCATTGGGGATATAAATCTGTATTAATAGATTTAAAAGGATGTTCAGCATAACCCAATGAAACGTATATTCATTAGATGCTAAAGGCGTTTAGCATGGCAAACTCCAAAAGGTGCCTCATGATGATGAGCCAAGGAGTGTATTTCTGTAAAATTATCTTCAGTAAAAGAGAGATCGCATGAGTTACTATTATGTATGCAATGAAATATACGAGACTTGATGTTGATCAGTCATATTATGGAGAAGATCACTGTGAGACAGTGATATACATCTTAAAGTACTTAACTGACACTAAAGATGTCATCATATCACATGATGAGTCTGAATTACACTAGAGGGCTAAACAGACTCAAGTTTTCAGACTGACGAAGACGACAGCAAAATCCACTTTAGGGTAAATTGTTACCTTAAAAGATGGTGCAGTGAATTGAAAAAGGATCCAAACAACAAAAGGTTGCTGGTTTAGTGACAAAGACAAAGTATATAACTGTAAGTGAAGCTGCAAGTTGATGTTTCGGATGAAAAGTTCATTACAGAACTAGGAATAGTTCCTAAGTCTCATCTTGAATCTAAATATGTGTTGCGGCACTTTGATTAAAGAAATCATTGAAAGAGGAGACGTCACCTTAGAGCATGTAGTCTCTCAAGATAACATTGCAGATCCATTTACTAAAGCTATAACACAATAGCAGTTTGATCGTCACTTAGAGAAGTTGGTATGAGATACTATGGCGATTGGCTTTAGTGCAAGTGGGAGATTGAAAGTAGTATGCATACAAGTCAATCATGTATGATGATAAAGCATCTACTTTAGAGACGATCTTATTTATTTATTAATAAAAGTATTAACTTATTAAAGGCATTTAATTATCTACATGGTGCTGTTTTTATAATATGTAAATAACCCATAGTTTTAAGCAATGCTTTTAGAATCATGATGTTGATCATGCTAATGGGATTTAAATTCTTAGAAAACTTAAAACTAAAATAGTTCTCAATCGTGGGATTACTAAAAAGGGAATTAGTATATCCAGATAGATTGGTACATATGTAGCTTGCTCATTGGATGAGGATGATTGATCTCATGATCATTTGTGTGGAGAGACTAAAGCAAGTATGTAGGTGCTTATTGGAGAATAAGTTCACTGAACGTGACTCGTTATGGAATACCTAATGGAGTTTTACTCGCCTGTCAATAGGAATTCCTAATGTGATAGTAGTACAAGTGATCCTTGGACTTGAGATCATCATAGTATCTTTTATGTAATGAATTATACTTTGACTTATTCCTTAAAGCCCTTTAGGGTATATAAAAGGGTATGCTTAGGTATAATGAGTTATATATAGACATAATTAATGATCAATAAAGAATCTACCATCTCTAGTAAAAGAGTAGATATGTCCTATGTGATTCTGTAAATGACAACCCAGGAATCATTGCCCTAGGTAGAATGAAATTAGAAAGGAGTTTCTACTTTGCATTAAATGGAGTTGTGCATTTTCTAATCGAAATACATATAATTAAATAAAATAAGACTTGAAAGTAATTTCATGTCTTATATTTAATTGGGACATTGTATGGTGGAAGGATTGAATTGTACGATAACTATTTACTCACAGGTTATTTTATGATTAATGTTGAAATCTATATTATTTGGAAAGTCGTTGATCGCTAGGGAGGCTTATCCCTATTGTAGAATAAATATTATTTATTTAAATAGATTATTTATTTAAATAAGATTAGAATTGTTCTAATTAATTTATTCACAACCGGTTTAATATGGAGAACCTAATGGTCACACCATAAAAAGAAGAATAATTAATTAAGAAGGTAATGGCATAATCGTAATAATGCATTAAGTGTAATTAATTTAATCTATGGTGATAGAATAAATTAAATAGATTAATGTTTATTATTTAATATTTTGGAAATATTAAATATAAATTAATAAGAGGAGTCTTATTAATATTATTACAATTATTATTATTTTAATTTTTAAAGGAGTTTAGTAATTAATTTAATATTTGTACTCTTAATTATTCCTAATAAAATTAGGAGAAAAATTAATTAAATGAATTTAATTAATTATTTCCAATATGGTGGGAAGCCTAAATTAATTAAAGGAGTTTAATTAATTAAAAGAAATCCCATGTCTAATAGGATTAGAAGGGTTGACCAATATCTATATAAGAGGAGTCTTATAATAGATATCAGTTGATGCAATTCTAATTGTTGGAGAGTACTCCTTTTCTATAGAGGATAGAAAACTAAGCCAACCACCCTTCTTCTTGATAATTCATCTTCTTTGGTGGATCACCTCTAGAGGCCAAACACTTGGGTGGCTAACGTTGATCAAAGGAAGGAATCTAACCCAAAAATTCAAGAAGATCACGAAGAACAAGGAGTTGAACTCGTACCTGTGGAAGCATCGTTCTACAAGGGTATGATTCCATAACTTTTTATTTATCGTTTTAAATTAATAATTTGCATAAAGGATGATCCGGGTAATGGTTTTGTAGAAATTTTTTAAACTCTGATATACCATGCTTCCCCTAATTTTTGCAATTTGATTGCATCACGATTTCGTACAAACCCAACAGTGGCATAAGAGCCAAATGTTTATGCAGTTATTAATTATTTTGATTCCATATATGTATGGGTATGTATTTTGAATAATTTATTGTGCATAATTAATTATATAAAATTATTTTTT
Organism: Panax stipuleanatus; assembly: GCA_020205555.1. Classification (NCBI taxonomy): domain Eukaryota; kingdom Viridiplantae; phylum Streptophyta; class Magnoliopsida; order Apiales; family Araliaceae; genus Panax; species Panax stipuleanatus. Next base: position 103,368,307 of record CM035118.1, on the reverse strand, counting down.
ATGGAAGAAAGAAAAAAAAAGGAAAAGAAATTTTTTCTTTCTTTCTTTTGTTCGCTTAATCCGGATTATTTAAAGAGGCGAATTGTTCGCTGCAGCTTGAATTCGGTGGAATCATTAAGTTTTCAAAAGGATCACATCTTAGAAAAGTACCTTGAAAACCCTTATTTTATTTATAGGATTTCAAAAAAAAAGGTTACCTGAGTATGTCCTGCAATCCTTTATTATATATAAAAGATAATGATTATATATGAGGTGATCCAGTTTTTACGAAAAGGTTCTTGCAGGATTTTAAAAGCGGACGGTTAGTATATAATATATATATATATATATATGTATATATATATATACGATTATATTTATATATATATATATATATATATATATTCTTAATAATTTTATAATTAAAATAAAGAGTTTATTTTAATCTTGAAATTGGATTTCATGCAATTTAAAATTGCCCATTAAATGATACTCATATATATATGGAATGTTTTATTTCATGAGATGGATATTTAATTATTGATATATATGGTGATATGTATGATAATAAAAGGGATTGATTATGGACTATGACCAATGCGATTAGATTTTATTTTGGATGAATGCTTGAATGTATGGATTTTATAAAATGGGGTCTGTGGTCCTCGTCTGTTCTGGTTTTCTTCTTATTGTAAATTCTATCTCTCTCCTATGTACTTTCCCTTGACTGTTAATCAAGATTTCTATTTAAATAAAATAATTTATGTAATAGGATTAGTTAGAATTTTATAGAAGAACCAGAGATCAAGGAGCAAGGAGCGCTTGAAGACCTATTTGTATGGAGCCTAGGTTTAAATGTAATAGTTATATTTAAATTTAATTCTTGCACTCCTAGGTTTGACATTTTGGTTCACTTGGTGGCTCTAGTGAACCAAACTAGAATAAAAATCCATAATCAATCCGGGTAGAATATAGTATTCTATATTGCATGCTAAATATTATATATCTTATATTTTATGCAGACATGCTTCGCATGTTTAATAAAATGACGCGTATTTTATATGTATATGTGCATGCGCGCTAAACAAGATTAGACAAATAACAACTAATCCCTCAAAAAAATAATATTAAGTCCGAAGCGTTCAAAGATATTTGGAATATCGAATGTCGCCTTCTAGCATGATAAATTAATATAGTATTAAATATTTAATATGAGCTTGTTGTGCTATCCACAAGGCGAGTATTGAGTATTTAAGATGTTAATTAATCACATTTGATGCTTATCAAGAAAATTGAACGATCTAGTCTTGTTGTGCTATCCACAAGGACGAATATTTTTCTTTTTTGAATTTATAGAAGTGCTAGGCTGGACTTAACTTAAATTATTTTAGTTCGGATGTGCACACGCTTGACCATTATGATTTAAGAGGCAAAATCAAAGGAGTTACATGGTGATGTAATTGACAAGAGTTGTCTACCTATTTATTTGTATATCGCATGTTGTGCTATCCACAAGGTTATATACATTTGAAATGGGATCCTTATTCTCACTAGCAAATCTTTAATTAGATGTTGCCGAACTATATAAGTGAGAGTAATATAGTTTGATGAAAATAGTGGGAGATACCAATTTAAAATAAAGACCTAAATTTATTTTGGTATGCAAAAATTAATAAAAATGAATGTTTGCTAAAATATTGTCTTTTCACATGCAGAATTTTAAAAATGTCAAAATCACTAATCTCACTATGAAGCATACTTAATGCAAATAAACTTACCGGCCCGAATTATGAGGACTGACTAAGAAATCTGAGAATTGTTCTCACTGCTGAAAAAAAAATTATGTCCTAAATTCAACTGTCCCTGAATCTGTTTCGGAAACAGCCTCTGAGGAAGAGATTGCCACTTTCAATAAGTGGCAAGATGTTGCATCTGTGGCTCAATGTATCATGCTCGCATCCATGAATAACGAGCTTCAGCGTCAGCACGAAAAAATGGATGGTCCTGCTATGCTGCTTCACCTCAAGGAGTTGTATGGTGAACAGAGTAGGACTGCTAGATATGAGATATCTAAAGAGCTCTTTCGATCTCGGATGACCGAGGGCACTGCCGTCGAGACTCATGTCCTAAATGTGATCAATTTGACTGAACGCCTTGGACAGCTTGGGTTCGTTATGGATGGGGAGTTGAGTCAAGACTTGGTCTTGCAGTCACTCCCTAAGACCTTCTCGCAGTTTGTGGTTAATTTTCATATGAATAAGCTAGATGTCAGCTTGCCTGAGCTGCTTAACATGCTGAAAACTACAGAACATCACTTCTCATCCAAGAAGAACTATATCTTAATGGTGGATTCTTCCAATAAAAGGAAGAGGCCCAAGGTATCTTCTGAAAAGAAGAAATCCAAGAAGGGTAAGGGAAAGGGGAAAGAAAAGGAGCAAAAGAAACCTAAACCAGCTAAAGGAATGTGCTTTCATTGCAACGAGCTGAAACATTAGAATAGGAACTGCAAGAAGTTTCTAGCAGAGAAAAAGCTTGGAGAAGCTTCGACTTCCAATTAAGGTTTGTTTATGATTGAAATTAATTTTTTTGAAAGTCATAATTCTACTTGGGTATTAGATACCGGCTGTGGTTCTCACATATGTAATACTGTGCAGGGATTAGTTAGAAGTAGGAAGCTGAGCAATGATGAGATCATCCTACGAGTGGAGAATGGAGCAAAGGTTGCTGCATTAGCTGTAGGGACTTATTGTTTAGCGATGCCTTCGAGCAAGTCCATTTATCTAAATAATTATTATTTTGTTCCGAATATTTTTAGAAACATTATTTCTATTTCTGTATTGGATATGGAAGGATTTAACGTTATTATAAAGAACAATGGTTGTTCCATTTATAAAGGCGATGTTTTATATGGTATTGGAAATTTGCGAAATGGACTTTATATACTTGACTTGCATGAAAATATACTTCAAATAGAACAAACTAATAAAACAAAAAGAGATGATATTAATTATACCTATATGTGGCACTGTAGACTCAGTCATATTAATAAAATGAGATTATCCAAGTTGCATAAGGATGGGCTCTTAGAGCTATCTGATTATGAATCATATCCAACTTGTGAATCTTGTCTCATAGATAAAATGACTAAATCTCCTTTTAGTGGAAAAGGAGAAAGAGTTACAGAGTTGTTGGCATTGATTCACATTGACGTTTGTGGACCTATGACAACAAGTGCACGGGGTGGGTATTCTTATTTTATTACTTTCACTGATGATCACTCAAGATTTGGATATATGTATTTAATGAAATACAAGTCAGAATCATTTGAAAAGTTCAAAGAGTTCAGAACTGAAGTAGAGAAACAAACGGGCAAGAGTATTAAGATTCTTCAATCAGATCGAGGTGGAGAATACTTAAGCGGTAAGTTTCTCAATTGTCTCAAAGAAAATGGTATAATTTCACAATGGTCTCCACCAGGTACACCACAGTTGAATGGGAGTATCTGAAAGGAGAAATCGAACACTGTTGGACATGGTTCGATCTATAATAAGTTTTACCGACCTTCCAATTTCCTTCCGGGGTTATGCCCTAGAAACGGCTACATACCTACTTAACAAGGTACCTACCAAATCTGCTCCAAAGACTCCATATGAGATGTGGAGGGGGAGGAAACCAAATCTTAAGCATGTTAAGACTTGGGGTTGTCCAGCTTATGTCAAAAAGTTTGAACATGATAAGCTACAAACTAAATCTGACAAGTGTAGATTTGTGGGATACCCTAAAGAAACTGTAGGGTATTATTTCTATCATCCAACTGATCAAAAGGTGTTTGTTGCGAAACATACTGCTTTCTTGGAAAAAGAGTTTATCCATGAAGGGGTCAGTGGGAGTAAGATATATCTTGAAGAAGTTCAAGAACCATAAATTATAATGGGTCAGAGTCAGGTACCTGACCAAGTGAAAGAACCTACTGTATCACACCCTATTCATAAATCTGGAAGAGTACCGAAGATACCTGAGAGGTATGGATTCGTCATAGAGAATGACGATGAGGTACACATCATGAATGATGATGATCCATTGAATTACGAACATGCTATGAGTAATAAAGACTCAGAGAAATGTTAGATGACCATAAAATCTAAAATGGATTTTGAAACTATGCTCAAGTCCATTTGGATTTTAATTGCAATTGCAAGCTTATTATTACTATATCTGGTAAAATGGACGTGGAGACGCCCTTCCTCAAATATACATTATTAGAGGAGAATATATGTATGATACAACCAGATGGATTTGTTTCAATAGTTGAAGCAAATCATATATATGAGCTACAACAATCCATTTATGGATTGAAGCAAGCTTCTCGTAGATGGAATATTTATTTTGATAAGACAATCAAATAGTTTGATTTTATCAAAAATAAGGATGAACCATGTGTGTACAAGAAGTTTAGTGGGAGTGTTGTTTTATTCTATGTATTATATGTTGATGATATATTACAGATAGAGAATGAAATTCCTATGCTAAAATCGATAAAAATAAAGTTGTCTAAACATTCCTCCATGAATGATTTGGGTAAAACATCTCGCATTGGGAATATAAATCTGTATTAATAGATTTAAAAGGATATTCGGCATAACCCAAGGAAACGTATCTTCATTAGGTGCTAAAGGCATTTAGCATGGCAAGCTCCAAAAGGTGCCTCATGATGATGAGCCAAGGAGTGTATTTCTCTAAAATTGTTCTCAGTAAAAGAGAGATCGCATGAGTTACTATCATGTCTGTAATGAAATATATGAGACTTGATGTTGATTAGTCATATTCTGGAGAAGATCACTGTGAGACAGTGATATACATCTTAAAGTACTTAACTGACACTAAGGATGCCATCATATCACATGATGAGTCTGAATTACACTAGAGGGCTAAACAGACTCAAGTTTTCAGATTGACCAAGACAACAACAAAATCCACTTTAGGGTAAATTGTTACCTTGAAAGATGGTGCAGTGAATTGAAAAAGGTTCCAAACAACAAAAGATTGCTGGTTTAGTGACAAAGACAAAATATATAACTATAAGTGAAGCTGTAAGTTTATGTTTCGGATGAAAAGTTCATTATAGAACTAGGAATAGTTCCTAAGTCTCATCTTAAATCTAAATATGTGTTGCAGCACTTTGATTAAAGAAATCATTGAAAGAGGAGACGTCACCTTAGAGCGTGTAGTCTCTCAAGATAACATTGCAGATCCATTTACTAAAGATATAACACAACAGCAGTTTGATCGTCACTTAGAGAAGTTGGTATGAGATACTATGGCGATCGGCTTTAGTGCAAGTGGGAGATTGAAAGTAGTATACATACAAGCCAATCATGTATAATGATAAAGCATCTACTTTGGAGACAATCTTATTTATTTATTAATAAAAGTATTAACTTATTAAAAGCATTTAATTATCTACATGGTGCTGTTTTTATAATATGTAAATAACCCATAGTTTTAAGCAATGCTTTTAGAATCATGATGTTGATCATGCTAATGGGATTTAAATTCTTAGAAAACTTAAAATTAAATTAGTTCTCAATCGTGAGATTACTAAAAAGGGGATTAGTATATCCGGATAGATTGGTACATATGTTACTTGCTCATTGGATGAGAATGATTGATCTCATGATCATTTGTGTAGAGACACTAAAGCAAGTATGTAGGTGCTTATTGGAGAATAAGTTCACTGAACGTGACTCGTTATGGAATACCTAATGGAGTTTTACTCGCCTGTCAATAGAAATTCCTAATGTGATAGTAGTACAAGTAATCCTTGGACTTGAGATCATCATAGTATCTTGTATGTAATGAATTATACTCTGACTTATTCCTTAAAGCCCTTTAGGGTATATAAAAGGGTATGCTTGGGTATAATGAGTTACATATGGAGATAATGAATGATCAATAAAGAATCTACTACCTCTAGTAAAAGAGGAGATATGTCCTATGTGATTCGGTAAATGACAACCCAGGAATCATTGGCCAAGGTGGAATGAAATTAGAAAGGAGTTTCTAATTTGCATTAAATGGAGTTGTGCATTTTCTAATCGAAATGCATATAATTAAATAAAATAAGACTTAACAGTAACTCCATGTCTTATATTTAATTGGGACATTATATGGTGAAAGGATTGAATTATACGGTCACTATTTACTTAGAGGTTCTTTTATGATTAATGTTGAAATATATATTATCTGGAAAGTCGTTGATCGCTAGGGAGGCTTATCCCTATTGTAGAATAAATATTATTTATTTAAATAGATTATTAGTTTAATTTATTTATTTAAATAAGATTAGAATTATTCTAATTGATTTATTCACAACTGTTTAATATTGAGAACCTAAAGGGTCACACTATAAAAGGAAGAATAATTATTTAAGAAGGTAATGGCATAATCGTAATAATGCATTAAGTGTAATTAATTTAATCTATGGAGATTGAATAAATTAAATAGCTTAATGTTTATTATTTAATATTTTAGAAATATTAAATAGAAATTAATAAGAGGAGTCTTATTAATATTATTACAATTATTATTATTTTAATTTCTAAAGGAGTTTAGTAATTAATTTAATATTAGTACTCTCATTTATTCCTAATAAGATTAGGAGACAAATTAATTAAATGAATTTAATTAATTATTTCCAATGTGGTGGGAAGCCTAAATTAATTAAAGGAGTTTAATTAATTAAAAAAATCCCATGTCTAATAGGATTAGAAGAGTTGACTAATATTTATATAAGAGGAGTCTTATAATAGATATTAGTTGATGCAATTCTAATTGTTGGAGAGTACTACTTTTCTATAAAGGATAGAAAACTAAGCCAACCACCCTCCTTCTTGATAATTCATCTTCCTTGGTGGATCACCTCTAGAGGCCAAACACTTGGGTGGCTAACTTTGATCAAACGAAGGAATCTAACCCAAAAATTCAAGGAGATCATGAAGAACAAGGAGTTGAACTCGTACCTGTGGAAGCTTCGTTCTACAAGGGTATGATTCCATAACTTCTTATTTATCGTTTTAAATTAATAATTTGCATAAAGGATGATTCGGGTAATGGTTTTGTAAAAAAAATTTAAACTATGATATACCATGCTTCCGCTAATTTTTGCAATTTTATTGCGTTACGATTTTGTACAAACCCAACAGATAGCCCCGCCTTAGCGGGTTAGGTCTCTACCCAGTCGACTATTTTCTTGCATGGTCATGTTTACTCTATCTCCTTAGCAAGCGGCTGCACTCGTGGGCTCCTCAAATTGCCAGCTACTCCATATTTTTGTGGCTGTTAACTATATAAAATTCTGGCCCACATACTCATTATATTGCTTACATTCATGGCCCACTTTGCCTAATGAGCTTGCATAGATATGCTCATTCCATGAGCTGCTAGTCTTTAGCCCACATCATATATGTTGAACATAAATTAATTGGAATCCATGAGCTGCTCACCGTAGCGCCCACATAGTCTATTCTCCATATAACTTGCTTGTTCGTGGCACATATGAGTTGGCCAACCTCATGCACGGACCGACTCATACAATTACAAGGCTGACTGAATAGGAATGCCTAGCATAATAACTCGGCCCACTTGATAGTCCTGATGCATTCTTGATCCACTGCTTAATTGGGTCAGCCCAATTGGTTCCATTGAGTTCGTCCTATTTTTACATTTTAGCTGTAATTTCGTTGGTCCAATAATACTCAATTTGTCTCTAAATTATTTCCAACGTCACGGACCTCTTCAATTGTACCTAAAATTAAATATAAGAATATTGAGTATATTTAGGCACAATAAAAGAGAAGAAACATTAAAGAATAGGCATATATATGCAAATTTATCTTTTAAAGCTACTTTCACCTCCATTTCAATATATGCACATAAACGTATACACCCAGTAGAACTAATAGGCAAATTACTAGAAAACATTCAGAATCAAGCTATAATGACTACCGATTTGCAGGTATGAAACCCACTCATCAATGATAAAGGTTGTGATTCAGGGAAATATAGAAAATAGACAGAAAAGTTTAAAATATTTTGCATTTTTAGTGATTGTATCATCGAATAATGATATAAAGTTAGAATAAAGGTGTATTGATAACAACCGAGATTGAGAGTTGAATTGTATGAATTTTGGGGTCGTTACACTATCCAGATACCAGGTTGTTACAGTGGAGCTCTGTTCCTGCAGTAAGATTAAGCTTTCATTTTGGTACCCATACTTGCAAGGGTCTTACACTGTTAGTTCCCTTAGGGACCCAAATATGTTTGACTTTGGGTCTATAATGCATAGGGTTATAATAGCATGTTACGGCCTTATGACCATATCTATCACATACAAAACATTTAGCATGATACATGCTTGTGTTAGTGTGTGGATTCTTTCACCATTTGGACGTGTGTGGTTACTTGGTAGCCTTTCCCTTATGCTGATTCTTCTTTTTCCATGCAGCTTTGTGATTCAGGGTTATGTAGAGTGTACCTCAACTCTACGATTCCTTCCTGGTTGGTTCGTGAAGCCATTTTACTTGACTCCACGTGTAAGACCCCAAAATTTATAAATAAAGATTTAATTTTCTTTATATATTATTTTAAACAGTAAGGTGTTGTCTTGATAAATGTGGTAAGTTATGGGAGAAATGTGTAAATTTTTCAAAATTAGCATGTGGTAATAAAATATTCATTGTTGTCGTGGAATATTCGTTTGGTCGTGAAATATTCTTGTTGTCGGGAAATATTCGTACGACGGCGCAGCCATTTGTGGGCCCCACAACGAAATAACTGTCGGATGAAGAAAACGACAAGAATGAGTTTTCTAAAAATAACGACGTAGTTGTTACCGTTAGAACTGTTGAAATATCCGGTGGTTAAAATACAGTAATACGCGGTGTTGCACAGTAGCACACGGTATTGCACAGTAATTCTAATTATTGATTCTTACGTAAGAAGTCACTACTCAATAATTGTTACAGTAATTACTGTTCAGTGTTTTATATTATTGACTCAATAATTGCTACATTGATAATTGCATAATTGTTACGTTGATATTTCATATTATTGATTCAATAATTGTCATTGCACAGTATTTCAAATTATCAAATCAATAATTTATATTATTTGAATAATATTATTAGATAGCACTATTGGCAATGTCTAAGGAAGTTCTGTCTAGAAAAGGGGTTAGTTAATTGCGCGCCAGTAAGGAGAAATCCTTATCAGAAGGCCCCCTCTTTCCTGGGAACGACCTGGTTATCAATATTATAGTTCTTTAATATTATTTATGAATAATTAATTGTTGATATATATGATAAGAAAATATTTACTCAATGTGGATTTAAATGGAGGAATTTTTAGCAAAAGTGGTAATTATGAGAATGGATATTTTATCTGTTCTGATAAAATAATTTATTCAAATATATTATTATAATATTACATTATAAGTGTATAATGTGATAATATAATAATATAATAGTGATGATATTTTTTTTACAACAAAGTCACGATATATAAACTTGTGGGTTAGAAGAATTATTGGCCATTTGTGGTGGCTACTTGGTTTTTAAAGAGTGGGGGTGTGAAAAAATCATCCGTATGTAAATTTGAGACATTTGTTCGTTCTGAATTTGGAAAAACTTTCTTCTACAAAGTTGTAGAGAATTCAATTTTATATAGAATAGACATAAGGTTCGTATTTTTCTGATAAAAGGGCTATTTATTATGAATTATTGAAGTTTCGGAATAAATATTTTTATTAAAAATATGGGTGGGCCCCACTTTTGTCTTGTGTGGAAAAATGCTAAAATTGTAAGTTTGGGAGCGTCTAAATTCAAAGGAGTAAAAGCCTCCGGTTGCAAGTTAAGTCAGCATTGGCGTTCTGGCATTTTCCTATAAATAGGGTGCTTAGTTAGAAATAAAAATCACACCAGAATCAAAAAAATTTCTCTCTATAATATCGAGCGTATTTTTTGTGAGTATTTAGATACTTTGAGTGTTGATAACAGTGCAAGTTTTTGTCCACATAATATCTGATATTCTAGTTAAAACTACTCTCCTGTTAAGGTAAAGGATGTTATTTTCTTTCGTAAATGATGTTATTCTTTTCAATATCATTATACCAAAATATTGGCATAAATTTTATTATGAAATTCTTACTTTTTCTGTCGAAGTTACTATTCACGTATACGGCACTATTCATAGAAAAATTTAATTTTCTTCTATTTGTCCAAGTTGGCTATTATGGGTCCTATCTTTGATTGGATCCAAGTTTTGATCTTTATTCTTGAATTTTGCTCCACAAAGTATTATTATGGAATATTCTTGAACTTGGATAAACTAAATTACGAATCCCTAATCTTTGTCCTTTATCTCACTAGATTCGTTATTTATATTATTTTTCATCATCCTCAGTCCTAAATGGTGATATAACTGAATATCTTTGGCCTGTAGAGCAAATATGAATGATTCCCTAATGAATATCTTTGGCCCGTAGTGCAAAGATGGACAGGTGTTAAGATAAACATGACCACTGGTGATACAAATGAATATCTTTGGCCCGTAATGCAAAGATGAATATTTGATTTGAGATATATATTGATTGATGTTACAAGGATAAAATATTGATGATGAACTTTTAAATCATAGAAGATAGTAGACTTCATTCTCTACGTAACTCTTCTAATGAATTGATATTTCTGCTGCAGTTGTTGATCTAAAACTTGTTGTCCATAATATTTTATCTGATTTGTTGAAGACTAACGATAATTTATTCTTCATTATCTTAGTTATAATATTCTTTACTAGGCTAGTTGAGCTCACCCTTTTTATCTATTGTCCTCTTCAGGGAATGAGAATGTTGCGGGAACTAGTCGGGGTTCAGTGTAATGGTCAGAGTAGAGCAGTAGTAGTTCTCACTATTTTTGTAAAATAATGTGATAATAATTGTAATAAAAGACGACTGAATTTGAGTGTTTATATTTTGTATTATATATGATTTGTATTGAAACTCATAGTTTGTGTGGTCGTATTTTGCACGACCGTATGTTATAAAAGATTGTATTTGGATTCTGTACTATGTATTTGACGACTCAGAATGGGTTGATTATTGAACCTATTTTGGGGGCGTCACACCACGATCCTTCGAGGTTGGAGAGTAGTGACTAAGTTACTCTTCACTTTTCTAAATCCCAGGCCAGCATGGGATCCGTTATGTCTCAAGACATGACTTGGATCAGAAGAGCAAGGATGCATTGGCTCTTCACTTTGTGTGGATTTCACAAATGTAATGCTTCTATTGAAATTTTAAGCACTACTAATGTTAGCTTCCTTGGGCTTTTCCACACATGATCCTGAGGTAGATTCCCCAAAACCTAGACCTGTTTTCTCATATGCAATTCTTTGACTAGAGATCAAGGAGTCCATACATGAGGAAGACCTGTTCCACATTAGACTAGTCTTTTCTAGCTCCTCAATCTTAGAGGTTAGATTTAACTCTCTTTATGTACTTAGTTTATTGGTCTGTCTTAAGATTTTATTCTCATCTTCAAAATTAGAGAGAGAGGAAGTGCTGAGTAGAGATGTCTCCAGTTTTACTTGAACTTTCTCTCTCTTTTTGAAGAAGAGATTAATCTTTTGACAGAACTCTGAACCACTTTATGTATTGATGTAGATAAGATGTTATATCATGTATTGCAGTTCTTAGATCATCTATATCTACATCAGTAGAGTTAAAGTCAAATACCTCATCAATACTTATTTCATGATGGTCAGTGCTTTTCTTGTCTTTGACTTCTTTGGCCATCAAACATAATTGGCTACTTGAGGTTCTTCATCATCTCCTGACTCAGAGTTTGTGTCGTTGTCTGAGTCCCTCCACGATCCTCCAGCTACAATACCTTTGTCTTTCTTCTAAAACTTTTTGTAGCCTTTGAACTCCTTCTTTGGATTTGCTTTCCTCTTCAGCTCTTCTCTAAAAGGTTTGTTTGCAGTTTGCAATGAAGTGGCCTGGCTTCTTGCAATTGCAGCATAGGTCGTTGATCTGCTCCTGACTGCTGTTGTTGTTGAATCTCTTAGGTCTGCTGCTTCTGCCTTTGCGCATAAATCTTTTGAGTCTTCTGACCAGCATTGCAATATCCTCATCATCATCTTCTTTAGAGTCAGATTCATTTTCAGTTCGAGCTTCGTAGGTGGCTTCTGTTGCCTTGAGAGCAACTCCCTTGTCATTCTTTCTTCCTTCAGATAGACATTCTAATCGTTGAGTCATCTCCAGTTCATAGGTAAGAAGGTTGCCATAAAGTTATTGTACTATCATTTCATGGAGGTTCTTTGATTCTCTGATGGTAGTGGTATTTGCATTCCACTTGCTTGATAAGGACCTTATGAACTTTATGATAAGATCTTTGTTAGGATAAATCTTTCCAAAGGCTCGAAGAGAGTTGAGCAGTATATTGAATCTTTCATAAGTGGAAGTGATGTTCTCTCCTGGTACATGGGCGAACATCGCTTGTTTTCTTTGACTTCTTCTGTTCCTTCGTGCATAATGAGCAATGCTTCCCAGACTTCCTTGGCAGTTTTGCTGTTGACCACATTTTTGAACAGATCGTCATCTAAAGACTGGAATAGAATGTTCTTGGCCTTCTTGTCCAGCTGGACATCTTTTCTCTCGTTGTCAGTCCATTCTGATTTGATCTTGATCTATGTTCAGTTAGGATGTTCAGAAGTTGGCGCAAGCTTTGTTAGAATGTAGGGCCCACTCATAACAGTTTCAAATAGATCGTCATCTATTGAATCCATATAAGCCTGCATACGAACTTTCCAGTTGGAAAATTTGTCTTTGTTGCACATAGGTGGCTTGCTGCCTCCACCGAGCTTGGACTCGCTTATCATGTGTGCCATTGGTCTACTCGAGCTTTGTAGGCTTTAGATAAGAGAACCTGCTTTGATACCAATTGTTAGTTCCTAGAGGCACAATAGTTATCTAAAAGGGCGGTTGAATAGATATTTTAAAACCTTTTGCATTTTAAAATACTTATCAGATTTATTAATTAAATAAATTAATTAACCACAGTGGAATATGTTTTGTTTGTTCCCTTTTAAGATAAAACAAGTTTATAGTTCAATTAGCAGTTATAGCAGTTATGACAGATATGGCAGTTAATGAATACACAATGTAAGCGACACAGTTGTTTAAAGTAGTTCAGAGCACTCAAGACTCCTAATCCACTATTCTACTCCACGAGTAGGAAATCCACTAAGGATATCTTTACAACTTTGAATCATTGAGATTCCTTCAAGACTAGCAGTCTTGGAACTTCTAGTTCATTGAGAACTCTTCAAGTCCAGCAGACTTGGCACTTCTAGTTCATTGAGAACTCTTCAAGTCCAGTAGACTTGGAATACACTGTAATGAGAGTTTAGTTCTTTGGTGTGCTACTCAGTTGCCATTAAGAATAAGTTCTAAAGAATTGAGTAGCGAAACAAGCTTTCTTTCAGGATCGTAGTGTTTGGCTTTGAGTGTTCTTGAGCTTTGTTCGTTCTTGCTTGCATAATTTGAATCTTCAATCTGTTTTCCTTATGAAGGAGCCTTTGAAATCTTCCTGTTAAAAGGCTTTAGTTGGAGCATTTAATGTTCCAGACGTTTCTGAGCACTGATGTTGACTTCCTGGGAATATGGTGTTCTACTATCTGACTTGCCTGACACTACAGACTTCTTTCTCACCTAACACCTGAAAAGGTGCTTTCAGCAGACAGAAAGTAGTCCCTTATCTTTTTCCACACGTTTCTTTGATTCAAACTAAGAATAAGTGTTGGAGCATTGGGATTCCTGAAATGTCAACGTTCATAAGCTATTCTTCATTTGTTAGACATCCTTTTTCATCAGATAAGCGAATCTTGATACTTCTGATGCTAACTGAAGAAGCACCACGGTCGTTCTCTGCATACCACGATCGTTGTGTGTTGGTGTGCTCATAACCAATTCAGTATTGATCGTAGAGAACTCTACGATTCTACTTAAGCTTTAATTGACTACGATCTCTACTTGCATCATTTTGCAGACTCCATGATTCAGAGAGCTGACTGTGATTCTTGACTTTGCTCGTCAGGCGCTCGGACTATCTCCACAATTCTGAATGTGGCTTCCTTGACAAACTATGATTATGGACTGACTTCCTCGACACTCCACGATTCTGCCTTGGCTTCTGCAAACTCTTGGCTGGCTCGGCAGACTACGAATCTATTAAGGCCTAACTATTACATTTCAAGAGATCAACCTAACAAGCTTGATCTTCCTTCTATACATTCAATTACAGAATGATAAACGTTTAGCTCAGATCAACCTAACAATATTGATCCTCAATCTAAGTCCTTGTACATCAGTTCTAATAAGGATTTTACAACTTTGGAAAATACATGCACATTTATTTACTTTCAACATCAAATTTGAATATGCAATTCCCAACAATGATGATGATCATGCTAATGAGATTTAAATTCTTAAATAGCTTAAAAACTAAAATTATTCCCAATCGTTAAAATTACTAAAATGGAAATTAGTGAATTCGGATAGATTGGTACATACGTTGCTTGCTCATTGGATGATGATCGATCTCATAATCATTTGCGTGGAGACACTAAAACAAGTATTTAGGTGCTTATTGGATAAAAAGTTTACTAAACGTTGCTCGCTAAGGAATTCCTAATGAAATTTTACTTGACTATCAATATGAATTCCTATAGTGATAGTAATACAAGTGATCCTTAGACTTGAGATAATCATAGTATCTTGTGTATGATGAGTTATGCTTTGACATGTCCCTTAAGACCCTTATGATATATCAAAGGGCATGCTTGAGTGTAAATGTCCTATGTGATTCGATAAATGACAACACAGTAGTCCTTGGCCAAGGCGGAATGAAATTAGAAAGGAGTTTCTAATTTGCATTATTTGGAGTTGTGCATTTAAGAATCGAAAAACATATAATTAAATAAAATAAGACTTGATAGTAATTTCATGTCTTATATTTAATTGGGACGTTGTATGGTAGAAGGATTAAATTGTATAGTAATAATTTACTCAAAGGTTCTTTTATGATTAATGTTAAAATCTATATTATCTGTAAAGTCATTGATCGCTAAGGGGGGCTTATCCTTATTGTAGAATAAATGTTATTTATTTAAATGAATTAATAGTTTAATTTATTTATTTAAATAAGATTAGAATTGTTCTAATTGATTTATTCCCAACCGGTTTATTATGGAGAACCTAAAGGGTCACACCATAAAAACAATATTTATTTAAGAAGCAAATGACATAATTGTAATAATAAGTTAAGAGTATTTAATTTAATATATGATGATAGAATAAATTAAATAGCTTAATATTTATTATTTAATATTTTTGAAATATTAAATATAAATTAATAAGAGGAGTCTTATTATTATTATTACTATTATTATTATTTAATTTTTTAGAGGAGTTTGAGAATTAATAAATAAAAATATTCTCATTAATTTCTAATTGGATTAGAAATATAATTAATTAAAGAGTTTAATTAATTAAAATGAAATCCTATTTTTTAAATTATTTTGGAGGGTTACCAACATCTATAATACGAGGAGTCTTAATATAGTTTAGGATATACAATATACTGAAAATGTCAAGAGTTGGGAGAATACAAAGAATTCTATAGAGATAGAATCTAGGATTTTGTCAAACACCCATCTACTTGAATATTTGTTCTTCCTTGGTGGATCACTTCTAGAGGCCAAACACTTGGGTGGCTAACGTTGGTCAAAGGAAGGAATCAAATCAGGTTGTTTCAAGTTGAGCGGGAAAAGGAATTGAAGGTGAACTCGTACCTAAGGAAGCTAATTTTTACAAGGGTATTAATATGATCTTCATCTCTTTTTTATTAATTGATAATTATGCACATAGGGAAATCATGGTGAAGGGTTTATATGAATAGACACTCGAAATTTTGCATTCCTGTTACTAACCCTGCAGGAGGGCAAAACCGTCTTTTACCTTCCAGAGACAACCCTAGAAGTCCAAATCATAAATCCATCCCCGGCGACAACCCCGGGAGACCAAGCCAACCTTCGGAGATGACCCCAAAGCATCAAATCAATCCCCAAAGACAACCCTGGGATATCAAACCAACCCTCGGAGGCAACCCTAAGGAAGAACAGAGTCGGCTGGGATCAAACCTCGGAGACAATCCCGAGAAACAATCGAAAACCCTGTCAATCCTGGAGACAAACCCCGGAAGGGCAAAATGGTTATTTTACTAACTTAACATCAAATAAATTCAAAATCAAGTCAAATCATTGCTATGAGGGTAATGCAGAACCATAACGTTAATCCCGAGTGAAAACATCACAAGACAGCTCAACGGACGGACTGCAAAGACTCGAAGATCTGGTCATGGACCCATCTTTTTGGATTCGGACAATGTCAAATCCCATGTCCTAGTGTAGCTCTCGAAAAGCTTTTTTCGAAAAGGAATAACACATCTCCATCGGATTCCCGGATTGAAAGTTATGAAGGTTTTAAGTAAACATCACATTGGTCAGAGTGCACGTACTTTGAGATAACGGGACCCACGAGATCGGGGCCACTCAGGTCAATCGCAGGTGGACCCTCCGGTGCCGCAGGTGGACCCATGGCTCCCTGTTCTATAAATAAGACCCCCACCAGCCATAAAAAAGAGAAAAAAAGAGAAAAAGAGGAAATTTTGCCCATTTCAGCTCATAATCCTACCTACAGTGCTCCAAACTTTGATATTTCTCTTTCTAAACACTTGTATACATATATATACTAACATATCAAGTTTTAACCGGTGGAAACGGAGTTTTCAAGCCTCAAAAGTGGTTTAAAGCCTCCAGTGCTATACATTATTTATCTAAATCTAGCCACATCTCACTTTTAACCGGTTCAAAAGTTGTCAAACTGGAACCGTTGAGCTAGAATGGCTAAGAATTATTTAAATCTAGTTTTCTTTCTAGTTTTGTAAATATTAAAGTAACTATGCGACCCTAGAACCGTATCTAGAGGGAACGGGAAGCTTTGGCTACGCGCATGCAAGGATTTAACTAATAAATCCTTTGTTTAGCGACTTGTAGATATTAATTTGCATTCTATTTCAATATATCTGTTGTGCAAGATTTTTGATGACATTTTGTGAGCCTAGAAGTCTCGGGATCTGCGATTAACCACACGGAATTAGATCTGATTCCCACTGTGGATAAATTTAAACTGTAAATACGGCTTGCCTGTCTTTTTGTAAATGTAAATCAGAAGGACCTAAAAACGGTTATCCAAATTTAAGGTCTCAGCCTAGTAAATCGTGGTTTGTAGTGCTCGGGTCACTTTGATGGCTTTCATGCCCATAAGAAGCCCGACATTTGTATATATTATTTGGTCGAGGATGCTTCGCATCCCGAAAATAAAATCAAAATCAGTCGAATGCAGAATAAAATGGAAGTATCAAAAGGCTTCAATTCCTATGTTAGTGAAAGGGTTTGAAAACCATATTCCAAAACATCACTTTCATATCTTGTCTAAAATTAAACTTTCAAATAAATCAAACCCTTCGTATATAGGTCCAACGAAGGGCAACATTACTTTAAAATAAAGCACTTAGGCCCAATTACTACAAGCACACACACACACTGCAAATAAATTAGGGAAATTAAAAAGACGCGATAACCGTGTTTCACGAAAGTCGGGGGGTGCCTAACACCTTCCCCGCGCTTAATCAATCCCCCGAACTCTATGAATCTCGATTTCCAAGGCCAAGTTAAATAGAGTCCAACAATTGGGCCTACTTGCAAAACTTTTCAAATCAAAACTCGGTTGAGTAGGTACAACCATTTCAAACATACCAACTGGCGACTCTGTAAAATCAAACTTTTTAAATCATCGACATTTTATGTCGGTCTTTTCCTGAAAATTCACCCTTCAGATCAAACAAATCAAATAGAGAGCATAAAGGGTAGAAACACATAGAAAAAGGGATCCCAAAGATTTTTCCCGACGTCGACATGTGGCGACTCTGCTGGGGACCAGTAGGGCTTAAGCCGCATTTCAATCTTTTCAAAAATTCCCTTGTTATCTACATATGTGTGGATGTTGTGTTTACATTGAATGGATGTAAATAAATGTTTTACTACTTTAAACATTAGTTCTTCTCACAATGTCATCATTTTATATGGTGAGACACGTTGTATGTGAATGTATGTTGTGTGATTCCTCCACTAGGAGGCGAACCCATTGGAGTTTGATTGCTGGACTCAAAGGAGACTAATCTTGCGAGGCTCAAGAAAGGCGCCACTAAGATCCGCTCTAATTGAAAGAATGGATTATTTTCCCCTCTAGTAAATTGCGATGATCTGGGGACCTTCATGCCGAAAAGCAGCGAGAGTAGCCTAAGATAGGTCAGCCTCTGATAAACCAAATCGAAAGGGGAGTCTCTTCATGATTTTCCATTTCAATTCAATGTAAATTTCAAATTCCCTGTAAATATACATTCTATTTCCTGTCAATTTTATTAATTCTTGTCATACTATCCTGTCATCAAAATAACTGACCTTTGTTTTACAGGAAAAAGATTAAAAAAACTTTAAAAAATGATGCATTGCATAGCATGCATCCTGTTAACATATATACATCAAAATTAATATACCTACTTTTATTGTAGAAAAAAATTTGTCCCGTTACCAGATCAAAGTCTAGAAAGGCACTAAGCCCATCTCCAGGCATGGCTTCAAGTGCCCAACCTGAATCCACCCTTGTCTCTCTAGAAGAGTTCGAAGGATTAAAAAACCAAATGGTGGAATTGGTTGTTTTCCTAAATAAGCAAAGAAAAAATATTCAGGTTAAATAAATACCCGTTCAAACAGAATCATCCACACAAGGTGGCAGTCAGGATACCTGAGCCTAAAAATAAGGATATGACCAACAAAACCACTGAAATCACCAATCTCAGAAATGATAAGGAAACTGGTGATATTATAAAAAAAATTCCAGCAAATGGAAGAAATAATCAGGTCCATCAAAGGAACTGGGGCATTTGGAAATGTAAACTACTCAGATCTGTGTATATTTCTAGGGGCTAGATATCCAAACAAATTTCAAGTCCCAAATTTTGAAAAGTATGACAGATTAGGAGATCCTTACACTCATTTAAAAGTGTTCATTGGAGAACTTGGATCCTATGTTAAAGATGAAAAACTCATAATGCAGTTATTCCAAAAGAGTCTAACTAGGGAAGCCCGAGCTTGGTATGCCCGACTCGACAATTCCAAGATCCATAGTTGGGAAGAGATAGCCAATTGACAATTGCATTATATTCATCTATTTTTATTCCTTTATGCGTAGTCTATTGCATATTTGGTTGTTAATAAGGATTTAATATGTTTGTTTATGGGTTTCAGGTCAAAATGGAGATGAAACAAGGAAAATGGGAAGATTGTTGGGTTTTAATGCTGAGTTGTATTCATGGTCTTGGCTTGGGACTTGGAGTTTATTGTAGAGCTATTCCTTAGCTTTTCGGAACATCTAAAATCGTCCCATTTGGAGTTCATATAAAAGAGTTATGACATTTTTACCAAGCGGAAGTTGAAACCTCAGAGTTTGGAAGTTGCAATTTACATAGCTGTCACTTGGAGCTGATTTCAACCTTGATATAATCAAAATCTATCAATTCTCAAAGAATGAAAGTTTAGATCTCGTCGACAGCTTCAATTTGACAGGTAACAGGCCTCGTTACTTCTTACGGATAAGAAGTTATGATAGTTTTACCAAAAGACGTCGCAACAGAAAATAGGAAAGAGCAGACCGCGCCTCTGGAAGCGCTGGCCGCGCCCGTACATCAGATTTTCTGGCACGTTCTGGAACCCAAGTGCTGACCGCGCCGAGGGAAGCGCTGGCAGCGCCCGGCTGAGGGGAAAATTAGTTTTTATTGCCTTTTTGAGCAAAAATTGAGTTGAAATAGGATTTTGGGATGCCTAAAGTGTTAGGGTTTCTCTTAGAAATATAAATACTTGATTATAACTTCGATTTGGGGAATCTTCTCTCCTATCTTTCATCTTTCATCTTGGATCTAGGAATTCTTGATGACATGGGCTAACACTTTCCATTCAATTCTGAAGGGATGTTGAACCTTATTCTCAATTAATGGTTGGATCAAATTTATATTATTTATTCTTTCGTATATGAGATTTATTCTGATTATCTACATAAACTTTCATGTATGCTAGATTAAGATATATATTAAGCAAACGATGTATGTCTAATCAAAGTAACAATTAATGATATTTTATTATGGTCAAGCTTTGAAATATTGTTAAGGTTTTCAGAAGACAAGTTAAATAATTCCTGATTGTGTAATTATTGCTTGGAATAATCTAATTCTCATTCTTAATGCTTCTATCATATTAAATCTAGACTGATAGTTCTAGGTTGTATGTTAGTTAGAATCTTTTGTTGGCGATCGTTGCATTAGATCTACACATAAGGAGAATTTCAAGTAATTTGCAATCACGATTATCTAGGGCTATTAATCTCATTGGAAGATAAATAGTGTAAGTATTTGGTTAAATCATAATTCTGAAAAGGGGATACTGAACTGAAGGATTGAACTCTTTTACTCATTGATATTTTATTTAATTCACTTTAGTTAATTATACTTTTCAAAACTAAAACCCCCCAATTCTTTGGAAATACTTGGATAACTAATAAACAATTCACTCTCTGTGGGATCGATCCTTGCTTATTACTATACTAATTCTTGAGTTTGTTGAATAAAGAGTAAGGTAAATTTTGTAGTGCTAGACGATAGCTAGCAAATTTTGGCGCCGTAGCCGGGGAGTGTTATTTGTTTTAATTTATTAAATTGTTTTCATTTTTTTAAATATTATTTTCTTTTTCTTTTTTATTTTATGACTCAATCCTCTCAATCTATTAACTTAAATTTTGATCAAGAGATAGAGAAAATTGCAGATACAGAAGAAGCTCTTGTTTCAACACTTGAAAAGGAAAAGATAGAGGTGCCAAGGAACAACAGAATTTTAAAAGAACTGGTTACTCCTGACCTTGATCAACCATCCTTGTGTATTTAATATCCTACTTTAGATGTTTCTTTTGAACTTAACTCTGGACTAATTCGTCTGTTGCCCATTTTTCGTGGTCTTACATGTGAAAATCCATATAAGCATCTAAAGGAGTTCCATGTGGTGTGTTCCACAATGAAATCACAAAGAGTACTAGAGGAGCAGATCAAGCTTAGACTTTTTCCGTTCTCATTAGTAGATTTGACTAAAGACTGGTTATACTATCTTCCTTCAGGATCAATACGATCATGGCTTGAGATACAAAAGTTATTCTAGGAGAAGTACTTTCCTGCTTCAAGAGTTGCTAACATAAGGAAGGAGATATGTGGAATCATGCAGTTTAACAGAGAGAATCTCTATGAGTATTGGGAAAGGTTCAAGAAGTTGTGTTCCAGCTGTCCACCTCACGGAATTGATGACTATCACTTGATTCAGTACTTCTATGAGGGGTTGCTACCAATGGATAGAAGCATGATTGATGCAGCAAATGGAGGAGCACTGGTAGACAAGACTCCAGAAATTACAAGGAACTTGATTGCAAACATGGCAGCTAACTCGCAGCAGTATGGAACTAGGATGTATCATACACCTCAAAGGGTAAATGGGGTAAGTACAAGTAATATTGAAAAATAAATTTCTAAATTAACTGCTTTGGTTCGTCAAATGGCTACAGGAAATATGCAAGTTGCAAAAGAGTGTGGAATTTGCTCAAAGTCAGGACAAATCAGTGATGTTTGTCCAATATTGCATGAAGATGAAACTGTGCAACACGTCAATGTCGTGAGAACAATCTTAGGACATCATCAGCCTCAATATAATCCTTGGGCAGAAACTCACAATCTCGGATGGAGAGATCATCCCGACTTGAGCTACGAAGTACCTACTAATTTGGAACGTCTATGGAGGATATGTTCATAGCTTTCATAAATCAGACACAATAGTTCTAGCAAGAGACAAGGACTTGTATCCACAGGTTGGAGAATCAGATGAGTCAGCTTGCTACCATGGTTAGTAGTATGGAATCTCAAGGCTTAGGGAAGTTAACTCCTCAGTTTGTTGAGAACTTAAGTGCAATGGGATGTGACGAAGAGGAGCAGGAGGAGTCAGTGCTTACTTCAGGAACAAACAGTAATATAGCATTTGATAAAGAGAAGGAACAAGTGGAAGAGGGGAATGATTTGATAAGTGTTACAGATCTCTACAAGAAAGACGTGGATTCATCTCCATCAATACAACCAGCAAAAATAATGAGTGATGCACACCATCGAACCTTTACCATGGAATTGGACAATGCAAAGTTTAGTTCAACGCATATGAGGATAAAAGGTATCTTGGTAATGCTAAATCTATTTTTGCTACTGATATTGTGGACTATTCAATGCAGGAATCTTTTGATCGAATATAATTATACTAAGGAGGATTTGGTGGCTGGAAAGGAGCAGGATCATGATGAACAAAATGTTCCTAATTTAGAGCTAAAACTGTTACCAGTCCACTTGAAGTTCACAAGTCTAATTGCATAGAATGAGAGGGAAGATGTCAAGCCAATGACAATAAACAAGGGCAGCTGCTTTGGAGGCAACCCAAAATCTCAGATTTGATTTTTCTATCATTTTACTTACTAGTTTTTGTTTATTTACATGTAGGTCTTTCTTCTTTGTATGATTTTTTTATATTGGGGACAATATAAGGTTTGAGTGTGGGGGGAAAGATTAAGGTTTTTATTTTATTTAGGGATATTGATCCGATTCTGATCGAAAATTTGAAAATTTGATGCCTTTGAAAAATTTGAGTTCCATAATTCTATTTGCCTATGTGTTCGAAGGTTAAAGTCAAAAATTGAAAATCAATGCTAAATTTCAAAATCTATTTGATGCTTAATTGGTTAATGATTGAGAAAAACTAAGTCATGATCCATAGTAATTGATTTAAATTGAATTTGTGTCGCATGAGTACTTGAATATGTGATAAATGCTCATTTGGCTTAGTTATCTGTGGAGTTGTCTATGTGCACTAATCTCATGCTTTAAAACTATTGAACTGCTTATGCTTTTTGCATGACCATGTGGAAAAAAAATCAAAAAAGTTGAAAATCAAATAAATTGTTGAAAAAGAAAAAAGAAGCAAAAGAGAAACCATGTGGTGGGATGAGATGGAGCATAAAACGCACTCTCTCATAAACATGTGTGAATAAGTGAGATGGAGCATAAAATGCACTCACTTACCAAAGAAAGATTGAGGAGGTATAACGAAGCATAAAATGCATTCACCGAAAATAAAGAGTAAAATAAAAGGGTTCTGGTAAAAAAAATAAAGTAGAGAAAAGTATGAATTGAGTATTGAGTGGTGTGTACGGTTTTTGCTCCATGATAACTAAGTTGAGTAAGTGTGTGGATCATAAAAGAGTGTTTATGTGAATACAATTTGACTTAATGAAATTAAATGGTGAAAAGGCATGGTTGTTGTTTTGAGTTAATTGATGAATCATTGATTATATTTTTGTGGGTTTAGTGTAACGATTGAGATTTTATATGTTAAATTTTAATATTATTGAGTTAAATAAATAAATTATGTGATTGTGTGAACTAATTTAATTAAGAGTAATATTTAATTAAATTGATATGTTAGTAATGGTGTAGCATAATTCTAATTTAGTTGAGAATAATTAAATTAGATTTAAAATTATGTGCTAA
Organism: Panax stipuleanatus; assembly: GCA_020205555.1. Taxonomy (NCBI): domain Eukaryota; kingdom Viridiplantae; phylum Streptophyta; class Magnoliopsida; order Apiales; family Araliaceae; genus Panax; species Panax stipuleanatus. Next base: position 103,344,473 of record CM035118.1, on the reverse strand, counting down.
GTACTTGTTGTAATTTACTAAGTGTTACATGAATGTAATTTCAAGTGTGACAATTGAGTATTATATGAATGTTAGCTTTTATTTAATTGAATTAGAATATTTTAATTTAATTAAATACGTGTAGTATTTAATCTATGGAGTAAAAATTTATTAAAAGAATGGAAAAGAATTTTTAAGCTTATTTTACCAAACATGACTTTAGTTAACAAAAGGATTTGTTTTAAAATAATTGAGTTGCCAAACAAGGCCTCACTTTTCAAATTCTTATAACATATGAAATTAGTAATATTTATTATGGTAATTAGTATTATACTTATCACTTATAGGTTACATATATATTATATATGTATATGTATATTATACAATATGTGTTAGATAAGTAAGTACGTTAGTTTTGCAAAGAAAGAAACAGAGAGAAAGGGTTAGAGAGAATTATCAGAGAAGAGGAAGAAGAAGAAACTTTGAGAAAGCAAGAGGAGAGCTATACTCCATCATCATCTCCATTTCTTCTCTTAATTCAAACTAGAAAAGCTATAATCTTAGAACTTCATAAGTTGTAATCACGTTCTTCTATAATTTCATAGTTTTAGAATTCTCTGTAAAAATCTCTTTGTGAAAATTCTTGATTTTGATATGAGTATGGGATGTGTACATATATATTTATATATATATGCTTACATGTGATTTTTATAGTTGTTTAAGTGTTTTAATTCACAAGGATATGATGAACACTATGAAATCATTTTCATAGTACTCTATTATGAAGTTATTTTGAAAATAGTTCTTAAATTATCAAAGAAATTGATGTAAGCATGAAGCTATGTGTAATATGTGTTATAGCATGATGTGATCGGAGTTATATAGTTGTTTTAACAATTCAATCCATGTAATTTTGATAAACAAGAAGAATTGTGCTCATGTAATTTACTTTAAACCAAGTCTTTTAAAAATGGCTTTTGAAACTAACAAATTAATGTTTTATTGTGGGTTATTGTTTAAATTGATAATGGATTATGTTAGTATGTTAAGAATAGGAGTTATTACAATTGAAATTACTTGAATTGATTGAAAAATAAATTCGTAATAGCAATTTTCATCAAGAATGCTTAATATCGTAGTTTTCTTAAAAAATCCTAAAAAACATTGGTTTGATCATGTGTTGTATGGATTTTTCATGTTATAATCATGTTAAAGAGTTTAAAATATTGTTGTTAGCAAGTTTCATGTTAATCATGTTGGGAAAAGTCGAATTGGGTGCGAAGAAATAATCCAAATTGGCTTATTTCTCTGCCAATTCGCGAACCAGCACTTCCACCAGAGGAGGGATCCGCCCCAGCGGGGCTATTGCCCTTGGGGGTCCCACCCCAGCGGGTGAACAAGCTGCCCGGGAAGTTTAGTTTTTGCTTGTTGAGTTTTCATGCCCCGTTTGTTTAGCTAACTTATTTCTATGACTTGATAAATGTAATAGGTAATAAGATAATATGCTGTTGATGTGTTTATGATAGATTGAAGTTTTATATGAATGTGTTACATGTGTATGAGTGTGTTACTTTCATAAGGTACACCACACGATTTAAAACGTTATAAGCTTCTGAATGTTTGTCGTAAGTTTATACTCACGTATGTGGCTAGTTAGCAACCTATGTTGTAAACAACGTTGTGAGTTGGACTTGAGTATGAAGTTCAACGGTTTAAACATTGTAGTTGGGTATTAATAGATGTTTTGAACGTAATGTGAATGTGTAGGGTAACTGTGAAGTGATTATAGTTATTAAAGTATAGCTTGCCCTTGAGGCAAGTTCCCTAATCCTTATTCTTATACGTTAAGCAAGTTTCTATTCTAAACTCGACATTTACTTTGTACAAGCTTTCTAAACTATTCTTGTACGCTATGCAAGCTTTATCAATGCATATTTTTATTGTGCAAGTTCTCTAACCCTTGCTCAAGATGTCATGCAAGTTTATTTCCGATTCATAACTTGTTATGTATTGTACAAGTTATATCGTATTTCAATGTTCATAATGTAATTATTATTCTAGTGTTGTGATCTTGACTTAATTGTTCAAGAAAGATTTACTTATTCTTTCAATTGCTTTAAGTTATTTCTAAAGTATGCCTACTTATTATGTAGATTATTTCTATATCTTACAATTGGTTTATGATTTTTATATTATTGAACTGTTAAAGCACTGTGAGTCGATTCAACTATTCTAGTTGATGATAGTTGAAACTCCAAAGTTCCTTTATCTATCCAAACCAAATTTTCTTTGGTGCGGACTTGTATTCAAATACTGAGAATGAACAACCCTATCTATTAGGGGACATTTATGCGGAAGAGTTAAGATGGTTGTGCACAATACATGGTACGAAGGGCTGATCCCCCTGAGTACGAGTTGAAGGTCCATAGTCTTAATGACTGTTAAAGGTTTAAATATAAATATTTATAACCTAGGACATAGTTCAAGGTCGTATGACCCTCAGATAAAGTCTATACTCAAACTTTAAATATGATGGAAGAATAATTATTCAATTCTTTATTTTGATGAAAGTAAGGTGATTTAAACTTTTTTGAAAATATTCACTATGCCATATCACTGTTGTATTTCAAGTGAGCTTTTGTTTGCTCACTCTTGCATGTTTTTACAAACCCTTGCAGTTAACGCCGAGAATGTTGACATTCCGTCAACAAGTAAAGGAAAAGGAAATATGAGCAAGCTTGTGGTTTCAAGTTTATATTGTAATAAGATTTAGTTGACGATGTTTTATTTTCGCATTTACTTTGTTTGATGTTAAGGTTTTGTTAACCCATAGATTTTATTTGGACAAGTTGTAATGCGTTGTCAAAGAAGATTTTATTTAAGTTTTATGAAGGTTGTAATTGGTTTTGCAATTCCTTATTATTGGGTAGATATTTGTTTTAAATAGAAAGTGAACACCAAATCTTATGAAAACGAAGTTTCCGGATTTGGGGGTGTCACATTTAGTGTTGATAATCATTATTTGATCTTGAAATCTTTTGACGTTATGGTTGAGTAGAGTTTTTGGAAATCAACCTTTTGGTTTTCATGAGGACGTGTAAAAGCTAAGTGTGGGGGAGGTTGACGAGTGCATGATATTCATCTATTTTGATTCCTTTATGCGTAGTCTATTGCGTGTTTGGTTGTTAATAAGAGTTAATAGGTTTGTTTATGGGTTTCAGGTTAAAATGGAGATGAAACAAGGAAAATGGGAAGATTGTTGGGTTTTAATGCTGAGTTGGATTTATGGTCTTGGCTTTGGACTTGGAGTTTATTGTAGAGCTATTCCTTAGCTTTCCGGAACATCTAGAATTGACCCAATCAAAGTTCATATGAAAGAGTTATGACATTTTTACTAAGTGGAAGTTGAAACCTCAGAGTTTGGATGTTGCAATTTATATAGCAGTCACTTGGAGCCGATTTAAACCTTTATATAATCAGAATTTGTCAATACTCAAAGAATAAAAGTTGTAAATCTCGTCGATATCGATTTGACAGGTAGCAGTCCCCATAACTCCTCCCGGATCAGAAGTTATGATATTTTTACCAAAGGACGTGGCAGCAAAAAATATGCAAGCGTGGGCCGTGCCTCGGGAAGGGCTGGCAGCGTCCGTACTAGATTTTTTGGCACGTTGTGGCACCCAAGTGCTGACCGCGCCCAGGGAAGCGCTGGCAGCGCCCGGCTGACTGGAAAACTCGTTTTTGTTGCCTTTTTGAGCAGAAATTGAGTTGGAATAGGATTTTGGGATGCCTAAAGTGTTAGGGTTTCTCTTAGGACTATAAATATTTGGTTATAACTTGGATTTGGGGGATCATCTCTCCTATCTTTCATCTTTCATCTTGGATCTAGGAATTCTTGACGACATGGGTTAACACTTTCCATTCAATTCTGAAGGGATGTTGAACCTTATTCTACATTAATGGTTTGATCAAATTTATATTATTTATTCTTTCGTATATGAGATTTATTCTGATTATCTACATAAACTATCATGTATGCTAGATTAAGATATATATTAAGCAAACGATGTATGTCTAATCGAAGTAGCAATTAATGATATTTTATTGTGGTCAAGCTTTGAAATTTTGTTAAGGTTTTTAGAAGACAATATAAATAATTCCAGATTGTGTAATTATTGCTTGGAATAATCTAATTCTCATTCTTAATGCTTCTATCATATTAAATCTCGACTGATAGTTCTAGTTTGTATTTTAGTTAGAATCTTTTGTTGGTGATTGTCGCATTAGATCTATACATAAGGAGAATTTCAGGTAATTTGCGATCGCGGTTATCTAGGGTTATTAATCTCATTGGAAGATAAAAAGTGTAATAATTTGGTTAAATCATAATTGTGAAAAGGGGATACTGAACTAAAGGATTGAACTCTTTTACTCATTGATATTTTATTTAATTCACTTTAGTTAATTATACTTTTCAAAACTAAAAACCCCCAATTCTTTAGAAATACTTGGATAACTAATAAACAATTCACTCTCTGTGGGATCGATTCTTGCTTACTACTATACTAATTCTTGAGTTAGTTGAATAAAGACTAAGGTAAATTTTGAAGTGCTAGACGACAGCTAGCAAATTTTTGCGGCGTTGCCGAGGAGTGTTATTTGTTTTAATTTTTTTATTATTATTATTTTCTTTTTCTTTTTTATTTTATGACTCAATCCTCTCAATCTATTAACTTAAATTTTGATCAAGAGATAGAGAAAATTGCAGATACAGAAAAAGCTTTTGTTTCAACACTTGAAAAGGAAAAGATGGAGGTGCCAAGGAACAACAGAACTTTAAAAGAACTGGTTACTCCTGACCTTGATCAACCATCCTTGTGTATTTAATATCCTACTTTAGATGTTGCTTTTGAACTTAACTCTGGACTAATTCATCTGTTGCCCATTTTTCGTGGTCTTACATGTGAAAATCCATATAAGCATCTAAAGGAGTTCCACGTGGTGTGTTCCACAATGAAATCACAAAGAGTACCAGAGGAGCAGATCAAGCTTAGACTTTTTCCGTTCTCATTAGCAGATTTGATTAAAGACTGGTTATACTATCTTCCTTCAGGATCAATACGATCATGGCTTGAGATACAAAAGTTATTCTAGGAGAAGTACTTTCCTGCTTCAAGAGTTGCTAACATAAGGAAGGAGATATGTGGAATCATGCAGTTTAACGGAGAGAATCTCTTTGAGTATTGGGAAAGGTTCAAGAAGTTGTGTTCCAGCTGTCCACCTCACGGAATTGATGACTATCACTTGATTCAGTACTTCTATGAGGGGTTGCTACCAATGGATAGAAGCATGATTGATGCAGCAAATGGAGGAGCACTGGTAGACAAGACTCCAGAAATTGCAAGGAACTTGATTGCAAACATGGCAGCTAACTCGCAGCAGTATGGAACTAAGATGTGTGAGGACCCAAAATTTTAAACAATTCAAATTTTACGAATAAATTTTTTTATATTTGTATTGATTATCAATATTGTGCTCAGTATCTGTGATACGAGTTTAGTAAGATGGTCAAACTAGGTATTGACTGAGAAATATGAGTGAAGATATAGTTAACAGCTACTGAAAACCCTAACCCTAATTACGGATAGAGATTTGATAGTTAATACAGTTATTATAATTGTATATATGATTGTGTGTATAGTAAGGGATTAATGATCAATTGTTGATCAGATAAGGTATAACCTTAGTAAACCCTAATGGTAGATTAGAAACCTTAATCTGCAGTTAGGAAACCCTAATTTCTTATTCGAGAATTCTAAACCTTAATGGTAATTAACAAACCCTAATGTTATTTATCAAACCCTAACGGTTAAATTTTTAAGGGAAACATAGGAAATGATCGAACTACCCTTAAAATTGTGTGAGAAATTATTAGAATACCCTTTTGGAGGCAAAATGACTGAACTACCCTTAAAATGGTATGGGGAATTATTAGAATACCCTTTTGGAGGTGAAATGACTGAACTACCATTAAAATGGTATGGGAAATTATTTGAATACCCTTTTTGGAGGCGAAATGACTGAACTAACCTTAAAATGGTATGGGAAATTATTTGAATACCCTTTTTGAGGCGAAATGACCGAATTATCTTTAAAATTATATGTGAAATGACCAAAATACCCTCCAATCCATGTGAACTTAAATCAACCAATCAGAGAAGAGATGATGCAAGCATGACATCATCCTTAAACAAACACAGATGATGCAAGCATGACATCATCATTAAAGAAACACAAAAGGTTATGTCATCATGATGATATCATCATGATGTCCCCCAGGGACTAAAGTGTAATTAATAAGGTACTAAAGTATAATTAACTAGGGTACCAAACTGTAATAAGTCGGGGTCAAACTGTAAAAAGCCGAGCCCCTAACGTGCAATTATTGAAATTATGTTTTTCTATAAATAGGAGCCATTCTCTTCATTTTTTTCAAAAACCAAAATGGAGTTAGAGAGAGAAAGAGGAGAATTTTGGCTAGAGAGAGAAAGAGAGAGGAGAGTTTTTGAGTTTCAAGATTTCAAAAGATTAGTTAAAGCTTGCAACTCCAAGAGGTATTTACTCTTGTGGTTATTATGTTCATTATTCTTTATATATTTAGTAAAAAAATATACTTTTACAAGCAGTTACAATGCCCAAATTATTTTAACTAAATAGTACAAAAGTCCTATTTACAAGCAGTTATAATGTCCGATTTATTTCTCTTATAAAGTAGAAAATATACTTTTATAAGCAGTTATAATGTCCGATTTATTTCTCTTATAAAGTAGAAAATATACTTTTATAAGCAGTTGCTATGTCCGATTTTCTTTAAGTATTTAGTAAGAAAACTCATGTTATAAGCAGCTATAATGCTGAAATTATCTCAAATAGAATAGTAGAATATTCATTTTATAAAGCAGTTATAATGCTCGATTTATTTCAAATAAAATACACGAATATTCATTTTTACAAGCATTTATAATGCTCAAATTATTTAAATATTAATTATATTAAATTTATTTAATAATTATATTAAATAAATTACTTAAAAATAATTTTAATACTTTAAAAATTCACTTAAAAATATATTAAAGTGTTAGAAAATATTTTAAGTTATTTTGGATGACTTTTAATATTTTGGGATAAATTTCATTAATAATTAATATTAATGGTAATTAATTTATTTAATAATTATATTAAATAAATTATAGAAAAATAGATTTAATGTTTTAAAAATCATATAAAATGATTTAATGGTTATAAAAAATATTTTAAGTTATAAAATATAACTTTTAATATTTTGTTATGAAATATATTAATATTTTAATATTAATGACAGTTATTTAATAATGGTTTTAAATATTTTAAAATTAGTTAAATGTGATATTAAGGTATTAAAAATACTTTGTGATATTATAAATAACATATAATATTATGACATGTATTTCATTAATATTTGATAGTAAATAAATATTAATGATAATGGAATTAAGTGGTATTTAAATCATATAAATTAAAAATCATTTTAAATGGTAATAATTATTGGAAAATTATTATGAGCTTGTGAAAAATATTTTGACTGATTAATAAATTATCTATGATAATAATAAAGCATTTAGGTAGAGTCTTATTGGAATTAGGCTCGATAATTATCCGATAGGGCAACCGGGACGTTGAAATAGTACCGAACTCAAATCAGACTAAAATAGTTTGACTTGATACTAGGTCTTATGGTTTTAGTAATTGATAGGGATATGTGCTCATGTGTTTAAGTTATATTATGACTATAATTAACAGTAGTGTATGTAATGATATTATTCTAATTGAGAGATCGATATTATCAATATTAGGTCTTTCAGATGAAGCTAAAATAGATTGCATAACAGTAATCGACGGTTCAGGCAAGTTTTTCCAATTTCATTTAATTCTATATTAAATGAAAGTCATATATATTGATATACGAACTGTTATAAACATTATTCGTGATATCTGTGATTTGAAAAGGGTTATTGCTTATTGTTCAAGCATAACAAATTATATGAGCTGTTGTTTGCGTAAAATGTGTTTGATTTGATATCAAAGCATAAACTGTGGAAAAACCAATATTGTTTGGTACATATATATACTAATACTTGTCCCGAGATTATATTAGCAGTTATAGTACTGACCTTGGTTTACATTTATGGGTAGTTATAATACTGACCCTGGGTTTCAATTACAGACAGTTAAAAAAATATTGACCTTGTTAAATTGGTAGGATGATATGCATACTCCTAGGATATGATTGGGCTGATCACCTATAAGATATCCAAACAAAACTCTTATAAGTCTTTATGACTGTTAGAAGTTGTGGTTGAACAAATCAACTCGGGCTGCTAAGTCTATATGACTGACAATACCTCGTCAGAGGTGTGGTTGCACAGATTAACCCGGGTGGCTAAGTCTATGTGACTGACAGTAACTCGTAATATGTGTGGTTGAACAATCAACTCGGATGGCTAAGTCTATATGATTGATAGTATCTCGTAATGTGCGGGGTTTGGGCAGATCAAACCTTAATATATATATATATATATATATATATGTGTGTGTGTGTGTGTGTGTGTGTGTGTGTGTTAAAAATCTCTAAACTATATGTTCATTCAATTCAGATCCAGTGTGAGTATAATATACAATTTGTTTAAAACTTGCTGAGCTTTCTGTAACTCATCCTTGCAATTATTCTTTTCCTTTGTAGCTTTAGCTGAAATGTTAAAGGTTCTGGAGTTCAGTAATGTGGATGGAAGAACTCAGTCAATGTAAATTTGTTTATATCCTCGAGAACTCTACTCTGGTGTAATAGCAAGTTAGAAATTATTGTACGACAATTTAAGAATATATAACATTGTATTATCATCTTTAACAATTGCTTAGCTTTTACCTTTCTAGAACATAGGAAGAAGTACAGTATCTATACGAACTATATATCTGAATGAGGGTATTGAATGATCTTGAAAGTTCTGTAAGCACTGAGGTTGCTCCTCAGTTCCAGGAACAATCTTATCATTTGTACTGTGAATGTCAGATAGATAGGAATTATTGATATGAAAGAAATATTCATGAGATTATAAACCTATCCATCCATGTGAGGGTATCCCAACATAGTAAGTGTTCTGATGAGAACTACTGTTCGTTGTGAAATCTGTGAATCTTGGATTGATAGGAATTATTATCTTATAGAATATTTACGTGAGCACCAAATCTGTGACACCCCCAAATCCGGGTACTTCGTTTTCACATGATTTGGTGTTCACTTTCTAATATAACATACATCTACCCAATGAATAATGTAAAATAAACTACAACTTAAATTAAAATAAATAAAATCTCCCTTAAAACAAGGATTACAACCTTTATAAAAAAAATTCGGGTTACTCTAACCCTGACATGAATATAATAAAGTGAGGAAATAAAAACATAACATTCAAGTCTTATTACAATCATTCTCAATTAAATAAAATAAGTCTTCACTTGCTTTGCTTTCCTTTGCCCTTACTTGTAGACGGAGCATCAACATTATCAACCTTTACTAAAATTGTTATTTAATGCAAGAGTGAGCAAACCACAGCTCACTGGAGTTTAACAATAATATAGACATGAAAGGATATATTTAAAAGAATCTAAACAACTTAGCTTGCTTCAATAATAAAGAATTGAATAATAATTCTCTATCAATATTAAAATTCGAATATAGAATTTATCTGAGGGTCATAAGACCTTTGAACTCTTGTCCTAGGTTATAAATATTTCTATTTAAACCTTTAACAGTCAATAAGACTATGGACCTTAACTTGTACTTAGGGGGATCAACCTTTTGTACCATGTATTGTGCACAAACATCTTAACGCTATGTGTAGTAACCTCCCCTAGTAAATAGGGTTGTTCAACTCAGTAATTTGAATTCAAGTCCGCACCAAAGAAAAATTTGGTTTGGATAAGCTTACAAGGGTAATTTAGAATTCACGTTCATCAACTAAGGATTAGTTGAATCAACTTCCAATAATTCATAATAAAAGAATTATGAATTAACATATGCTTTAGAAGTAAACTTAAAGCATTAAAATAATAATTGGATCTTACTTGAACAATAAGTTAAGACCATTTCAATTAAATAAATAATTGTCCAATACTGAAATGGAAAGGACATTCTCAACAATGAATATATGAATTCAAGAGATCATAAAAATTAATACAAGTTTAGGGTTCAGAAAACTTGCATAGAATTAACGAGTTTAGGGTTTAGAAGACTTGCCTCAAGCACAAGCTACTTAACTCAACCACGTACTTTAATACTTCCTATATACATTCAATTATAATAATCTAAATCAGTTAACACATAACTAATTCACATAAGTGATTAACCCTCATGGCTAACTCACTCTAAATAAATAAATAACAATAATTAACTATCACATAGTTAATTACATCACTTACATATTCACATAATTAAATCAATTATGTATTTAGCTAAATTATAATTAAATAATTATAATTCAAACACTTAATCAAATTATAATTACCTTTTATATTATAAATAATTTATAATCAATTAAACCACATTCATGCATTTATAATTACACAATTTATAATTAATCATGTGTTTATCAATTATAATCAATAATTAATTAAACTATAACATGCATTATAATTACACAATTTATAATTAATCATGTAATTATCAATTTAATCCATAATTAAACATGCATTTATTAAATTATAATTACATAAATTATAATTTAAATTAACATTTAATAAATCAGCCTTTATTCATTATAATTTAACAAAATTATAATTTAAAATAAACATTTACTTTTGATTATAATTATTTAAATCATATATCACATTTAAATAATAATTCAAATCATACTTTAAGGTTTTCAAACCTCTTTTCTTTTCTAAATATAAATTTGTCAAATTTATGTTAACAACATATTTTAGCAACTAGATACATGCTCACTATCATAGCATAATTAAACTAGGTTAGAAACAACACTGCACAAATGATTAGCATTCACTGCCTCTGAACAGAGCCTGGCGCAGCTGCGCAGCCAGCTGCCTTGAAAGCGGCGCAGCTGTGCTGCTCCTGGCCTTGCTGCCAGCGCAGCTGCGCAGCAAATCGGCCAGACGCAGACAGCCACGATACTCTACTTCACCGATTAACCCAAACAAGCCAACAAATGCAAAAAAAAAAAACAGTACCATAGACACTATAACTCATACATATTTTATAATACATATGTATAACATGCTTCCAAAACACAAAACCATCCAACTAACAATAATCACAAGTTTTAAAAATTCAATTTGGCCATTTTCATGAAACTCATATATTTTCCAAAATAATCCACTTTAACAATTTCTCTCAAGCAATTCAACTTTATATACATACATTATTTCTATTATAGAAGCTAGTAACGTAAACAACTACCAATTTGTACAATTCACATATATAATTCATAAATTTCTACTCTAAATCAACCAAACACATGAATTTCTATAAGAACACTATTTTCACATATAAAACTTGTTTTTACAGTACTTTGATTTTGAAAACAATCATTGATAGCATACATGTAATGGATTACAACATCCCTCAATTCATATAACATATAATAACAATTTATCAATTACAATCCTAATTATTTACCAAAAACTCAAGAATACAATAATTAAAAACAAGAGGTGACTTATTACCTTAATTCTTGATTAAGCTTTGATAGAGGAAAGAATAGCTCTGATAATCCTACTTTGATTCTCAGAATTCCAACTCTTCTCCACCTTCTTTGTTAAAAATTTCACAGTGTTTCCTCTCTTTTCCTCTCTGTTTTCTCTCCATCTCTTTTCTTAGTTTAGACTTAGGAAAAACTAACGTAGTTTAGGAAAATATAATTGTTATATGATAATATACGTATATAATAGACATAATAACATGCAACGTAACTGACAAATATATAATGTCTAAATTAAATAATTAGCAGTTACAAAAGTTTTAAAATTCAAAACAAAGCCTTAAGGCTTTGTTTAGCCAACCCTCTTTAATTTAAAAACAGATTTTAGTCACTAAGGCCATGTTTGGTAGAAATAGGTTTAAAACAAATACAAGGGCCTTGTTTGGCAAAACAATTAAAAAACATTCCTTTTCTTTATTTTAACCAATCATTTAACACATACTTTAATGTCACATTTTAATTAATTAAATATTAATCAACTAATTTAATCAATTAAAATCTAACATCAATTAATCACATAAAATTGCCACATAATTATAATTACTTGCTAATTATAATTCATGTAACACTTCATCACATATCTCATCTAATTTAATTATCTCAATTAAATTAGAACTATAATATAAAATTAATATACATTAATTAAATAAATATTACACATCCATTTAATTAATATGTACACTTAATTAAATCACTCCATAAATCACATAATTTATTTATCTAACTCAATAAATAAATCACATAAAATATTTATTTAATTCAATAAATATTTGAATTTTAAATATAAAATCTCAATCGTTACAATCTTCCCTCCTTAAAAGGATTCTGTCCCCATAATCACACATAAAAAATTTCTCGTCTATTACATTCTTCCCTCCTTAAAAGGATTCTGTCCCCAGAATCAGTATATAAGGAGTTACACACAACTAAGCAAATAAATGCGGATAAGATTTCATCATAACATCTTCGAGTTCCCACGTAGCTTCTTCAGCACTGTGATTCCTCCAGATTACCTTAACAGAAGGTATTACTTTATTCTTAAGTACTTGTTCCTTTCTATCAACTATTTGAACAGGCACTTCTTCATATGATAAGTCTTTATCAAATAACAAAAGTTCATATTCTATTACATGTTTATAATTGTGCTTGTAAGGTCTTAACACAGAAATATGAAAGACATTATGTATATTCTCGTGCTCCGGAGGTAATGCAATCTCGTAAGCTACCTCGCCCACCTTTCGTAATACCTCAAAAGGTCCAATAAATCTGGGACTCAACTTTCCCTTCTTACCAAATCGAATCTTCCCCTTCCAGGGAGATACTTTCAGGAACACGAATCTTCCTGGTAAGAATTCTCGGTTCTGTCGATGTAAATCGGCATACTTCTTCTGTCTGTCTTGAGCAGCAACTAATCTCATTCTGATCAGCTTCACAATTTCAGCGGTTTGTTGTACCAATTCTGGTCCCAACAATTGACGTTCACCGACTTCATCCCAGCACAAAGGAGTTCTGCATTTTCTGCCGTATAATGCTTCGTAAGGCGGCATGCCAATACTCGCATGATAACTATTGTTGTAGGCGAACTCCACCAACGGTAGATGATCCTCCCAGCTTCCTTTGAAGTCCATCACACAAGCTCTCAGCATATCCTCAAGCGTTTGAATCGTTCTCTCGCTCTGTCCATCAGTCTGAGGATAATACGCTGTACTCATTCGCAATTGCGTTCCCATACATTCTTGCAAACGCTTCCAGAAATTTAACGTAAAACGTGGATCTCTGTCGGACACAATCGACACCGGAACACCGTGTCAAGAAATAATTTCATTCACGTAGAGCTTCGCTAGTTTATCCAGGTTGTACTTGACCTTGATCGGCAGAAAGTGGGCTGACTTCGTCAGTCGATCCACTATAACCCATATCGCATCAAATCCCTTCTGAGTCGTTGGAAGACCTACCACGAAATCCATCGTGGTGTGCTCCCACTTCCACTCTGGAATTTCTAACGGTTGCAGCAGTCCACTTGGTCTCTGGTGTTCTGCTTTGACTTTCTGACACGTTAAGCACTTCGCAACGCATTCAGCAACGTTCCTCTTCATATTTGGCCACCAGAAATGATGCCTGAGATCTTGGTACATCTTCGTACTCCCAGGGTGAATAGAATATCTAGAACTATAAGCTTCGCTCAGAATCTCCTCTTTGACTTCAGGTACTGGCGGTATCCAGATTCTACCTTCAAATCGTAACAGACCTTCATTATCGATCTTGAACTTGAACTCTTCGCCATCAGTTAACCTCTTTCGAATCTTTTCACATTCTTCATCATGAAGTTGTGCCTCTTTCACTTTGTCTACTAGAGTAAAACTAGTGGTTACTTGAAATAACATCTCATCTGATTCCTTCGAAAACTTCACTTCCAACTCCAATCTAGCCATCTGTTCTATTAACCGATTCTGATCAGTTAACACGTTCAGCTTCTCCCGACCTTTCCTGCTCAAAGCGTCGGCGACAACGTTAGCTTTACCCGGATGGTAAAGTATCTCGCAATCGTAGTCTTTAATCAGTTCCAACCATCTTCTTTGGCGCATGTTCAAATCCTTCTGGGTAAATATATACTTCAGACTCTTGTGATCTGTGTATATTTCGCACTTCTCTCCATATAAGTAGTGCCTCCAAATCTTTAGGGCAAACACTACTGCCGCCAATTCTAGATCATGGGTCGAATACCCCTTCTCGTAATCCTTCAGCTGACGTGACGCATAGGCAATGACTTTGCCGCTCTGCATCAATACACAGCCTAATCCTTTATGTGAGGCATCGCTATATACTACGAAATTCCCGAACTATCCGGTAAAGATAATACAGGCGCAGTACTCAGCCTCTTCTTCAGCTCTTGAAAACTCTCCTCACACTTCTCCGTCCAAACAAACTTAACTGTTTTACGAGTCAAATTCGTCAACGGAGTTGTGATTCTAGAAAAGTCTTGGATAAATCTACGGTAATAACCAGCCAATCCCAAGAAACTCCTCACTTCAGACGGCGTCTTTGGCTGATCCCAATTTATAACAGCTTTAACCTTCGACGGATCCACCAAAATACCATCTTTGTCGATCACGTGGCCAAGAAATTGCACACGTTCCAACCAAAAATCACATTTCGAGAATTTAGCGTAAAGCTTTTCTCGTCTCAGGGCTTCTAAGGTTAGTCGTAAGTGTTCAGCATGTTCCTCCTCGGTCTTGGAATAAACCAGGATGTCATCTATGAACACTACCACAAACTTGTCCAGAAATGGCTTGAACACCCTGTTCATTAAGTCCATAAATGCAGCTGGGGCATTCGTGAGACCAAATGACATCACCAAGAACTCGTAATGACTATATCGAGTCCTAAAAGCCGTTTTTGGTATATCTTCCTTCCTCACCTTCAACTGATGATACCCGCTTCTCAAATCGATTTTCGAGAAGTACTTCGCACCCTTTAGTTGATCAAACAAGTCATCGATCCTAGGTAAAGGATACTTATTCTTGATCGTAACTTTATTCAACTCCCTATAATCAATGCAAAGACGCATCGATCCATCCTTCTTCTTGACAAACAAAACAGGTGCTCCCCACGGTGAAACGCTTGGTTGAATATACTTCTTGTCTAGCAGTTCTTGCAGTTGAACCATCAGTTCCTTCATCTCGACTGGAGCCATTCGGTATGGAGCCTTTGAAATCGGAGCAGTTCCCGGTGCTATATCGATCACGAACTCTGTCTCCCTATCTGGCAGAAGTCCTGGCAAATCGCTCAGAAAAACGTCCACAAACTCCTTAACTACCGATATTTCCTCCACCTTCGGGCTTTCCTTACGCGTATCTACTATGTAGGCTAGATATCCTACACAGCCTTGCGTCAAAAGTTTCTTGGCTTGCATAACCGTCAGACAAATCGCTTGTCTAGGCGATTTGCTACCATAGAACACCAACTTCGACGGAGTCGTAAGGTTCACCGACTTCTTCTGACAGTCGATTACCGCCCTATGGTTGAACAACCAATCCATACCTAGTATAACGTCGAATTCCCCAAGTTTAATCAGAATCAAATCTACTCTAAGCTCCTGACCCTTAATGTCCAGTCTACAGTTCTTATAAACGCTCCTAACAGAAATAACTTCCCTATTCGCAATCTCTATGTTCAAAGGGTAAATTAACTCCTGTACAGGTAAGTCTATGGTTTTAGCAAAATCATCAGATATGAATGAACAAGAAGCACCCGAATTAAATAATACATATGCATTTATACTATTGATCGGAATAATACCTGACACCACGTCTTTTGATTGCACAGCATCCTGCACCGTCATATTGAATGTCCGTGCAGTGGGTCAAACAGCTTGCAATGGTGCAGCAATAGTAACGGTACTGCAGCTTCTATTCCCTCCGTTCCCTGTTGACCCTGCCGCCAGCTTCTTCGGGCAGTTGCGAGCCATGTGATCTATGGATCCACATGTAAAGCAAGCTCCCTTCTTCGGGTTTGGGCAATTAGGCGCGATGTGGCCTTCCTGACCACAGTTGAAGCACACCCGCTTCCCCTTCATGCACACGCCAGTGTGATTCTTACCGCATGTAGCACATGCTTCGAACTTCCTCTTCTGCTGACTTCCTTGCTGACTCCCAGCAGAGGTGTTGCCATTCCATTTCCTCTTCTGGTTCACAGCGTTGCTACCCCCAGTCTTGGTTTCTACCTCATTCTTCTTCTTCTTCTCTTGGTTGAACTTCGTCACCGCTTCGCTTCCTCCTTCAGCAAGTATGGCTTTCTCCAGTACCGCTGCAAAGGTATTCAGCTGGAACATGGAAACCTTGCTGTAGAGGTTGGGCTTCAGTCCCCGCTCAAACCTCCTCGCTTTCCTAGCGTCAGTGCTGACCTGGTATGTAGCGAACCTGGCCAGTTCATTAAACTTCGCCGCGTATTCCGACACTGTCATCGTTCCCTGCTTCAGCTCTAGGAATTGGACCTCCATCTGGTCCCGCGAACTCATTGGGAAGTACATCTCGTAGAACATCTCTTTGAAACGTTCCCACGTTATGACTCCTTCTCCCTCTCTAGTCTTATTCGCCTGCCACCAGAAGCTAGCATCTGACTTCAACATAAAAGTCGCAAATGCCATTTTCTGGTCTTCACTGACCCTAGCCACGTCAAATACCTTTTCTATTTCCATAATCCATGTCTAAGCATCTATAGGGTTTGTCGATCCCTTAAATTCTGGGGGTCCTACTGCCTTAAACTCTTTGAATGTCATGGCCTGCACTTGCGGCTGATTTGCCATTGCTCCTGCCAGCAGGTTCACTAATTACTGAACCGTGTTAGGGTTTGTTGCATCGTTATTGTTGTTGTTCGTCGAACCCTTGGGGTTTTGACGTGTTACTCTTCTTCTAGGAGGCATTTTCTGTTAAGAAAATATTATTGTTAGATCCTTTATTCAATTATTAAGTACTCCAGTTCATACTTAAACGTTCTAGACAATTCAGTTCACATAGAACACATAGCATGTCAATAAACTTCTTTTATTCATTAGTCGTAGTTTAAAACATTAATCAGACAGCACTTCTGCTATTTCTATCATCCTTCCTGAACTGGAAAAGTTACAGGATAACATTATTATCTCATCCCATTCTTATCTCAAATTATGGGATTTACATTATTTAATACATAAAGCAATACATAAATAAAACTCTACTACTGCTACCAATGTTACTACCACTGCCTAGGCATATTAATACGTTGCACAGCCTCTCTACGTTCCTCTTCTATTACCCGAAATGCCGTTCTTCGGTCCACCACATACCACGGTAAACCTTGGAACTGAGCTGGGTAGTAGAAAATACGGTCCTAAGCTCTCTCTATCGCTGTATGAAAAGCATATTCCGTTTCCCTCAACTTGGCCCTCTTGGCTTCAGCTTCAGCTTCAGCTCGATCGGCTCGTTGATTAGCCCTCAAGCTTGACTCTTCAGCTCTGGCACACTTCCTCGACTCCTCCTGGATGTCTTGCTTCAGCTTTGCCAGTTCAAATCGAGAAGCATCTCTTTCGACCTCCATATGTATCAGGTTCCACTGTGCATCTCCTAGGTCACTTGCCATTTCCTCGATCGTCTCGTCTTGCTGCTGAATAGTCTCCTCAAGATCTCCTACTCATCCATGAAGCTCCACATTGCTATCGTAGACTGCCTCGTACATCTCAGCACTAGTAGAGTGAGGTGATAATTCCTCTTCGGGATCCTCTTCCTCCTCTTCAGACTCGTCCTCGTCCTCATCCTCTGGAATAGGTGTCAGCTCACGCTCCCGACCAGCTATGGTGATCACTAAAGATGGCTCTCTCCTAACCAGCTGCTCCCAGACAACATGTATGTCACGGGGCTCTTCTTCTCTAGGCACCTGAGGTACACCCTCTCTAGCCTGACTAGGTTCTCCAACGTTCAACATCCTGACAAAAGAATTTTAAAGTTCATTATTACGTGATATCGAGTCGTCACTCTTCGAATACTATAATGTAAACACGTAGCACATAAGGTAGTTTATTATCTTTTACCTATCTCATCTATCTTTTCGATCTTACCTATAAGGCTACTATCTAAGGTTTTTCCCCACCTAAGGTTTCATAACCTATAGCTTTGATACCAACCTGTGACACCCTCAAATCCGGGTACTTCGTTTCCACATGATTTGGTGTTCACTTTCTAATATAACATACATCTACCCAATGAATAATGTAAAATAAACTACAACTTAAATTAAAATAAATAAAATCTCCCTTAAAACAAGGATTACAACCTTTATAAAAAATCCCGGGTTACTCTAACCCTGACATGAATATAATAAAGCGCGGAAATAAAAACATAACATTCAAGTCTTATTACAATCATTCTCAATTAAATAAAACAAGTCTTCACTTGCTTTGCTTTCCTTTGCCCTTACTTGTAGACGGAGCATCAACATTATCAACCTTTACTAAAATTGTTATTTATGCAAGAGTGAGCAAACCACAGCTCACTGGAGTTTAACAATAATATAGACATGAAAGGATATATTTAAAAGAATCTGGACAACTTAGCTTGCTTCAATAATAAAGAATTGAATAATAATTCTCTATCAACATTAAAATTCGAATATAGAATTTATCTGAGGGTCATAAGACCTTTGAACTCTTGTCCTAGGTTATAAATATTTCTATTTAAACCTTTAACAGTCAATAAGACTATGGACCTTAACTCGTACTTAGGGGGATCAGCCCTTTGTACCATGTATTGTGCACAAACATCTTAACGCTATGTGTAGTAACCTCCCCTAGTAAATAGGGTTGTTCAACTCAGTAATTTAAATTCAAGTTCGCACCAAAGAAAGTTTGGTTTGGATAAGCTTACAAGGGTAATTTAGAATTCACGTTCATCAACTAAGGATTAGTTGAATCGACTTCCAATAATTCATAATAAAAGAATTATGAATTAACATATGCTTTAGAAGTAAATTTAAAGCATTAAAATAATAATTGGATCTTACTTGAACAATAAGTTAAGACCATTTCAATTAAATAAATAATTGTCCAATACTGAAATGGAAAGGACATTCTCAACAATGAATATATGAATTCAAGAGATCATAAAAATTAATACAAGTTTAGGGTTTAGAAAACTTGCATAGAATTAACGAGTTTAGGGTTTAGAAGACTTGCCTCAAGCGCAAGCTATTTAACTCAACCACGTACTTTAATACTTCCTATATACATTCAATTATAATAATCTAAATCAGTTAACACATAACTAATTCACATAAGTGATTAACCCTCATGGCTAACTCACTCTAAATAAATAAATAACAATAATTAACTATCACATAGTTAATTACATCACTTACATATTCACATAATTAAATCAATTATGTATTTAGCTAAATTATAATTAAACAATTATAATTCAAACACTTAATCAAATTATAATTACCTTTTAAATTATAAATAATTTATAATTTATAATCAATTAAACCACATTCATGCATTTATAATTACACAATTTATAATTAATCATGTGTTTATCAATTATAATCAATAATTAATTAAACTATAACGTGCATTATAATTAAACAATTTATAATTAATCATGTAATTATCAATTTAATCCATAATTAAACATGCATTTATTAAATTATAATTACATAAATTATAATTTAAATTAACATTTAATAAATCAACCTTTATTCATTATAATTTAAAAATTATAATTTAAAATAAACATTTACTTTTGATTATAATTATTTAAATCATATATCACATTTAAATAATAATTCAAATCATACTTTAATGTTTTCAAACCTCTTTTCTTTTCCAAATATAAATTTGTCAAATTTATGTTAACAACATATTGTAGCAACTAGATACATGCTCACTGTCATAGCATAATTAAACTAGGTTAGAAACAACACTGCACAAATGACTAGCATTCACAGCCTCTGAACAGAGCCTGGCGCAGCTACACAGCCAGTTGCCTTGAAACCGGCGCAGCTGCGCAGGGTGAGAATCTGGAAAAGACAAGCGGCGCAGCTGCGCTGCTCCTGGCCTTGCTGCCGGCGCAGCTGCGCAGCAACTCGGCCAGACGCAGACAGCCACGATACTCTGCTTCACCGATTAACCCAAACAAGCCAACAAATGCAAAAAAAAATACAGTACCACAGACACTGTAACTCATACATATTCTATAATACATATGTATAACATGCTTCCAAAACACAAAACCATCCAACTAACAATAATCACAAGTTTTAAAAATCCAATTTGGCCATTTTCATGAAACTCATATATTTTCCAAATAATCCACTGTAACAATTTCTCTCAAGCAATTCAACTTTATATACATACATTATTTCTGTTATAGAAGCTAGTAACGTAAACAACTACCAATTTGTACAATTCACATATATAATTCATAAATTTCTACTCTAAATCAACCAAACACATGAATTTCCATAAGAACACTATTTTCACATATAAAACTTGTTTTTACATTACTTTAATTTTGAAAACAATCATTGATAGCATACATGTAATGGATTACAACATCCCTTAATTCATATAACATGTAATAACAATTTATCAATTACAATCCCAATTATTTACCAAAAACTCAAGAATACAATAATTAAAAACAAGTGACTTATTACCTTAATTCTTGATTAAGCTTTGATAGAGGAAAGAATAGCTCTGATAATCCTACTTTGATTCTCAGAATTCCAACTCTCCTCCACCTTCTTTGATAAAAATTTCACAGTGTTTCCTCTCTTTTCCTCTCTGTTTTCTCACCTTCTCTTTTCTTAGTTTAGACTTAGGAAAAACTAACGTAGTTTAGGAAAATATAACTATTATATGATAATATACGTATATAATAGACATAATAACATGCAACGTAACTGACAAATATATAATGTCTAAATTAAATAATTAGCAGTTACATAAGTTTCAAAATTCAAAACAAAGCCTTAAGGCTTTGTTAGGCCAACCCTCTTTAATTTAAAAACAGATTTTAGTCACTAAGGCCATGTTTGGTAGAAATAGGTTTAAAACAAATACAAGGGTCTTGTTTGGCAAAATAATTTAAAAAAATTCCTTTTCTTTATTTTAACCAATCATTTAACACATACTTTAATGTCACATTTTAATTAATTAAATATTAATCAACTAATTTAATCAATTAAAATCTAACATCAATTAATCACATAAAATTGCCACATAATTATAATTACTTGCTAATTATAATTCATGTAACACTTCATCACATATCTCATCTAATTTAATTATCTCGATTAAATTAGAACTATAATATAAAATTAATATACATTAATTAAATAAATATTACACATTCATTTAATTAATATGTACACTTAATTAAATCACTCCATAAATCACATAATTTATTTATCTAACTCAATAAATAAATCACATAAAATATTTATTTAATTCAATAAATATTTGAATTTTAAATATAAAATCTCAATCGTTACAAAATCTGCTACAGGGAATGTAGAGATTTTGGGGGCGTCACAGGATGGATCATACACCTGAAAGGATAAATGGGGTAAGTACAAGTAATATTGAACAATAAATATTTGAATTAACTGCTTTGGTTCGTCAAATGGCTACAGGGAATATGCAAGTTGCAAAAGAGTGTGGAATTTGCTCAAAGTCAGGACATACCAATGATGTTTGTCCAATATTGCATGAGGATGAAACTGTGCAACACGTCAATTCCGTGGGAACATTCTTAGGACATCATCAGCCTCAATATGATCCTTGGGCAAAAACTCACAATCTCGGATGGAGAGATCATCCCGACTTAATCTACGAAGTACTTATTAATTCTGGAACGTCTATGGAGGATATGTTCAAAGCTTTCATAAATCATACACAACAGTTCTAGCAAGAGACAAGGACTTCTATCCACAGGTTGGAGAATCAGATGAGTCAGCTTGCTACCACGGTTAGTAGTATGGAATCCCAAGGCTTAGGGAAGTTAACTCCTCAGTTTGTTGAGAACTTAAGTGCAATGGGATGTGACGAAGAGGAGCACGAGGATTCCGTGCTTACTTCAGGAATAAATAGTAATATATCATTTGATAAAGAGAAGGAATAAGAGGAATAGGGGAATGATTTGATAAGTTCTGCAGATCTCTACAAAAAAGACGTGGATTCATCTCCATCAATACAACCAGCAAAAATAATGAGTGATGCACACCATCGAACCTTTACCATGGAATTGGACAATGCAAAGTTCCAGTTCAACGCATATGAGGCTAAAAGATATCTTAGTAGTGCTAAATCTATTTTTGCTATTGATATTATGGACTATTCAGTGCAGGAATCTTTTGATCGAATATAATTATACAAGGAGGATTTGGTGGCTGGAAAGAAGCAAGATTATAATGAACAAAATGTTCCTAATTTAGAGCTGAAACTGTTACCAGTCCACTTGAAGTTCACAAGTCCAATTACATAGAATGAGGGGGAAGATGTCAAGCCAATGACAATAAACAAGGCAGCTACTTGGGAGGCAACCCAAAATCTCAGATTTGATTTTTCTATCCCTTTACTTACTAGTTTTTGTTTATTTACATGTAGGTCTTTCTTCTTTGTATGATTTTCTTACATTGGGGACAATGTAAGGTTTGAGTGTGGGGGGAAAGATTAAGGTTTTTATTTTATTTAGGGATATTGATCCGATTTTGATAGGAAATTTGAAAATTTGGTGCCATTGAAAATTTTTAAAAATTTGAGTTCCATATTTCTATTTGCCTATGTGTTTGAAGGTTAAAGACAAAAATTGAAAATAAATGCTAAATTTCAAAATCTGTTTGATGCTTAATTGGTTAATGATTGAGAAAAACTAAGTCATGATCCATAGTAATTGATTTAAATTAAATTTGTGTCGCATGAGTACTTGAACATGTGATATATGCTCATTTGGCTTAGTTATCTGTGGAGTTGTCTATGTGCACTAATCTCATGCTTTAGAACTATTGAACTGCTTATGCTTTTTGCAAGACCATGTGGAAAAAAAATCAAAAAAGTTAAAAATCAAATAAATTGTTGAAAAAGAAAAAAGAAGCAAAAGGGAAACTGTATGGTGGGATGAGATGGAGCGTAAAACACATTCTCCCATAAACACGTGTGAATAAGTGAGATGGAGCATAAAATGCACTCACTTACCAAAGAAAGATTGAGGAAGGTGAAATGGAGGATAAAATGCATTCACCAAAAACAAAGAGTAAAATGAAAGGGTTTCTGTTAAAAAAAATAAAGTAGGGAAAAGTATGAATTTAGTCTTGAGTGGTGTGTACGGTTTTTGCTCCATGGTAACTAAGTTGAGTAAGTGTGTGGATCATAAAAGAGTGTTTATGTGAATACAATTTGACTTAATGAAATTCAATGGTGAAAAGGCATGGTTGTTGTTTTGAGTCAATTGATGAATCATTGATTATGTTTTTATGGGTTTAGTGTTGATAATCATGATTTGATCTTGAAATCTTTTGACGTTATGGTTGAGTAGAGCTTTTGGAAATCAACCTTTTGGTTTACACGAGGACGTGTAAAAGCTAAGTGTGGGGGAATTTGACGAGTGCATGATATTCATCTATTTTGATTTCTTTATGCGTAGTTTATTGCATGTTTGGTTGTTAATAAGGGTTTCAGGTCAAAATGGAGATGAAGCAAGGAAAACGGGAAGATTGTTGGGTTTTAACGCTGAGTTGGATTTATGGTCTTGGCTTGGGACTTGGAGTTTATTGTAGAGCTATTCCTTAGCTTTCTGAAAAATCTAGAATTGTCCCAATCGGAGTTCATATGAAAGAGTTATGACATTTTTACTAAGCGAAAGTTGAAACCTCAGAGTTTGGAAGTTGCAATTTATATAGCAGTCACTTGGAGCCAATTTCAACCTTGATATAATCAGAATATGTCAATACTTAAAAAATGAAAGTTGTAGATCTCGTCGACAGCTTCGATTTGACAGGTAGCAGGCCCTATAGCTCCTCCCGGATCAGAAGTTATGATATTTTTACCAAAGGACGTCGCAGCAAAAAATAGGCAAGCGCGGACCGCGCCTCGGGAAGCACTAGCAGTGCCCGTACACCAGATTTTTTGGCACGTTCTGGCACGTAAGGGCTGACCACGCCCAGGGAAGCACTGACAGCACTCGGCTGACGGGAAAACTCGTTTTTGTTGCCTTTTTGAGCAGAAATTGAGTTGGAATAGGATTTTGGGATGCCTAAAGTGTTAGGGTTTCTCTTAGGACTATAAATACTTAATTATAACTTGGATTTGGGGGATCTTATCTCCTATCTTTCATCTTTCATCTTGGAACTAGGAATTCTTGACGACATGGGTTAACACTTTCCATTCAATTCTGAAGGGATGTTGAACCTTATTCTAAATTAATGGTTTGATCAAATTTATATTATTTATTTTTTCGTATATGAGATTTATTCTGATTATCTACATAAACTTTCATGTATGCTAGATTAAGATATATATTAAGCAAACGATGTATGTCTAATCAAAGTAGCAATTAATGATATTTTATTGTGGTCAAGCTTTGAAATATTGTTAAAGTTTTCAGAAGACAAGTTAAATAATTCCTGATTGTGTAATTATTGTTTGGAATAATCTAATTCTCATTCTTAATGCTTCTATCATATTAAATCTAGACTGATCGTTTTAGGTTGTATGTTAGTTAGAATCTTTTATTGGCGATCGTCGCATTAGATCTACAAATAAGTATAATTTCGGGTAATTTGCGATCGCGGTTATCAAGGGTTATTAATCTCATTGGAAGATAAATAGTGTAAATATTTGGTTAAATCATAATTGTGAAAAGGGGATACTGAACTGATGGATTGAACTCTTTTACTCATTGATATTTTTTTTAATTCACTTTAGTTAATTATACTTTTCAAAACTAAAAACCCCCAACTCTTTGGAAATACTTGGATAACTAATAAATAATTCACTCTCTGTGGGATCGATCCTTGCTTATTACTATACTAATTCTTGAGTTAGTTGAATAAAGAGTAATGTAAATTTTGTAGTGCTAGACGACTGCTACCACCCATGCATTCCTAAATTAATATAGCTTCCAGTCTCAGATGCCTCCGGATCGATATCAAGTGACCAAGGTCAAAAAGCAAAGCAATGATTCTTTCCGTGAATATGCCCAAATATAGAGACGGATGGCTGCATAAGTCACCCCACCTATGACAGCGACTGAGATAGTAATGACTTTCATAGACATCCAGGAATATCCATATTATGAAAGGGGGTCCTAGCAAGTATAGGAA
Organism: Panax stipuleanatus; assembly: GCA_020205555.1. Classification (NCBI taxonomy): domain Eukaryota; kingdom Viridiplantae; phylum Streptophyta; class Magnoliopsida; order Apiales; family Araliaceae; genus Panax; species Panax stipuleanatus. The sequence continues at coordinate 103,318,833 of CM035118.1, read as the reverse complement.
AACCATACTCAGAAATGATTAAACATGGAGAAATGGTCGAAATGGGACTGAAGTCTGGGAAGATCAAAGACCTTACCGCTTTGGAGGCAGTGGCCGAACATATTCAAACTGGTAGCAATGGGAATAATCCTCGGAGAGTCCACAAAAAGAAGGAGGAAGATGTGTCCTTGATACTTCAGAAACAGATTCAGAGAGTCAATCCAAACTTGCCCATTTAAAGAAAAAATTATTCCCCTCTCCAAGCTCCTACACAATCTTCGAATCCTCCCTTTCAAAAGACTAGAGAAGTTAAACGTCGAAGAACGTTCACACCCTTAGGGGACTCACTTGAAAATGTACTGAAACTTCTGACAACATAAAAAAAGATTGTCCAGCTCCTTCCGTCGGCCAATTCAAGAGGACAAAATTTTAAACAGAGTAAGAAGTGTACATATCATTATGGAGCACCGGGTCATGATACCCAAGATTGTCTGTCTCTCTAACACAAAATCCAAGACTTAATTGATAATGGGGAGATTGTGGTGACAACACAAGAACAACCACATGTTCAAGATAATCCGCTGCCTCAACACAATGAGGAGAGCATCAATATGATCAGTATGGGAAATGGAGAAAGATCCAAATACCTCCAGTATGTCGAAGAGTCATCCCAAGCAAATAAGGATATGCCGGACAATTGGGAATATTCATAAAGGCAGTTTCTGATAGAACAAGAAATCAAATCTATCAAGGAATAGGTTGGGCAATTGGCGAAGCTGGTAGTTTATCAACATCAGATAACGCAACAATTGATAAATCAGACCAATCAGCAAGAAACAAATCTTCCTAAGCCTGAAATCAGTCCCATTGACACGAGGGATCATTACCGGTTCCACGAACATGAACCCTCGACAGACAAGGTTGCTAAGGAAGAGAAGTTCTGAGCTAACAGGAAGTTTGCTTTCAAAAGGAATTTCACTCATTTGAATCAGCCTGTGAAAGAAATTCTCCAAATGTTGATCAACGAGGGGAAAGTCACAGAATTGTTACCCCCGGTAGACCCTCGATCCAAGAAGTTCAAACCTGATAGGATCTGTCAATATCATTCCAACACGCCTGGTCATGACAAAGAGGATTGTTGGGGACTTCGTCACTTGATTCAAAATCTAATTAAAAGCGGTGAGCTACTGAAGGCAAACCAAGATTATGGCTATCCTGGTGAGGAAGCAATCTTTCTTCCCATGGAATAGAATCTAAAAGAAGTAGTGGCTGTCATTTCCTATGAGAAAGATCTAGCCATAACGCCCCTGATACTTCAGGGAAAAGGGGCTCAAGAAAGAAAGAATCCTGTGAAACTAGCTTCTCCCGAACCTCTAATATTTCCATTCAGACCGCAATATCCTATAGTCAGCCTAAAGAGAGTCCCATGGAACTATGGGAAAGATGAAGGATCTACATCAAACCACATTGCTATTATATCAAAGGAAAACCCGCTATACCTGCCTCAGCGAGTAATCAACTCAGTCATTAAAGCCAATGAAAGAGTGTCTGAGAAGAAAATTGAACAATTCCTCAGCAAGATGGGGCATCATGAAGTCAAAATGGTGCAAAGATTAAAAGAGGCATTTCGACAGGTATCCATTTCAGATTTGGTCTTATCTTCAAAAGATCATCGCAAGATTCTAGTGAAAGTACTGGAGGAAGCACATCTGCCGAAGACGGTAGATACTGTGACACCCCCAAATCCGGGTACTTCGTTTCCACATGATTTGGTGTTCACTTCTAATTAAATCATACATCTACCTAATAATAAAGAATTGTAAAGTAAATTACAACCTTCATAAATACTTAAATAAAATCCTCCTTGAAAAACGATTACAACTTGTCCAATATAAAATCCCAGGGTTAACTAAACCTTAACACCAATCAAAAATAAATGTAGAAATAAAACATCATCAACTAAGTCTTATTATAAACAAAATTGAAGACAACAAGTCTTCACTTGCTCATCTTTCCTTTTTCTTTACTTGTTGACGGTACGTCAACATTCTCGGCTTTAACTGCAAGGGGTTGTAAAATATGCAAGAGTGAGCAAACAAAAGCTCACTTAAAATGTACAATGATATGCCATAATTGAATAACTTAAAAAGAATTTGAATAACTTTTCTTTTGTCAAAATAAAGAATTGAATAATAATTCTTTCATCATATTTAAAATTCGAATATATACTTTAATTGAGGGTCATACGACCTTGAACTATGTCCTAGGTTATAAATATTTCTATTTAAAACCTTTAACAGTCATTGAGACTATGGACCTTTAACTCGTACTCGTACCATGTATTGTGCACAAACCATCTTATCGCTTTCGCATAAATGTCCCCTAATAAATAGGGTTGTTCATTCTCAGTATTTGAATACAAGTCCGCACCAAAGAAAGTTTGGTTTGGATAGATAAAGGAACTTTGGAGTTTCAACTATCATCAACTAGGAGTAGTTGAATCGACTCACAATGCTTTAACAGTTCGATAATATAAGAATTATGAATCAAATGTAAGATACAACAATAGATTTCATGATAACTAGGCATGCTTTAGGAAAAACTTAAAGCATTCGATAGATCAAGTAGATCTTTCTTGAACAACTAAGTCAAGATCACATTACTTAAATAATACTTCAATACTTATGCTTTACGGATATTTGAATACAGTATAACTCATACAATACATAACGAGTTAAGAATCCGATATAGACTTGCATGATATAATGAGCAAGGGTTAGAGAACTTGCACAATTAAAAGATACCATGAAAGAACTTGCATAATGTAGAAGAATAATGATTAGAAAACTTGCTCAAGTAAGAGATAAGGAGTAGAGAACTTGCCTCATGCGCAAGCTACACTTTAATAATTACAATCAATTTCAAAATTATCCTATATATCACGTTACATTTAAAACATCTGTTAGTACCCAACTATAACGTTTAAACCGTCGAACTTCATACTCAAGTCCAACTCAAAATGTTGTTTGCAACATAAGTTGCTAACTAGCCACATACGTGAGTCTATACTCACGACATACATTTCACAAGCATATAACGTTTTAAATCATTATGTGTACCTTATAAAAGTTATACACCCATACACATGTAATACATTCATATAAGACTTCAAGTTATCTTAAACACATCAAAAGTAGGTTATCTCATTACCTATTACACTTAACAAGTCATGAAAATAAGTTAGCTAAACAAACGCGACATGAAAACTCAACGAAACAAAACCACATTTCCCGGACAGCATGGTCCTCCGCTGGGGCGAGTCCTCCATGGGTAACAGCAGCACTGGGATGGGGCCCACTGCTGTGGGTACCCCCAGCTCGCGAACGATAGAGAAATAAGCCAATTTGGCTTATTTTTCCACACCAAAGTCCGATATTTCTCAACATGAATAACTTGAAACTTGATAACAACAAAATTTTAGACTCTTGAACATGATTATAACCTATAAAATCCTTACAACACCTAATCAAAACTAAGTTTTCATGATTTTTGAAGAAAAACACAATATTAAGCGTTGTTGACAAAAATTGCTATTACGAATTCGTTTTTCAACCAATTCATGTAATTCCAATTGCAATAATTCTTATTCTTAACATATTAACATATGCCATAATCAATTTAAACAATAACCCACAATCAAACACCAATTTGATAGTTTTAAAGGCCATTTTTCAAAAATTAGTTCACAATAAATCATAATGAACATAATTCTTCTTGTTTATCAAAATTACATGGATTGAATTGTTGAAACAACTATATAACTCATATAATATCATGTTATAACACATATCACGTATAAATTCATGCTCACGTCAATTTTATGAAAATAATTTTTACAGAGAGTTCTAAAACTATGAAAATATTGAAGAACATAATTAAAACTTATGGAGTTCTAGGATTATACCCTTTTTCTAACTTGGATTAGGAGAAGAGTTGGAGATGATGATAGGGTATAGCTCTCCTTTTGCTTTCTCAAAGCTTCTCTTCTTCCTCTTCTTCTTCTCTGAGTATTCTCTCTAACTCTCTTTGTTTTCTTTCTTTCTTTCTTGTTTTCTAAAACTAACGTATCTTTTGTATAACATATATATTTGATATACATATATTATACATATAACTATATAAAATATATAACTCCTATATATTAAATATATACACTAACTACTATTTAATATATAGGTTACAAGAATTTGAAAAGTCTAAGGCCATGTTTGGCTAAACAAAATCATTTTAAAAACAATTCTTTTATTAACTAAGGCCATGTTTGGTAAAACAAGTTTAAAACAAAGTAAGGCCTTGTTTGGTAAAAATCAATTTAAAACTCTTTTTTCTATTTTAATAAATCATTTTAACACATACTTTAATGTTACACTTTAATTAATTAAATCTTTAACATTCTTATTAAATTAATTAAAAATCTAACATCAATTAATCACATAAAAATTGTCACATAATTATAATTACTCACTAATTATAATTCATGTAACACTCATCACATAATTCATCTAATTTAATTATCTCAATTAAATTAGAATTATACCATAACATCAATATACATCAATTAAATTAAATATTAAATATTCATTTAATTAATATATAACTCTTATTTAAATCATTCCATAAAATTACATAATTTATTTATTTAACTCAATAAATACATCACATAAAATATTTATTCACTCAATAAATATTTAAAATTTAATATATAAAATCTCAATCATTACAATCTTCTCTCCTTAAAAGGATTCTGTCCCCAGAATCACAAAAAAAAAATCTCATAATAAAAATTCTCATCTGTTACATTCTTCCCCCCTTAAAAGGATTCTGTCCCCAGAATCGATATCTAAGGGGTTACACAATAATTAAGCAAATAATTGAGGATACTATTTCCTCATTACATCTTCGAGTTCCCACGTGGCTTCTTCAGCACTGTGGTTCCTCCAAATTATCTTAACAGAAGGTATCACTTTATTTCTAAGTACTTGTTCCTTTCTATTAACTATTTGAACAGGAACCTCTTCATAAGTTAAGTCTTTATCAAATTGTAAAGGTTCGTATTCTATTACATGTTTATAGTCGTGTTTGTACTCGCTCCTAAGGTTTATAACTACAGCTCTGATATCAACCTGTGACGCCCCCAAATTTGGATCGCCACTTGGTCACTCGAATTCGGTTCGTCACGTTCTCATGGTAATACAATAATAACTAAAATCACACAATCACAGCGAAAAATCTAGAATAATATACAATGATGTATTATAATTATTCCCCCAAGTCTCGCAACCTACAGTACTTAATAGATTACATAATAATATCAAATACAGACTTATTACATAATTTAACTTAAGTTTAAACATAGTCAACTCCAGTCTTACTACATCATCTTAATACAACATTATAATATTTAAAACATAAAAGGGACTAGCTAGTTGGTAGCCTTTCCCTTGCCCTTGTCGGTACTCGGGGATCCGCACTGCTCTGCCTTAACTGAAATATTTTAGGGAAAGCAAGAATGAACAACAAGTTTGCTCAGCAAGTAATATAACAATAAGGGTGAGTAATACAATTCTTGAATCTCAAAAGGGTATAGCAAGGTATGATAGTTCATGGATAGCAAGAATATCAACAGTTCTCAATGACAGTCGCTAAGGACAGAATAATATCAATATGATTCAATACTAAATCAATTTAAGATTTCAAGATAATCGAATACTGAGCAGTCACTAAGGACTATGAACTCCTACTAGAATTAACAGTAATATACTGATAATCCAACAAAAACAAGTACAACATGTGATCAGCCTATAGTACCCTATATTATGTATAACATTTAATCATACTTAAGTGCGCACGTCGGTCTCCCGATAAATATATATCCCTTTCAAAGAAGGTTGTTCAACTCAGTTAACACAAGAATTCTGCACCATTCAATTGGTTTGGACAGCTTTCTAATCATGTTATAAGTCTAGCCGAATGAATTGGCATAGACGGCTCTTTAAATGAATAAGCGAACAATTATAAGTTCAATACTCGAATCAAAGTTCAAGAATAAACAACTCTATTCTATTTATGAAGCATTATGTCATAGGATAAGAATCATGCTTTCAATTATTTACTTGTATAACCAATAATAGTACAAGCTCCAGTAATGCTCAATAAAGAGTAGGGTTCAAGTACTTGCCTTATGCGTAGTCTATCCACGATATTAATCGACACTTTCGAATCCTATCGTAATATAGTTACGTATATATATGATATCTATTAGTCATATATTTTAATATCATATCTTATCTTGGATATACAATCAACACATAAACTAAGTTTTAACCTAACTACCCCATCATACTATATATAGTATCATATTAATTCACAAAATTCGATTGATAAAACTTTAAATGCCTTTTATTTGTAACGTTTCTTTTCTCAAGTTAATAGTCATTGTATATCATTACTAACACATAAGACCACAACGAATACCAAACATATTCTTTTTAGCAAGTTATAGTATTGTTGTAAGCTAAACGTTAAAGTCAGGTTCAAGTATCAACATATGATATCACATAGCATATATGCATATTAAAGGGTCCTTCCATGCTTGTTCAACCTTTTCACATTCAATTTTACATGATATAGGTTCTAGCTTTACATCTTTAGGCAAACTAAGGCCTTACAATATCATGATTTCATGTAAACCATCATGCTTGTTATTTTAAACATACGAGGTGATCACATAGCTTGTTTTAGGCATGCTCACAAGTAGCTATATCATACACGTATTACCATCCTAAGTTCACCTTTACATGTAAGGGTCTTAGTTTAGGATTTCTAAGAATTTAAGGCCAAATATGGTCATGCAATCACAACGCATACAATTTAATCATAGATACATGCGAGAAGGTCATATAAATTATAATACACATGCTCGCAATTGTCCACATCATTTATTCATAACTAGCATTATTTATCACTTTAAAAACATTCTTAAACTCATGCTTGGTTAACCTCTTATTGAATTTAACAAGTGAGTACACATGTATGGTATACTAGTGATGTTATACTCATTATTAAACATGTTAAAAATATCAGAATATGAATCTTAATACAACATGTCAAGTCCATGTTCAAAGTTCATGTTTCGTTAGTAAGTTCCATTAACGAAGTCTAACATGTTCATGCTACCTTAAGATACATATATACACAAGTCATCACATCCTTCATGCAATTCTAAACCATAATAACATGTATCAAAAGTCAGAATATAAATATAACATATCCAAGTCTCTTTTTATAACTTTAAGTTCCTTTTGAAACCATACGTCGTTTCGTCAAAAAGGTATACCATCTAGGTTTAAACATGGTTACGTTAGGTCTATGTACTCATATGTACGTGTTACTCATGTTATCATGCTTTTTCTAAGTCGTAATAACCATTTAGCCATAATAGAGTTCTGCAAAAAATGACCAACTGGTTCCAGCTCAATGTTATTCCGGCGCAGCTGCGCCGTGTCTGGTTCACACCAGACGGCAGCCTGCTTCGGCAGAGCTTAGGCCAAACTCAAAGTTTCTCAATCATTTCGGTTATAAACCAACATCATTGCATTACCAACATGTTTGTAAGTTAATATAATGATTAACAATCACTCTATAATCTAATTAACATGCCTTACAACCAAAATCAAGAAATGGAATTTGACAGAAAATGAAAATGAAGAACATGAAAGGTATATTATACCTCAGCTATACATATAATGAACTTGCTGCTACTGAATTCTCTCCCTCTGTGACTATCTTGTTAACAAACTCACAATACTCTCAATTCAACACTTAGCAAAATTCTCAGCAAATCAAATTAGAAGGAATGGGTTGTATTTATAGAGAAACCAATATATAGACAATGCATATATACATCAAATTAAACCAATAGGAATGTTGAATTTCATGGTGGCTAATAGGGGGTTGGTAGATGGTTGTTGGATTCATTATGAATCCCACATCCTAGTTCATCATTTACTATGAAGCTATGAGAGTTTTGCTAAAGTTGAGGAAGTATAGGCATTAGCCTTTTCATGTGTGTATAAGATATGACTATCAATATGGGACAAGGCACAATACTCAGCATTCTAGTAACACACAACACTTAAATTATTATACACACATAACATATACTTAGGTTATAATTTGAGTCACAATGTACTTTCAATAGGTACTAATATTACAATGTAGTAAGTAGGGATACATATATTCAACATATAATTCATGTACATTTTATCACACCGATATAATTTACCGGACATTATTGTATTACATTGTCTCCTTTATTATTAAATTCTACTAACCTACAATTGTTTACAAAATATTTATGATGGACTATTTTAATGTATACTGACATACATATTGTCACACATGCATAATTCATGTAGCTTATATAGCTTAATCAATCTTAATATATGGTTTCTATATGTAGTATAGTCATATTACACTTTACACTTCATATAATATATAGTTAGTTACTATACAATATGTATTTAACTATCGCATGTTTGCACATAGCAATTAGTTGAGCAAATACAATCTACTCGTTTATATAATATTATACTCAATGAAAATTAATTAATTATCTTATCAATTAATTAATCTCTTCCTCATCAATCAATGTAATTATTAATCTCCATAATAATTAATTGATATTCATATGATTAATGTTCACATAAATATAAATCTTATTATATTTATAAGCAAGTTGCTCATTAACATTCTATTACTTGCAATAATAATAATCAACATATTATTAGTCACCACTAATATTTCATTTTTCATAATAACAATTAATATTTGATTAATTGTTCACGTAGTAATTCCTTTATTACTTTACCTTTATCAATTTATATTTCTCATTACTGTGCCACACAAGGCATTTAACGAGTTTATCGCAAACTCCATATTTTCTCAATTATCATAATTATTCTATTTAATATAATTGAGTTAACTCATCTCATAACACAAAATCATTTCTATTCAAATAAATATTCATTTCTATTAATATATTTATTTAATAATATATGAAAATTCTCGGGTATTACAAGGCTGACTAGGGGAGTTCCCTTAACCTTTTACCTCCAATGAGGACATTGTAGTTTTTAAGTTTGGGGGTATTAGGTTCATTATTAGGTTTATTTTACATTTAGTGTAGTTCATAGCATATTGCATATTGTGTTAGTTTTGTGTTAGGACATATTGCATGAATCCAGTTATTGGTTGTTTTGTTATTTATTTGGCCTATGAGGAAACTGAAATTACTTGATTTTTGAACTGATTTCAAATTTAGGCTTGGTTGTGATGTCATATCATAATGTAAATCTTTATCTGTGTGATATTGATGTCACCGGATAGCACTCTAGAGTAACCACCATGATTTGCTTAGTTTAAATTTTCACATAATTATCTTCTGGTGGGACATCTGTGTTTTAATAAAAGAATTTTAGTAATCAAGTGGCAATATCTAGGACTGTAAAAAGTTTAAGTTTGGGGGAAATAGGGGGTAAGCATGCTATTTGTGGAAAAATAAAATAAAAAGAGAAAAAGTGAAAAAAGAAAAGAAAAAGAAAAAAATAGATTGTGAATAAACACTTCGGCTACGTCGAGTCCTGTGGCCTTTGATATTCGATCAAGTAAGCCTTAGAGGTGTCTTTAACAGCGCCCTAAGGCCTTTTGGTCTAGGAGTCATTGGTCGAAAGCTCGTTACACGGGTGTTATTGAAAATCCTAAGAGGACTAGGCATTGCACAGTCGATTGTGTACACGGGAAAGTGCAAAAATCACCCTCGTGAGTAAATAGAAGCAAAATAAACCCCTTGTTGACTCTTAGCTTAAGTGATGTATGGTCTTGATTAGAGCTTATTTGTTTTGCTGCTTTTCTTGAGTTAAAGCTGATTTTTCCCCCAAAGAAGCATAGTATGTGATAAATTTATTCAAAAGCACGTTTAAAGGTTGCTTCACACACACACTACATCAGTGATAACAGGTTTGGATTTGCAGAGTGATATGTTTTATGGTCTTGTCTTGGGTAGCTTTTCTGTTTGATTATCTTGAAGTTTTTCTAAGGCATTGCTTATGAATATCAATTCTGACTGATACTTGGATTCACATTCATGATAGTATAGGTGGCATTCATTGTAGTTATTTCTTTGCATTTTTGTTTGGTTTTGTTTTGGTTACTTGAGGGAAAGCAACGGTTTAAGTTTGGGGGTATTTGATAAGTGGTTTTTATAGCCACTTATTTAGATATCAACTAGCTTTAATTGTTGCTTAAACTCAAGTATTATTATTGCTTTTCATATTTTTTTTTACTTTTTTTTGTAGTTTACATGCATGGGAGCTCTCTTGGTGCAAATGGTGCTTGAAAGGATGATGGAAGGAATAAATGGAGCAAGAATCAAAACAATGGGAAGCTGGCAGGAGTATGCCGAAGAAAAATGCAGGAAGCCAATCTGGTGTACGGCACAGCTGCGCCAGTTTCATGCCTTAAGACAGTGCAGCAGCACCAGAAGATTCAAGTCGGGCACCCTGCAGCGCAGCTGCACCGGTTTTGCACTATAGAGGAGTGCAGCTGCGCCGGTCAAGAATTTCAGCAGTTGACTTATTTTAATTGACCAATCGAATTGTTGCTTGGGCAAGGAGGCAAACAAACTTGGACGATACAGTTAGACCTATTTGCATATTATTGATATATCTCCCCTTTGGGAGCTCTAGCTTAATATTGTTCTCTCTTTTCTTCTCTTTAATTTCAATATTAGATTAGAGTAGATTTAAGTAGTTAGTTTCTAGAGTTGATTAGATCTGAAGGTTAAGGCAAGTGAAGTGCATTAAAGATTCAATCTTGGAACTTGAGAAATCAGATTTTTACTTTCTATCTCTATTTTCTCTTGGATCCATATTTGTAATTTATGGTGTTTATTCAACTTGTGGATGGTAGATTTGATTCAATCATGACTTAAACTCTATTTTGAGATTGCAATGAATTCTATTGAGTATTTTATGATGATGCACTTTATTGTTGGTCTTATTGAGTGTTATATGATTTGTCTATTAAGGTTTATGCTTAATTGATTGGCCATCGATTACTGTGATAATTTATATGAACTTGACAAACGGATTATGGGTTTAGATCTGATCTTATTAGCTGATGATTGTATGTTCTATGTGACACCCCCAAATTCGGGTACTTCGTTTCCACATGATTTGGTGTTCACTTTCTAATATAACATACATCTACCCAATGAATAATGTAAAATAAACTACAACTTAAATTAGAATAGATAAATCTCCCTTAAAATAAGGGTTACAACCTTTTCAAGATAATCCCGGTTTACTCTAGCCCTGACATGAATATAATAAAGTGCGGAAACAAAAACATAACATTCAAGTCTTATTACAATCATTCTCAATATAATAATAATAAAAAAATAAGTCTTCACTTGCTTTGCTTTCCCTTGCCCTTACTTGTAGACGGAGCATCAGCGTTATCAACCTTAACTGAAATTGTTATTTAATGCAAGAGTGAGCAAACCACAGCTTACTGGAGTTTAACAATAACATAGACATGAAAGGATATATTTAAAAGAATCTGAACAACTTAGCTTGCTTCAATAATAAAGAATTGAATAATAATTCTCTATCAACATTAAAATTCGAATATAGAATTTATCTGAGGGTTATAAGACCTTTGAACTCTTATCCTAGGTTATAAATATTTCTATTTAAACCTTTAACAGTCAATAAGACTATGGATCTTAACTCGTACTTAGGGGGATCAGCCCTTTGTACCATGTATTGTGCACAAACATCTTAACGCTATGCGTAGTAGCCTCCCCTAGTAAATAGGGTTGTAAAACTCAGTAATTTGAATTCGAGTCCGCACCAAAGAAAGTTTGGTTTGGATAAGCTTACAAGGGTAATTTAGAATTCACGTTCATCAACTAAGGATTAGTTGAATCGACTTTCAATAATTCATAAATAAAAGAATTATGAATTAACATATGCTTTATAAGTAAATTTAAAGCAATTAAAATAATAACTGGATCTTACTTGAACAATAAGCTAAGATCATTTCAATTAAATAAACAATTGTCCAATATAGAAATGAAAAGGACATTCTTAACAAGAATATATGAACTCAAGAAATTATACAAGGTTAGGGTTTAGAAAACTTGCATAAAATTAACGAGGTTAGAGTTTAGAAGACTTGCATAAAATTAACGAGTTTAGGGTTTAGAAGACTTGCCTCAAGCGCAAGCTACTTAACACAATTCACATACTTTAATACTTCTTACACATATATATTCAATCACAATAACCTAAATTAGTTAATACGTAACTAATTCACATAAGTGGTTAACCCTCATGGTTAACTCACTCTAATAATAATAATCAACTATCACATAGTTAATTAAATCAATTATGTATTTAACTAAATTATAATTAAACAATTATAATTCAAACACTTAATCAAATTATAATTACTTAAATTATAATTACCATTTAAATTATAAATAATTATAATCAATTAAACCACATCATGCATTTAATTACACAAATTATAATTAATCATGAAATTATCCATTTATATTCCATAATTAAGCATGCATAAATTATAATTTAATTTAACATCTAATTGATTAAAATAAATCAACTTCTATACATTATAATTTCACAAAAATTATAATTTAAATTAAACATTTACTCTTAATTATAATTAATAAAATTATAATTAAGTAACTTATTGTACAATTAAATAATTATAGTTTATAATTTAAATACCATATTAGTTTTTCAAAACTTCCTTTTTCTCAAATTATAACACATGTTATAGCAGCTAGATACATGCTCCTTGTCATAGAATAATTAAACTAAGCTTAGAATTAACACTGCACAAAAACTAAAGTCACTACCACTGCCCGGGACACGGCACAGCTGCGCCACCTTTGGCCTTGACACCGGCGCAGCTGCGCAGGGGCAAAACCTGCGAAAACCCAGCGGCGCAGCTGCACCGCTTCTACCCTTACTGCCTGCGCAGCTGCGCCGGCAGCAGACAGAAACAGAGGAACTTCGCGAATAGTGCAGAGAAAAGCCAATTTGGCTTAATTCTCTACAATGAATTCACAATTCAGCCAATAATTTTCATATAAAACTTTACAGAAACAAAGTGCAAAGCTTCTAACATGTTTTGAACACACTAATACATCAATTAGCAAAATTACAAAGCTTAATTTTTACAAAAATTTAAAAAAAAATACCAATGTCAGTGTTCTAGATGAAATTGAACACTGCGAATTTGTTTTAAAACCAATTCTCACAATTCCAATCCTAATCAACTAATTTCTAAACATAATAACATATTCCACAATTAATTTATACAAAATCAACAATCAACATATATTTTGATTTCTATGAGAAACTTTATTTTTCCCAGACACTTCATTGTGACTTTTGAAAAACATAAATTCTCCATTATATCATATATATATATATATATATATATATATATTCATGAATTAAACAACTAATTAAGCATATCATCACATATAGACATGATATGAACACAATTACATATGAAAACCTATGAACATCATATATACATAGTCACAATTATACAACTTCATGAACACTCAACTTTTGACAGAGAATAAAATACATGAAACATATGAATTGAGTTCTATAATAATTAGAGATTATAGATAATACCTTTTGTTAATAGATTGAAAGAGAAAGCGATGTGAGTTCAATTCTAACAATTCTTCTTTCTCTTTTCTCTTCTCTGCTCTTCCTTTTCTCTGCTTTCTTTTCTTCTTAGTTCTTAGTTTAGACTTAGGAAAAACTAACGTAGTTTAGATATATTATAACTGATATAATATACGTATACTAATGATATATATGTAACTGCTAATTACTTAATATATATAATAAATACATTTATTATGTAAGTTACAAAATTCAAAAGCCAACTTGGCTTGTTTGGCTACAAAAAAATTAGAAACTAGTTTTACTTACTTAGGCATGGTTTAGGTAATTTAGGTTTAAGCTAGTGCAAGGGCCCTGTTTGGCAACAATTTTTAAAACAAAAGCAAGGGCCTTGTTTGGTAAAAATCATTTAAAATTCTTTTCCTTTTTATTTTAACAAATCATTTAACACATACTTTAATGTCATATTTTAATCAATTAAATATTAATCAACTAATTTAATCAATTAAAATCTAACATCAATTAATCACATAAAATTTGCCACATAATTATAATTACTCGCTAATTATAATTCATGTAACACTTCATCACATCTAATTTAATTCTCTCAATTAAATTAGAACTAAAAATAATATTAATATACATTAATTAAATTAAATATTGCACATTCATTTAATTAATATATACCCTTAATTAAATAACTCCTTAAATCACATAATTTATTTATTTAACTCAATAAATCAATCACATAAAATATTTATTTAATTCAATAAATATTTAAAATTAAATATAAAATCTCAATCGTTACAATCTTCCCTCCTTAAAAGGATTCTGTCCCCAGAATCACACAAAAAAAAATAATAATAATCTCCCCCCCCCCCTTAAAAGGATTCTGTCCCCAGAATCAGTATATAAGGGTTACACATAACTAAACAAATAAATGCGGATAAGATTTTATCATAACATCTTCGAGTTCCCACGTAGCTTCTTCAGCACTGTGGTTCCTCCAGATTACCTTAACAGAAGGTATCACTGTATTCCTAAGTACTTGTTCCTTTCTATCAACTATTTGAACAGGCACTTCTTCATATGATAAGTCTTTATCAAATAGCAAAGGTTCATATTCTATTACATGTTTATAGTCGTGCTTGTAAGGTCTTAATACAGAAATATGAAAGACATTATGTATATTCTCGAGCTCCGGAAGTAATGCAATCTCGTAAGCTACCTCGCCCACATTTCGTAATACCTCAAAAGGTCCAATAAATCTGGGACTCAGCTTCCCCTTCTTACCGAATCAAATTTTCCCTTTGCAAGGAGATACCTTCAGAAAAACGAAACTTCCTGGTAAGAATTCTCAGTTCTGTCAATGTAAATCGGCATACTTCTTCTGTCTGTCATGAGCAGTAACTAATCTCGTTTTGATCAGCTTCACAATTTTAGCGATTTGTTGTACCAATTCTGGTCCCAACAATTGACGTTCACCGACTTCATCCCAGCACAAAGGAGTTCTGCATTTTCTGCCGTATAATGCTTCGTAAGGCGGCATGCCAATACTCGCATGATGACTATTATTGTAGCCGAACTCCACCAACGGTAGATGATCCTCCCAGCTTCCTTTGAAGTCCATCACACAAGCTCTCAGCATATCCTCAAGCGTCTGAATCGTTCTCTCGCTCTGTCCATCAGTCTGAGGATGATACGCTGTACTCATTCGCAATTGCGTTCCCATACATTCTTGCAATCGCTTTCAAAAATTAGACGTGAAACGTGGATCTCTGTCGGACACAATCGACACCGGAACACTATGTCGAGAAATAATTTCCTTCACGTAGAGCTTTGCTAGTTTATCCAGGTTGTACTTGACCCTGATCGGCAGAAAGTGGGCTGACTTTGTTAGTCGATCCACTATAACCCATATCGCATCATATCCCTTCTGAGTCGTTGGAAGTCCTACCACAAAATCCAGGTTGAGATCGGGGCTGACCTGTACCACCCGGGTTGAGATCGAGGTTGACCTGTACCTCCCGGGTTGAGGCCGGGGCTGACCTGTACTTCCCAAGTTGAGACCAGGGCAGACCTGTACCTCCCAGGTTGAGACCGGGGCTGACCTGTACTTCCCGGGTTGCGACCGGGGCTGACCTATACTTCCTAAGTTGAGATCAAGGCTGACCTAAACTTCCCGGGCTGAGGCCGGGGCTGACTTGTACTTCCAGAGTTGAAACCGGGGTTGACCAATACTTCCTGGGTTGAGATCAGGGCTGACCTGTACTTCCCAGGTTTAGACCGAGGCTGACCTGTACTTTTCGGATTGAGACTGGGGCTGACCTATACCTCCCGGGTTGAGACTGGGGCTGAACTGTACCTCCCGGGTTGAGACGGGGGCTGACTCGTACTTCTCGGTTTGAGACCGAGGTTGACCTATACTTCTCGGGTTGAGACCGGGACTGACCTATACTTTTTGGGTTGAGATCAGGGCTGACCTGTACTTCATGGGTTGAGACTGGGGCTGACCTGTACCTCCCGGGTTGAGATCGGGGCTAACATGTACTTTTTGGGTTAAGACCGGGGCTGACTGTACCTCCCGGGTTAAGATCGAGGCTGACCTGTACCTGCCAGGTTGAGACCGGGGCTGATCTGTACCTCCCAGGTTGAGATCAATGCTAACCTGTACCTCCCAGGTTGAGATCAGGGCTGACCTATACCTCTCGAGTTGAGATCGGGGAAAACCTGTACCTCCTGGATTGAGACCGGGGCTGACCTATACTTCCTAGGTTGAGATCGGGGCTGACCTGTACCTCTCGGGTTAAGACCGGGGCTGACCTGTACTTCCTGGGTTGAGACCAGGGTTGACCTGTACTTCCCAGGTTGAGACCGGGGCTAACCTGTACTTCCCGGATTGAGACTGGGGTTAACCTTTACCTCTCGGGTTGAGACCGGGGCTGACGTGTACTTCCCGGGTTGAGATCGGGGCTAACCTATACTTCCCGGGTTGAGATCGGGGCTGACCTGTTCCTCCCGGGTTGAGATCGGAGCTGATCTTTACCTCCCGATTTGGATCGAGGATTTACTAGGCGTAATAAATCTTCAACCATTCCCTCATTGATTAACATTTGGAGGATCTCTTTCATAGGTTGATTCAAAGTGGTGAAATTCCTTTGAAATGCGAATTCCTGACCAGCCTGGAACTTCTCCTCCTTGGCTATCTTGTCGGTCCAAGGTTCTCATTCATAAAATCGATAATGATCCCTCATGGCAATGGGGCTAATCTCAGGGGTAGGAGAACTTGTCTCTTATTGGTTAGTCTAATTTATCAGATGCCTGGTTATCTGATGTTGATATACAACCAATTCTGCCAACTGTCCCACCTATTTTTTGATGGATTTGATTTCCTGTTCCATCAAGAACTGCTTTTTTGATAATTCCTAGTTGTCCGGGCTATTGTTACTGGATTGAGTTGACTCTCCGACGTACTGGAGGTACTTGGATCCTTTTCCATTTTGTGTGCTAATCATGTTGACACTCTCCTCTTTGTGCTGAGGGAGGGGATTATCTTGCACGTGCGGCTGCTCGGATTTGGTCACCACAATCTCTCCGTTGTCAATCAAGTCTTGGATTTTGTGCTTGAGAGACCAACAGTCTTGTGTATTATGGCTCGAAGCACCGGAATGGTAGGCACACTTTTTACTTGGGTCAAAATTTTGTCCCCCGATATTGGTTGGTGGAAGAAGTTGCACAATCTTTTTCTGTGTCGTCAATAGTTTCAGCACGTTCTCCCAGATTGAATATGCTCAGCAACAGCTTCTAAGGCGGCCAGATCCTTTATCTTCCCAGATTTGAGCTCCATTTATGCCATCTCACATTGTTTGATCATCTATGAGAATGGCTTTCCTATGCCTGCTATGACCCTTTCATAATACGGGGCTTCTTGAATGTTGATGAAGGTCATGACTATCTCAGACTCAGTCATAGGTGGAGTGACTTGTGCCGCCATTCGTCTCCAACGTTGAGCATATTCTCTGAATGACTCAGTGTTTTGTTTCTGGATTTTGGTTATTTAATATCTGTCTGGAGCCAGTTGAGACTGAAAACTGTATTGATTTAGGAAGGCATGTGCCAGCTCTTCCCAGCTGTAAATTTTAGAGTTATCCAGACGGGCATACCATGCTCTAGCCTCTCCGGTCAGACTTTTCTGGAATAACTACTTTCGGAGTTTCTCGTCCTTTGCATAAGATTCGAGCTCTCCAATGAATACCTTTAAGTGAGTGTAATCGTATTTCTCAAAATCAGGAACTTAAAATTTTTCGGGATAACGAGCCCTAAGGAAAATATATAAGGCTGAATAATTGACACTGCCAAATGCCCCAGTCCATTTGATAGACCGGATAGTTTCTTCCATCTGTTGGACTTTCTTCAAAATGTCACCAGCTTCCTGCTCTTTGTTGAGGATGGTGATTTCAGGGGTTTTGTTGGTAGGACCCTGGTTATGAGGATCAGGAATCTGTGTGTCTGTCTTTCCTGTCTCTTGACTGCCACTGGGTGTTCCAGGTTCTGTGTGACCCTGTGCTTGTTTCCCTTTCAGAGCTTTACTATGTTCTCTCAAGAAAGTGGCCAATTCGGCTATCTGGTTCTTCAGTCCTTCCAACTCTTCCCTTGAGACAGGGGTGGATTCTGGCTGAGCACTGGAAGCCATGTCCGGAGATGGACTTAGTGCTTTCTTAGACTTAGATCTAATGACAGGACCAATTTTTCACCTACAACAAACGTAGGCATGTCAATTTCCTGAGGTAGGTATAGATAGAATGCATGTCATGATGTGTTTTTAAGGTTTTTTAATCTTATCCTGCAAAACAGAGGTCAGTTATTTTGATGACAAGATAATATGACAGGATTTTACAAAACATGGAATGTACATTATGATCTTTACATTGGAACTTGAAAACTTGACATTGAATTAAAAGAGGAAGGCATAAAGAAGCTTCCTTTCGGGATTGGTTAATTAGATGCTGACCTATCTTAGGCTACTCTCGCGACTTTTCGGCATGAAGGTCCCCAGATCATCGCAATCTACTAGAGAGGAAATTAATCAGATCTTTCAACTGGAGTGGATCTGAGTGGTGCTTTTTCATGATCTTCGAAGACTTATTCGCCCTCGAAGACATTACTCTATCACCGACGGGTTTGCCTCCTGGTGGAAGAATCATACAACATTCATTCACATACATCGCGTCTCACCGTATGCTTATGATGACATTGGTGCGAAGCACTAATATAAAGTATTAAAGCATTCATTCACATTCATTCAATGTAAAGACGCAGCATTCACGCATTCATTCAATGTAGAGACGCAGCATTCACACATACGCAGATATGAATGGGAAATTTTGAAAAGATTTGAATGCGGCCTAAGCTCTCTACTGTCCCCAGCAGAGTCGCCACCTGTCGACTTTGGGGAAAAATCCCGTTCGAATTGGACCCGAATCTTTCTCTCTTCCTAAGTTATGTCTACCCTTACTCTTTTTATTGTGAAAAAGGTTTTGAAGGGTTTTTAAGAAAAGGCCAACATGTATCATGTCGATGATTGAATGTTTTACAGAGTTACCAGTTGGTAGATTTGAAATGGTTGTACCAACTCAACCGAGATTTGTTTTAAAGGAGGCCCAATTGCTGGACAATGTCGAAACTGAATCTTTGAAACCGAATCTTTGAAACCGAAGTTCTAAGTTCGGGGGCTTGGTTATGTGTGGGGAAGGTGTTAGGCACCCCACAACTCCCGTGAAAATACGGTACCGTATCTTTTCAATATTTTCCTTTTAAATCTGCAATGTGTGTGTGTGAATGCTGGAAGAAATTGGGCATACGCTTGATTGATTTGAAAGTATGAACATGCTTCGTTGAACCTATATACGAAAGGTTTGATTTGATTTGCAAAAGTCTCTCTTTTTTTAGACAAGATTATTAAGATGATATTTTGAAAGCAGGTTTTCAAATCCTTACGCTCACGTAGGAATTGAAGCATGTTGATTCTTCCAGTTTTTATCTTTTCAGTCTTTTGGCTTAATTTGAATGGTGATTGTCGGGCTGCGAAGCATCCTCGACCACAGAATAGATACAAGTGTCGGTCTTCTCATGGGCAGAACAGCCATCGGAGTGACTCTGACACGACAAACTATATTTTCACTATATTGAGACCTTAAACCCGGATAACTATTTTAAGGTCTATTTGGATGTACATTTTTTATAGAAAAACTGGCAGAGTACATTTATAAAGTGGAGTTTGTCCATCGTGGGAATCAAACTCTGATCAATTTGATCATGAATCCCACAATTCCTAGGCTCACAGAGGGAAGCCAATAAAACCTGCATAACTCAAATATGTACATAAAATGTATATTTATATCCAGCTATCTCAAGACCGAGAATTCATCAGTAAATCCTGGTATGCGCATAGCCAAAGCGTCTCGTTCCCACTAGATAGCGATCTAAAGGCCGCGAGGTTGCTTTCAGAAAGGAAACTAGAAAAATTGCTAGATTTAAGAGCTTCCTGGTTCTGTCTGGACCTATTTTGAACCGTTTCAAAGCTAGAGTTGACGAGATTTAAAGAAACTAATTCGCCTAAAGAGATGTTCGCGCCGATTCATATCAAATGAATATTTAAAGCAGCAATTTAATTACAATGAATAAAGGATATATATAGTTATATATATACAAAAAATTGTAAAGGGCGATGGGTTTTCACTTCGATGCTCGGACTGGAATGTAAATATATATATTTATAAAAGCTGTAAAAAGCGACGAAATAATCCAGGTTGGACAGAATGGAAATATATATATATATATATATATATATATATATATATATATATATATATATATATGTATAAAAGAGGTAAAGGGCGGCGGATTCAATTATGTGCCCAGACTGGAATGAAAATATATATATATATTTATAAAAACTGTAAAAAGCCACGAAATAATCCAGGCAAGACAGAATTGAAATATATATACACATAAAAGTTGTAAAATGCAACGGAGTGATCCAGTTTTAACAGAATATAAATATATATATATATATATATATATATATATATATATATATATATATATATATATATATATATATATATATATAAGATGTAAAAGGGCGATGGGTTTTCACTCCGATGCCTGGACAGAAATGTTAATATATATATATATATATATATATATATATATATATATATATATATTTATAAAAACGATAAAAAGGCCACGAAATGATCCAGGCCAAACTGGAATACAAATGTTAATATATAAATTAAAGCAATAAAAAGGCCACAAAATATAAATTCAGGCCAAACAAAGTTAGAAAAATTTATATATATATATATATATGAAAGAAATAGCTACCACAGATTTGACATCCGGGCTTGACAGAATTGAAAAGTTAGTATGTATACAGTTAAATATATACATAAAAAAACCAAACCGAGACTGGGAAGATAACCCAGTCCGGCGAAGTTGCTCTATACGTAGATATATATATATATATATATATATATAGAAGTTGTTAAAAGTCGCGAATCGACGATCCGGGAGGTGGAAATGCCAGAAAACATGTTTATGTACTAAAATATACGAAAACTTAAGCAAAAATAGTATGAACTTTCTCATTGTAAAAATACTCACAATAGACTGCTACGAGGACTTTTTGCCAAATCGTAGGCTTCAAACGTCCATTTGTACCGGTTAATTTTTGATATGTGGTAGTATGTGAGTATACCTACGCGTCAGAGTAATAAAATCTGGGTTTGGAGTACAAGAGGTAGGGCTAAGAAACGAAACGGGTAGAGGTTCAGAGCGTTTTTGAATTAATTTTGGCCTGGGGGTGCACCTTTATTTATAGACCTGGTGGAAGCGGGTCTATCCCGCGGCAGTCGCGGGTCTACCTGTGGCGTCACGTGGCAGGCCCGGGGTGGTGGGTCCCGTTGCATCGAAGTACGTGCACTCCGAGCAATGCAAGGTTAGATTTAAAACTTTCTAACTTTTGATCGGAGCGTCCGTTGGAGGCGTGTTGTACCTTTTCGGAAAGCCCTCACTGAGAGTGTCTCAATAACATGGGATTAAACATTTTTCGAGTTCAAAAAGATAGGTTCATAACCAGGTCTTCGTTTCCTCGTAATTTATCCGTTGAGCTGTCTTGCGCTGTTTCCACTCGGGATCAATGTTACGGCTTTTTCTGACCTTAGTGGCATAAAATCATCTTGAGTTTGACCGAATCGGCTTTAAGTTGTTAAAATAACCATTTTGCCCCTCTCGGGTTGCCTTCAGTGCTGACATGGCCTTTGGCTGATTTCCCGGGGTTGTCTCCGAGGTTTGGATCCCAGCCGATTCTGTTTTTCCTCAGGATTGTCTCTGAGGCTGAATTGGTTCTTCCAGGTTTGTCTCTAGAGATGATGTGAGGCTTCGGGGTTGTCTTCGAAGTTGAGTTGGACTCCCGGGTTATGATCGGAGCTTGACCTAACCTCCAAGGTTGAGACCGG
Source organism: Panax stipuleanatus (assembly GCA_020205555.1). Classification (NCBI taxonomy): domain Eukaryota; kingdom Viridiplantae; phylum Streptophyta; class Magnoliopsida; order Apiales; family Araliaceae; genus Panax; species Panax stipuleanatus. Next base: position 103,296,539 of record CM035118.1, on the reverse strand, counting down.
GGCTGACCTATACCTCCCAGGAGGAGACTGGGGCTGACCTGTACAACCCGGGATGAGATTGGGGCTGACCTGTACCTCCCGGGATGAGACCGGGGCTGACCTGTATCTCCCGGGATGTGACCGGGACTGACCTGTACCTCCCGGGTTGAGACTGGGGCTGACCTGTACCTCCTGGGATGAGACCGAGGTTGACCTGTACCTCCTTGGTTGACACCGGGGTCGACCTGTACCTCCTTGGTTGAGACCGGGGTTGACCTGTACCTCCCTGGATGTGATCGGGGTTTCCCTGTACCTTCCAGGTTGAGACCAGGGTTGACCTATACCTCTCAGGTTGAGACCAGGGCTGACCTGTACCTCCCAGGATGTGACCAGGGCTGACCTGTACCTCCCGGGATGAGATCGGGGCTGACCTATACCTCCCGGGATGAGACCGGGGCAGACCTGTACCACCCGGGATGAGACCGGCGCTGAGTTAACATCCCGATATTGAGACCGGGGTTGATTTGACATCCCGGTATTGGAACCGGGGTTGAGTGACATCCCGGTATTGAGACCGGGGTTGATTTGACATTTTGGTATTGATACCGGGGTTGAGTTGACATCCCGATATTGAGACCGTGGTTGATTTGACATCCCGGTATTGAGACCGTTGTTGAGTTGACATCCCGATATTGGGACCGGGGTTGTGTTGATGTCCCGGTATTGAGACCGGGGTTGATTTGACAGCCTAGTATTGAGACTGGGGTTAAGTTGAAAAGACGGTTTTGCTCTCCTGCAGGGTTAGTAACATGAATGCCAAATTTCGAGTGTCTACAACAGGACTAAAGAAAAATTTTAGTGTCTACAATTTGGAGTTGTGCATAAAATAAGATAAGATTTAACAGTAATTCCATATCTTATATTTAATTGGAACATTGTATTGTGGAAGGATTGAATTGTACGGTAACTATTAACTCACAGGTTCTTTTATGATTAATGTTGAAATCTATATTATTTAAAAAGTCGTTGATCGCTAAGGAGGCTTATCCTTATTGTAGAACAAATGTTATTTATTTAAATGAATTACTAGTTGAATTTATTTATTTAAATAAGATTTGAATTGTTCTAATTGATTTATTCACAACCGATTTAATATGGAGAATATAAAGGGTCACCCTATAAAAAGAAGAATATTTATTAAAGAAGCTAATGGCATAATCGTAATAATAAGTTAAGTGTATTTAATTTAAGTTATGGTGATAGAATAAATTAAATAGCTTAATATTTATTATTTAATATTTTGAAAATATTAAATATAAATTAATAAGAGGAGTCTTATTATTATTATTATTACTATTATTATTATTATTATTTAATTCTTAAAAGAGTTTGAGAATTAATTAATAAGATACTCTCTCTCTCTCTCATATATATATATATATATATATATATATTCCTAATAAGATTAGGAGACTGATTAATTAAAAGAGTTTAATTATTCCCAATAGGATTGGGAAGCCTAAAATAACCAAGAATTTCTGTGTTGCTTAAATAATCTGTAATGTCTTATGGATGACTAAGTGATTTAGTTATTATGTGAATAATATGCTATAGTATTTAAAGGAAATCTCACTAATAAGTTAAATAAGTTAGTGAACTAACGTAAGTATTTTAATAATCCAAAAAAATAGATTTAAGGTGTTAAACCCTAATTACATACTCAATAAACTTGTATACAACAAGTCTAATTGGGTTATGTAAGTGAATTAATATTATTGATGAATAATAATATGGAAATATCTATAATAATGAGCATTAGCTTAAAAGATAACAAATTAAGAAGAATAAGTAATTTAAACATGCCCACTTAATTAACTAAGCATTGGACTTGTAGAAAAATTGATTTAATAACAATTTAGTTGTTAAACTAGCCCAATATAATATGTATAAGGCAAGTATGGTGATGGCCCAATTTAATTTGTAGAGGAAGGCCAAGTTCATGTTTGTTAGTAATCAAAAACCATGAAAATCAAAGCCCAAAATAATTAGATAATAGACCAAGCTAAGGCCACTTGTGGGAGGGACATATTAGTCATTAAATAAAGAAGATAATAAAAACAAAAGTGGGAGAGGATAAGGCCTTAGTGGTCGAATTTTCTAGAGGAGAAAGGGGGAAGAAGTATGTAATCATTATTTTATTTTTGGAGTGGACAAGTTAGTGCTAGGTGTCACCTTAATTGTGGAGTCCAACACTTGATTCTTATCTTGCTTGTAATGATGAGATAGAGACGGATAAGATTAGTGAGGATATGGATAGATATGATATGATATATCTAATCATTTTAACTAAGTAAACGTAATTGTTCATTTTTGTTCTCATCTTATTTGCTAAAGAAAAAAAGAGAGAAAGAAAGTTAAAGAAAGAGAAAACAAAAGTAACTAGAGAGAGAGGTAGAAGAAGAAGAAGAGGAGAGGAGAGCTTAAGCTTAATGCACCCAAGGTTCATCACATGTTAAGGTTGGAGAAGGAAGGAAGCTAAGAAAATAAGGTATAACCTATTTTTAAAGCTTTGCTTTAGATTTCTTTTAGTGATTTGATGATAAGGGATTTATTATTTGGAAGTGTAAAACCCTTTACTCTATGTGTTTTCTATAGTTTTATGTGTGGATCTAACTTGTACAAGTGTTAGAAAGTGGATCAAAAAGAAAGAAAGGGGACTAGGTTTCTAGAAAACTAGAAAACCCTAGCTTTCTTTCTCTTTGATCAACTAGTATGTTAAATCTACATCTTATTTTTGCGATCCGTCGAAAAGGGGTGCTAGATATATGTGTTAATTAATAAACCCAAGCGGTAGAACTCGAAATCACGTGTCTAACAGTCGTGGTGTGGGTTTTAGTCAAAACAGTCCACATAGTGGACAAAAAGTTTAAAAAAGCTCTCTAATCAGTTTTCCACGAGGGCAGTTTGGTCCACTTTTAGTGCTTTAAAAATTTGAGAAATATTTGGAGAGTTAATATCAGAGGTGAGGTAGGTCCTATAAAAATTTGAGAATTTTTGGCCATACGGATTGAGAGTTATGCATTTTACGGCGAAGGACTACTTTTAACAATCTATCCGAAATAACTCTCTGTGTGTGAGTTCAAAAATTATGAGAAGTATACTAGAAGTACATATATATAACAGGAGCTTATCCTGAAAATTTCAGAAGTTTTGGAGGTAATCTCAATTTTTGAAAAATATTACAATATTTGGCCATTATGGACTATTTAAATATAGTAGATGGACTTTAAAATTTTCTGGGAAAATATAGTTTCATGAGGGGATTATATATAGCTACTTTTCTGAAAAGAAATGATTTCGAAATTGTTTTGCTATTTTTTTTATAAATGATGGTATATGGATAAATGAAATAAAGTAATTATATAATGTGAAATTATAGAAAATACGATTTTACGACTTGAGACCATTAAGCATGGTCTATGCTGATTTTTGATGAAGGTTTCGGTCAATGGTGAAGAGTGGTTATGTGTATAGTGTTTTAGAATGTTTAAAGGAATTAATTAATAAAAGATAAATAATTAAAATAAATCGTTTATTTATTTATTAAATGATATAAAATATGTTTACATCTTGGATTAAAATATTATTAGTAATATTTGACTTAATGTTATTAAAAAGTTAATAACATTAGTTTAAAATATTATTACATAATTAATAATATTAAACGAGAAATTAAAATAAAAAATTAAGTTATTTTTAATATAGTTGTTAAATTTGGTATTCAAGGAACTATATTATGCATGTAGTAGACTGAAATGAGAATTCAGGGTACTGAAATGATTTCGGTTTACTGAACTTGATTTCTGTCTGCTGAAATGATGATTTCAAGATACTGAAATATTATTTGGTTTACAGAAATAGTATTTCGGTTTACTGAAATGTTATCTAAGTTATTAAGATGACATATAAAAGGGAAAACTTATAAGTATAAGTTATGACATGATGAAAAGATTATCAAAGTATAATAGTATTACTAAGACTATAATATAATGTCTAATACTTAACTATGTGATTGAATGTTAGACAATTTAATATAAGTGTTGGGTTTGTATGTAACGCAATCATGCAATCAAATCACATAAATAGGGTGGAAGCGTAAAAACTAGGTTTTCAAAATTTATACAAACCCATAACCATGATCATGCTTTGTGCTTGTTATCAATAACAGAAAAGAGAGAACATGAAATTATACCTTTGAAGATCTAAGCTTCCTCAGGTACAAGTTCTACTCCTTTGATTCATTTGATTCCTCTGATAGTGGCTCCTTCCCTTGAATAATGTCAGTCACCCAAATGTTTGGCCTCTAACGGTGATCCACCAAGGAAGAATAAGAACTCAAGAAGATGGGTTATTGTCTTAACCCTTGTTTCTATCTCTGTAGAATATGTGTACTCCCAACTCTTGGAAAATTTCACACTGTATCCTTATTTCTGATATAAGACTCTCTTATATAGATATTAGGTTAACCCTCCTAATCCAATTAGAATAGGGTTTTATTTAATTAATTAATTAAATACTTTTAATTAATTTATATCCTAATCTTTATTAGGATTGAGAGAGAGTACTGATATTATATTAATTCCTAAACTCCTTTAGAATTAAAATAATAATAATAATAATAATATTAATAAGACTCCTCTTATTAATTTATATTTAATATTTCTAAAATATTAAATAATAAACATTAAGCTATTTAATTTATTCTATCATCATAGATTAAATTAATTATACTTAATGCATTATTACTATCATGCCATTTTCTTCTTAAATAATTCTTCTTCCTTTTATGGTGTGACCCTTTAGGTTCTCCATATTAAACCGGTTGTGAATAAATCAATTAGAACAATTCTAATCTTATTTAAATAAACAAATTAAACTAATAATCTATTTAAATAAATAACATTTATTCTACAATAGGGATAAGCCTCCCTAGCGATCAACGACTTTCCAGATAATATAGATTTCAACATTAATCATAAAAGAACCTGTGAGTTAATAGTTACTGTATAATTCAATCCTTCCGCCATACAATGTCCCAATTAAATATAAGACATGGATTTACTGTCAAGTCTTAATTTATTTAATCATATGTATTTCGATTAGAAAATGCACAACTCCAAATAATGCAAATTAGAAACCTCTTTCTAATTTCATTCTACCTTGGCCAAGGATTCCTGGGTTGTCATTTAACGAATCACATAGGACATATCTCCTCTTTTACTAGAGGTGGTAGATTCTTTATTGATCATTCATTATCTCCATATGTAACTCATTACACCCAAGCATACCCTATATATGCCTTAAAAGGCCTTAAGGAATTAGTCAAAGTATAATTTGTTACATACAATATACTATGATGATCTCAAGTCCAAGGATCACATGTACTACTATCACATTAGGAATTCCTATTGACAGGCGAGTAAAACTCCATTAGGTATTCCATAGCGAGTCACGTTCAGTGAACTTATTCTCCAATAAGCACCTACATACTTGCTTTAGTGTCTCCACACAAATGACCATGAGATCAGTCATCCTCATCCAATGAGCAAGCAACATATGTACCAATTTATCCGGATTTACTAATCCCCTTTTTAGTAATCCCACGATTGGGAACTATTTTAGTTTTAAAGTTTTCTAAGAATTTAGATCTCATTAGCATGATCAACATCATGATTCTAAAAGCATTGCTTAAAACTATGGGTTATTTACATATTATAAAAAACAGCACCATGTAGATAATTAAATGCCTTTAATAAATAAATATTTTATTAATAAATAAATAATATTGTTTACAAAGTATGTGCTTTATCATCATACATGATTGGCTTGTATGCACACTACTATCAATCTCCCACTTGCACTAAAGCCAATCGCCATGGTATCTCATACCCATCTTCTCTAAGTGATGATCAAACTGCTGTTGTGTTAAAGCTTTACTAAATGGATCTGCAATGTTGTCTTGAGAGTCTACACGCTCCAAGGTGACGTCTCCTCTTTCAATGATCTCCCTGATCAAGTGAAATCGCCGCAACACGTGTTTAGATTTCTGATGAGACCTGGGTTCCTTAGCCTGTGCAACCGCTCCGGTGTTGTCACAGTATACGGGAACTGCTTCTCCAATGCTAGGAACCACACCAAGTTCAGTTATGAACTTCTTCATCCAAACAGCTTCCTTTGCAGCTTCACTTGCAGCTATATACTCTGCCTCTGTCACTGAATCAGCAACCGTTTGCTGCTTGGAACTCTTCCAACTCACTGCACCTCCGTTCAAAGTAAACACATACCCTGAAATAGATTTACTGTCATCTTGGTCTGTTTGAAAACTTGAGTCCGTGAATCCCTCGAGTTTTAATTCAGACCCACCGTAGACAAGAAAATTATCTTTAGTCCTTCTCAAGTACTTTAGGATATTTTTCACTACCTTCCAGTGCTCTTCTCCTGGATTCGACTGGTATCTTCTTGTTACACTAAGTGCGTGAGCAACATCCGGTCTAGTACATATCATACCGTACATGATAGATCCTATTGCAGAAGCATAAGGGATCTTACTCATACGGTCTCTCTCCTCAGGTGTCTTTGGGGCCTGTTTCTTGGAGAGATTTATTCCATGGCTCATCGGCATGAGACCTCTTTTGGAATCTTCCATGCTAAACCTCTTTAGCATCGTATCAATGTACGTTCCTTGGGATAAGCCGAGCATCCTTTTAGATCTATCTCTATAGATCTTTATCCCCAAAATATAGGATGCTTCACCCAAGTCCTTCATGGAGAAGTTTTTAGATAACCAGATTTTAATGGATTGTAACATAGGAATGTCATTCCCTATCAGTAATATATCATCAACATATAATACAAGGAATGATACTGCGCTCCCACTAACCTTCTTGTATACACATGGTTCATCCTCATTTTTGATAAAATCAAACTCTTTGATTGTCTCATCAAAACGAATGTTCCATCTACGAGAAGCTTGCTTCAACCCATAAATGGATCGTTGTAGCTTACAGACTTGATTTGTTCCAACTTTTGAAATAAATCCCTCTGGACTGTGTCATATACACATCCTCCTCAAGTTTCCCATTGAGGAAGGCCGTTTTCACGTCCATCTGCCAGATCTCATAGTCGTTGTAAGCTGCAATCGCAAGCAAAATCCGAATGGACTTGAGCATGGCTACTGGTGAGAAGGTTTCATCATAGTCAACTCCTTGTCTTTGTTTGAAACCTTTTGCAACCAGTCGGGCCTTATAGGTCTCTACCTTTCCGTCTGCTCCAGTCTTTTTCTTAAAAACCCATTTACACCCAATAGGTTTAATACCTTCAGGTGGTGAAACCAAAGACCATACTTTGTTTTCATACATGGAGTCCATTTCGGATTTCATGGCTTCAAGCCATTTCCCTGAGTCTTTATTACTCATAGCCTGTTCGTAATTCAATGGATCATCATCATGCATGATGTGTACCTCATCGTCATCCTCTATAACGAATCCATACCTCTCAGGTATCTTCGGTACTCTTCCAGATTTACGAACAGGGTGTGGTACAGTAGGTTCTTCTACATGGTTAGGTACCTGACTTTGGTCCGTGGTAACTTGTGGTTCTTGAACTTCTTCAAGATATATCTTACTCCCACTGACCCCTTCATGGATAAACTCTTTCTCCAAGAAGGTAGCATGTTTCGCAACAAACACCTTTTGATCAGTTGGATGATAGAAATAATACCCTACGGTTTCTTTAGGGTATCCCACAAATCTACACTTATCGGATTTAGTCTGTAGCTTATCATTTTCAAACTTTTTGACATAAGCTGGACAACCCCAAGTCTTAACATGCTTAAGATTTGGTTTCCTCCCTTTCCACATCTCATATGGAGTCTTTGAGGCGGATTTGGTAGGTACTTTGTTAAGTAGGTATGCAGCCGTTTCTAGGGCATATCCCCAGAAGGAAATTGGAAGGTCGGTAAAACTCATCATGGATCGAACCATGTCCAACAGTGTTCGATTTCTCCTTTCAGATACTCCATTTAACTGTGGTGTACCTGGAGGAGTCCATTGTGAGATTATACCATTTTCTCTGAGACAATTGAGAAACTCACTGCTTAAGTATTCTCCACCTCGATCTGATCGAAGTATCTTAATACTCTTGCCTGTTTGTTTCTCTACTTCACTTCTGAACTCTTTGAACTTTTCAAATGATTCTGATTTGTATTTCATTAAATACACATATCCAAATCTTGAGTGATCATCAGTGAAAGTAATAAAATAAGAATACCCACCCCGTGCACTTGTTGTCATAGGTCCACAAACGTCTGTGTGAATCAATGCCAACAACTCTGTAACTCTCTCCCCTTTTTCACTAAAAGGAGATTTAGTCATTTTACCCATGAGACAAGATTCACAAGTTGGATATGATTCATAATCAGATAGCTCAAGGAGCCCATCTTTATGCAACTTGGATAATCTTGTTTCATTGATATGACCGAGTCTACAGTGCCACATATAGGTATAATTAGTATCATCTCTTTTTCTTTTCTTAATTTGTTCAATTTGAAATATATTTTCTTTCAAGTCAAGTGTATAAAGTCCATTTCGCAAATTTCCAATACCATATAAAACATCGTCTTTATAAATAGAACAACCATTGTTCTTTATAATAACGTCAAAACCTTCCATATCCAATACAGAAATTGAAATAATGTTTTTAATAATATTCGGAACATAATAACAATTATTAAGATAAATGGATTTGCCCGAAGGCATTGCTAAACAATAAGTTCCTACAGCTAATGCAGCAACTTTTGCTCCATTTCCCACTCGTAGGATCACCTCATCTTTGTTCAGCTTTCTACTTCTGACCAGTCCCTTCACAGTATTACATATGTGAGAACCACAGCCGGTATCCAATACCCAAGTAGAATTATGACTTTCAGAAAAATTAATTTCAATCATAAACAAACCTTGATTGGAAGTCGAAGCTTCTCCAAGCTTCTTCTCTGCTAGAAACTTCTTGCAGTTCCTCTTCCAATGTCCCGGCTCATTGCAATGAAAGCACATTCCTTTAGCTGGTTCAGGTTTCTTTTGCTCCTTTTCTTTCCCTTTTCCCTTAGCCTTCTTAGATTTCTTCTTTTCAGAAGACACCTTGAGCCTCTTCCTTTTATTGGAAGAATCCACCATCAAGACATGGTTCTTCTTGGATGAGAAGTGACCTTCTGCAGTTTTCAGCATGTTAAGCAGCTCAGGTAAGCTGACATCTAGCTTATTCATGTGAAAATTAACCACAAACTGCGAGAAGGTCTCAGGGAGTGACTGCAAGACCAAGTCTTGACTCAACTCCCCATCCATGACGAACCCAAGCTGTCCAAGGCGTTCAATCAAATTGATTACCTTCAGAACATGAGTCTCGACGGTAGTGCCCTCGGTCATCCGAGATCGGAAGAGCTCCTTAGATATCTCATATCTAGCAGTCCTACTCTGTTCACCATACAACTCCTTGAGGTGAAGCAGCATAGCAGGAGCATCCATTTTTTCGTGCTGACGCTGAAGCTCGTTATTCATGGATGCGAGCATGATGCATTGAGCCATAGATGCATCATCTTGCCACTTATTGAAAGTGGCAATCTCTTCCTCAGAGGCTGTTTCTGAAACAGATTCAGGGATAGTGGAATTTAGGACATAAGAAATCTTTTCAGCAGTGAGAACAATTCTCAGATTTCTTAGCCAGTCCTCATAATTCGGGCCGGTAAGCTTATTTGCATCAAGTATGCTTCGTAGTGAGATTATTGATTTTGACATTTTTAAAATTCTGCATGTGAAAAGACAACATTTTAGCAAACATTCATTTTATTAACTTTGCATACCAAAATAAATTTAGGTCTTTATTTTAAATTGGTATCTCCCACTATTTTCATCAAACTATATTACCCTCACTCATATAGTTCGGCAACATCTAATTAAAGATTTGCTAGTGAGATTAAGGATCCCATTTCAAATGTATATAACCTTGTGGATAGCACAACAAGCGATATACAAATAAATAGGTAGACAACTCTTGTCAATTACATCACCATGTAACTCCTTTTATTTTGCCTCTTAAATCATAATGGTCATGTGTGTGCACATCCGAACTAAAATGATTTAAGTTAAGTCCAGCCTAGCACTTCCATAAATTCAAAAAAGAAAAATTTTCGTCCTTGTGGATAGCACAACAAGACTAGATCGTTCAATTTTCTTGATAAGCATCAAATGTGATTAATTAACATCTTAAATATTCAATACTCGCCTTGTGGATAGCACAACAAACTCATATTAAATATTTAATACTCTATTAACTAATCATGCTAGAAGGCGACGTTCGATATTCCAAATATCATTTGAACGCTTCAGACTTAATATTATTTCTTTGAGGGATTTGTTATTATTTGTCTCATCTTTTTAAGCGCGCATGCACATATATATATAAAATACGCGTCATTTTATTAAACATGCGAAGCATGTTTGTATAAAATATAATATATATAATATTTAGCATGCAATATAGAATACTATATTCTATCCGGATTGATTATGGACTTTTATTCTAGTTTGGTTCACTAGAGCCACCAAGTGAACCAAAAGGTCAAACCTAGGAGTGCAAGAATTTAAATTTTAAATGTAACTATTACATTTAAACCCGGGCTCCATACAAACGGGTCTTCACGCGCTCCTCTCTCCTTGGTCTCCAATTTCTTCAAAATAATTCTAACTATCTCTATTACATTAACTATTTAAAATTAAATAGAAACCTTGATCAGCAGTCAAGGGGAAGTACATAGAAAGGAGATAGAATTTACATCGAGAATAAAACAAGAGAAGACGAGGTATGCAGACCCCATTTTATAAAACCCATACATTCAAGCATTCATCCAAAATAAAATCCAATCACATTGGTCATAGTCCATAATCAACCCCATTTATTATCATACACATCAACATATGCATCAATAAATATCCATTCATCTCATGAATAACAATGCTATTCCATATATGGATCGATGTTATTTAATGGACAAAAATTTTGCTAAATTTTATTTTTGAAACAAAATAAACTCTTTTATTTTAATCAAAAATAAATCCAAATTAAACTCCTTTAATTTTAGCATTCTGAAATCATATTTCAGATAAAATAAACTTCTTTATTTTAAAACTTTATCAATTAAATAAACAGTTTACTTAATTAATTAAAATCAATTTTTAGGGTCTGTCCAGGTACCGGCGCAGCTGCGCCAGTAATGAACTGGGTAGCTGCGCAGGTAGACGGAAGCAGCAGTTTTTGCAGACCGGCGCAGCTGCGCCAGTAATGAACTGGGCAGCTGCGCAGCTGCGCCGTTCGCCGCAGAAACTTGCAGAAAATGATTTTTGTCCAGAAAAACGATCCAATTCTCACATCAATTCATACATGGAATTATAAAATTGATAATTAGCACAAAGTTAGGCTCTGATACCACTGTTGGGTTTGTATGTAACGCAATCATGAAATCAAATCACATAAATAGGGCGGAAGCGTAAAAACTAGGTTTTCAAAATTTATACAAACCTATAACCATGATCATGCTTTGTGCTTGTTATCAATAACAGAAAAGAGAGAACATGGAATTATACCTTTGAAGATCTAAGCTTCCTCAGGTACAAGTTCTACTCCTTCGATTCCTTTGATTCCTCTGATAGTGGCTCCTTCTCTTGAATAATGTCAGCCACCCAAATGTTTGGCCTCTAACGGTGATCCACCAAGGAAGATGAAGAACTCAAGAAGATGGGTTATTGGCTTAACCCTTGTTTCTATCTCTGTAGAATATGTGTACTCCCAACTCTTGGAAAATTTCACACTGTATCCTTATTTCTGATATAAGACTCTCTTATATAGATATTAGGTTAACCCTCCTAATCCAATTAGAATAGGGTTTTATTTAATTAATTAATTAAATACTTTTAATTAATTTATATCCTAATCTTTATTAGGATTGAGAGAGAGTACTGATATTATATTAATTCCTAAACTCCTTTAGAATTAAAATAATAATAATAATAATAATATTAATAAGACTCCTCTTATTAATTTATATTTAATATTTCTAAAATATTAAATAATAAACATTAAGCTATTTAATTTATTCTATCATCATAGATTAAATTAATTATACTTAATGCATTATTACTATCATGCCATTTTCTTCTTAAATAATTCTTCTTCCTTTTATGGTGTGACCCTTTAGGTTCTCCATATTAAACCGGTTGTGAATAAATCAATTAGAACAATTCTAATCTTATTTAAATAAACAAATTAAACTAATAATCTATTTAAATAAATAACATTTATTCTACAATAGGGATAAGCCTCCCTAGCGATCAACGACTTTCCAGATAATATAGATTTCAACATTAATCATAAAAGAACCTGTGAGTTAATAGTTACTGTATAATTCAATCCTTCCGCCATACAATGTCCCAATTAAATATAAGACATGGATTTACTGTCAAGTCTTAATTTATTTAATCATATGTATTTCGATTAGAAAATGCACAACTCCAAATAATGCAAATTAGAAACCTCTTTCTAATTTCATTCTACATTGGCCAAGGATTCCTGGGTTGTCATTTAACGAATCACATAGGACATATCTCCTCTTTTACTAGAGGTGGTAGATTCTTTATTGATCATTCATTATCTCCATATGTAACTCATTACACCCAAGCATACCCTATATATGCCTTAAAAGGCCTTAAGGAATTAGTCAAAGTATAATTTGTTACATACAATATACTATGATGATCTCAAGTCCAAGGATCACATGTACTACTATCACATTAGGAATTCCTATTGACAGGCGAGTAAAACTCCATTAGGTATTCCATAGCGAGTCACGTTCAGTGAACTTATTCTCCAATAAGCACCTACATACTTGCTTTAGTGTCTCCACACAAATGACCATGAGATCAGTCATCCTCATCCAATGAGCAAGCAACATATGTACCAATTTATCCGGATTTACTAATCCCCTTTTTAGTAATCCCACGATTGGGAACTATTTTAGTTTTAAAGTTTTCTAAGAATTTAGATCTCATTAGCATGATCAACATCATGATTCTAAAAGCATTGCTTAAAACTATGGGTTATTTACATATTATAAAAAACAGCACCATGTAGATAATTAAATGCCTTTAATAAATAAATATTTTATTAATAAATAAATAATATTGTTTACAAAGTATGTGCTTTATCATCATACATGATTGGCTTGTATGCACACTACTATCAATAAGATGATAAGATTATAAGTGAGTTATGCTATGACTAATAGAAAGATCAATTATAGGTCTTTTCTCTTAAGAAGTTAAAGTAAATTGCATAGCAGTAGACTACAATTGAGGCAAGCTCTCTAACTCAAACTTGAGTTATGTTCCAAAGCTTGTTAGTGAATAGGTATTGATGATTATTCACCTTCTTACTGATTGTTGTTAAATTGCACTTTGGGCAATTGAATTCCTGTTCTATTATTATTGAACTATGAATTACTTAAAGTTCTTTCATTCATGAACTGTTTATGATATGGATCTATGCTAGTTGTATCAGCTAGATCAAGCATGTTTAAATTTGTTAAGTCAAATATATTTTTAAAGCAGTGCCTAACCAATTGAAATGGTAAGGATTCTTAACTGAGAAAAAGAATAATTTTATTAAAGCATTATTGGAAAACAATTGTTGCTAGTATATTGAGTGATTATGCATATTTCACCGGGTATGAAAGGCTGATCTCCTTGATTACCAAATTTTATTAAAAAGACCAGTTTAAATACTGACAACCTTAGTATATGTTCATGGTTATTCTAAACCACTCAGCATCTGATATTCAATTATTCGAATATTCAGTTATTGAAATTAATTCATGTTCTTTCACTATCCCTTTTTCTGATTGAACTTTGAAAGTTAAATTCTTTTCTAATCATGATATATCTTCTTCATATTTAAACTTGGTAAGCAAATTAGTTGCTTACTCTTGCTATATCATGACATTTATTTCAGCTAAGCCCGAAAGTTCGAGTAAGAAAGGCAAGCGCAAGGGCAAGGTCCAAGAGTAGTTAATGTAAATGTTTATGTATCATGAGATACTATATTTGATGGTTCTGTAAACCTTTTTTATTATTATATGTAACTAAGGTATGTTTAAGTTAAGGTAATAGATCTTGGGATATGTTTGTAAGACTTTAATGTAATGAATAATATATGTTTATTATTCCGCAATAGTTTATAAAATACTTATGATGATGATGTATCGTGAGCACTGAATCTGAGGTTAGAGAACCCGAATTTGGGGGTGTCATAGGTTGGTATCAGAGATGTAGGTTATAAATATTAGGATGCGAAACCTAGGTTATAACCTTAGGAGAAAACTCGTATTGAGTGTTTTAGGAGATGAATTGAGGAGATTCATCTAGTACAGATTGTACATAATAAAATATCATTTCATTTTATCAATGAATATGCTTTATTGTGATACTAATGTTGTGTTTGTTTGGTTATAGGATGCCTGAGGAAGGACAAGATAGCCATACAGTCAAACAGGAGCCGATAGATCTGGTAGAGGATCAAATTGATAGTGACGAGCACGACAAGAATATGATGGAAGACTTGTTCGTAGAGAACATGTCGCTGGAGAATAGAGTGACACAGTTGGAGCAGGAGAACGCCACTCATCAGTTTACTAAAACTCAATACAAGGAGTTGGCATACCAGGCTCAGTCAGAGCTTGCTGAAGTGAAGATACAGTTGCAGGGACAGACAACCTCATCTCAGCAGATGGTTGCCATGAATGCTGAGCTGAGGGAGAGACTAGATCAAGAAGAAGTAAAGCTGGGAGTGTTAAGGGTTGAGCATGAGGCGATGCGATTTGAGTTCAATCTGGAGATTACAGATAAGATCAGGATTGAGCAGGCATGGATTAGAGCAGCAAATATGGCGGACCAGTTGGAGTTACTTCTGGAAGAGAAGGAAGTCAGACTAGAGTCTCTGGGATGGGCCTTAGATGCAGCATATGCGGGTCCCAAGGTTGGTCAGGTGAGGTCGCGTTTCGAGATTGGCAAGTCTAGCAGGTTGGTGCTACGCCATGTGATGGGAGATACACTGCAGGAGCAGGAGCATGCCCAAGGGGTACCTGACAGCCAGTGAGGTGTTGGTTGGTAGTAATGTATATAGATGCAATAGTACCCTTTTTGTTTAGCAGGGTTAGATTAAGTATGATGTAAACCTCAAGCTGTGAGAGGTTGTATGTAAATATGATGTATCCCTATCTTAGTTGTGTAGGGGAGTATACCTTTTGATAGATCCCATATCTAGATGTTTAGAATGGGATAGTTAGCATTTATAGAAATATGCCAGGCATGTGTATGACACTAAAAAAATTGGTATATGAATATAAATGTGCTATTATGATTAAATGTTTGATTAAGTAGATAAGTCTTGAGAATGAAGATAGTAAGTTATCTCTATGATAATTGAAAGTTTTATTAAGAAAAAAAGGTCATTTCAGCAAGCTGAAATGGATAGTTCAGCAAGTTGAACATGATAATAATGTGATTATTAGAGTTTAAATTACATGTTGTATTTTACATACTTATAACATATAATGAAACTCGAAGTGATAATGTAAGATTTTGTTTAAACCAGATAATGCCGCCAAGACGCCAAAACCGTTACCAGAGGGAGGAGCGATCTGTAAATAATGAAAGAGAGCAAGCTGACCCAATGCAAAACTTTGCAAATATGATAGCTCGAGCTATGCAGACTCGTACACCTGATGTAAGGAATCATGTGAATAATAGATTAGCAAATTTTAAATATTTTAAAGCTGTAGGACCACCAAAATTCAGCGAAACCACGGACCCCATAGAAGCTCAGACATGGGTGAAAGAGATGGAAAAGACCTTTATCATTACTAGAGTAGTCGAAGAGCAAAAGATGGCTTTTGCTACCTACTTGATGGAAGGTGAGGCTAATTACTTGTGGGAGTCGAACCAAGCTAGAGCCGGAAAGGAAGTAGTCGCATGGACAAGATTTAAGGAGTTGTTCTTAGAAAGCTATTTCTCAGAAGGCATGCAAGCCATAATGGAGGTGAAGTCTCTTGAATTGAAGCAAGAGAACATGACAGTTGCCGAATATGCAGCAAAATTCAATGAGTTAGCCAGATTCGCACCTCATCAGGTGGATACAGAAGTATGAAAGGCGTGTAGGTTTGAAAATGGACTGAAGCCGTGGATACACAGCAAAGTCGCAGTGCTATAAATTGCTACGTTTTCAGCACTGTTAGAAAAGGCTATCATTGCAGAAGGTAGTAGTGAGGCAATATCTAGATTCAACCGAGAGAAGAATAAGAAGAAGATTGAAGGCGGACATCAGGGTGCCAGCAGTGGTGGCAGTAATAGTAAGAATGTAAGTGGAACAGTGGCAATGAATCGGGAACTCAATAAGGGAGTACACCACATAAGAAGCCAGCATGTGTAAAGTGTGGAAAGAATCACTCTGGGGAGTGTATAAAGGGGAAGAATGTCTGTTATAACTACGGCCAGGAAGGACATATCTCACCGAATTATCCTAAACCAAAGAAGGGAGGTTATTTTTCTTATGGGAGAACAGGGCATCAATTTAAGGATTGTCCATTTAAGAAGAATACTGACGGAGGAAGTTAAAATTGGAGTAGTACCCCAAAGTTAATAATTGGAGGGCCAACGCAGTAGAGCAAGCCGACAGCCCGAACATTCAACATGACTATGCAAGACACAGTGGCATCAAAGGAGGTGGTGTCAGGTATAATTCTGATCAATAATAGAAATGCATATGTATTATTTGTTTCGGGAGCTAACTGTTCATTTGTGTTTGATGAATTTGCTAGAAGATTAAACTTACTCTGTGAAAAGTTAAAGAACCCAATGAATATAGAAGTTGCAAACAAAGAAGTGATTCCTGTAGAGTTTGTCTATAACAACTGTGGTGTGGAAATAAGGGGACATAAGTTAAGCGTGAATTTGATTCCGATACGCTTAGGAGAATTTGATGTTATCTTAGAGATGGATTGGTTGTTTAACCATGAGGCAGTTATAGATTGTCAGAAGAAGAGTATACGCCTTAAGACACCAAATAAGTCTAAGGTGGTATTTTATGGTAGCAAGTCGCTAAGACAAACGAGCTGTCTGGCGATGATGCAGGCCAGGAGGATGTTACGAAAAGGATGTGAAGGTTATTTGGCTCCTGTAGTGGATACACGGGTTGTGAATTTGGACATAGGGCAGATACCTATAGTTAATGAGTTTGGGGATGTCTTTCCAGAAGAACTTTCGAGACTTCCGCCAGACAAAGAGATAGAGTTTGTGATTGATTTAGTACCGGGGACAGCGCCGATATCTAAAGCACCATATCGAATAGCTTCGGTAGAAATGAAAGAGTTGATGATCCAGCTACAAGAGTTGTTGGACAAGAAGTACATCCAACCTAGTGTATCTTCTTGGGGAGCACCGGTGTTGTTTGTAAACAAGAAAGATGGTTCGATGAGGTTGTGTATGGATTATAGAGAGTTGAATAAGGTGATAATCAAGAACAAATATCTGTTATTGAGAATAGACGATCTGTTTGATCAACTTAAAAGAGCGAGATGTTTTTTGAAGATTGACTTAAGGACTGGTTACCATCAGTTGAAGGTGAGGACGGAGGATGTACCAAAGACAACATTTAGAACTCGTTACGGCCATTATGAGTTCCTAGTGATGTCGTTTGGACTAACGAACGCACCAACTGCATTTATGGACTTAATGAATGTAGTATTTAAACCGTACTTAGATAAGTTTGTGGTGGTGTTCATTGATGACATTCTGGTGTATTCAAAGACTGAGGAGGAGCATATCGAACATTTACGAATTGTATTGGAAACATTAAGAGAAGAGAAATTATATGCAAAATTTTCAAAGTGTGAGTTCTGGTTGAAGATAGTTCAATTTTTGGGACATTTCATCGACAATGAGGGAATTTCTGTGACGAACGAGAATTTTGTAAAGATATTTGAATATTTATTGAAATAAATAAATATTTTTAATGATTTAATTATTGAATTAAATAATTAATTCATGAATTTGTGGTAGATTAATTTAATTATATGTGTTACATTAATTAAATTAATGTGTAGTGATTTAATAGTTCAAAGTATTTAATTAATTAAGTTTATTTGATTAATTGAATTAATTAAATAAGCATATGTTACTTTAATTAATTTAATAATTAATTAAAGAATTAGTGAATTAACATAATTAATAAATAAAAATATTAATTATGTGACAATATAATTTAATGTAAAATTTATTATATTTTATTTAATTGATTTAAATAAAATTGATTGATTAATTAAAGTGTTACAATTAACTATATACTAAACTAGTTAATTAAAATAAATGAAAAAGGAATTAAGGGTGTAGCCAAACAAGGCCTTAAGGGGAGTTAGTCCGTTTGTTATACAACGGATATATTATATATACGTATATTATCCTGTTAAACGGAATCGTTTTCATTTTGTTCAAAGTCAGAGAAAGAAAAAAAAAACCTAGAAATCTTCAGAGAGAAAAAGAAGAAGGAATTGAGAAGAGATTGAGAGAAAGAAATTTGAGAAATCTTAAGTATTGTCTGTGATTGTGTTATCTACATACAAAAGGGTAATTCTTCTTTTAAGTTTTCAAAATTAAGATTTCTTAAATACGTATTTTTAAGTTTTCTGTGAAAATTGGGTTTTCCAATTGGGTTATGATATGGCTTTATCTATATGGGTGTGTAATTATAACATGTTTTCTAACGTATATACATGTTTTAAAGTAATCAATTTTATATAATTTGGCCTTAATTGGTTTTTTCGAAAAGTTATAGAGTTTTCTACGATGTTGTAAAATTTCTCTGTCAGTACTTATTTTTGGAAAATTAAAGTGTGAGGTTATTATATATGTGACCGTATATGTTAGTATTATGTGTTGGATCATGTATCCATGATTTACACTGATCACACCAAATAACTTTGTTAATAAATGGGTTTGATGAAATTACAAAGTATTGAATATGGGTGAATAACCCATATGGGTTAAATTAATGATTGAATCATATGTTTATATTTAAATTGATACATGAATATGATTGTATATGTTAAAACAAAGAAAATGGAATTGAAATGAATGGATTCGGTGTAGTAACGAATCCGTAAGGAGATTTTTATGTTTTTTATTAAACTCTTGAAAGTTTTGAAGAACAGTGAAAATTAATATTTTGATTTGTATAATTACATAACTTGGAATGTTAAGAACATGTTATAAGTGATATATAATGTTCCTGTGAAGTTTATACTTCATGGGTAACATTATAAATCAGTGTAATAATGTGAATTGGGAGAAAATGTGAGAAAATTTGTGTTCGTTCGCGAATTTCAGATTCTGAAATTCCGCAGCCGCGCGGCCGCGCCGGCTGCAAGACAAAATGGCGCGCGGCCGCGCCTGTCCGAAAATTTTGAAAAAAAATTGCTAAGTGTTGGAAAATTTTGAAATGTGTTTTGAGTCTAATGAACATGAACACATGTTATATAAATATAATAAAATATTGATATGAGTTTAATAATTTATGTTATGTGATTAATTAATAAATTAATTACGTGATTTAAATTATCATTTATAAAGGTTAAATAATGTGTTATAAACATTAAGACATTATTTTAAATCTAATTAACATGATGACATGTTATGTATGTAATGAGTTATTAATACAAGTTAATAACTTAAGTTACGTGATTAATTAACAAGTTAATTAATCAACGTAAACCATTATTTGAAAACCTAATAATGAGTTTGAAGAATACTATTGTAAATCAATAATCATATCGAACTTGTGATTAATTGATATTGTGAATGTATTGATAGGTAAGAGTAATTAAAGAAGTGAGTAATAATTGTAGCTTGCGCACGAGGCAAGTTTCCTAAACTCAAATCTTTATATTTGAGCAAGTTTTCTATCCCTAACTTACCATTATTGTTGGGCAAGTTTCCTAAACTAAACTCTTTAAATTAAGCAATTGTTATGCTTAATTACTATTGTTGAGCAAATTCTTACTCTTGAATATCCAAGTTTAGAATTTCATATGAGATGCCATGATTCTTTTAAAAGTATCATTTAAGTGTACAATACTTATTCGATTGTATACCTTGAGAAGTTAATATTCAATATGAATATCATTTATTGAATTATCCAAACCAACTTTATTTGGTACGGATTCTGATGTCAAATTGAGATGAACAACCCTAATGTAGGGGATTAATGAAGATGCTTTAAGCGTTAAGATAATGTGCACAGTATCAGTACGAAGGGCTGATCTCCCTAAGTACGAGAAGTAAAGTCTATAGTCTTATGACTGTTAAAGGTTGGAAAGGTTAATATACTTGACAACCTAAGACTCGGTTCAAGGTCTTAATGACCCTCAGAAGTAATTTGACTCTTGATTAATATTCTTGATTCAAAAGTTGAGAAGTAATTTGACTCTTGGTTAATATTCTTGATTCAAATGTTGAGCTTTCTGTTATTCAGAATTCTTTTACTCGCATGTTATTATTCTGTCATATTTTTATACTTGCGGGCATCCGTGCTCACTCTTGCATAACAACATTGCAGCTAATAATGAACGAAGTGATGTACCTTCTAGTAGCAAGGGCAAAGGTAAAGCTAACAAGTGATGAAGATTTGTGTTGTCATGAATAATGTTAAAGTTTAAGATTTATGTGTGATGATTTAAGACTTATTTATTTACGTTTCTGCAACAGAGATTTAAGGTTAAGTATAACCTGGGATTTATGATGTATTTTTATTTCAGATGATGTAAGATGATGATTTATTTATCTAATAAATGAATTTCATTATTTATGGGTAGATAGTTGTATGATATTGGAACAGTGAACACCAAATCCTGTAGAAATTAAGATACCGGATTTGGGGGTGTCACAAGTTGGTATCAAAGCCGTAGGTTATGAACCTTAGGTGGGGGGAAAACCTTAGGATAGTAGCCTTCATGAAGATAGTAATGACAACTCTGATTTGAGTTCTAAGAAAGATAATAAAATTACCTTATGTGCTATGTGCTTATGTGTTCATACTTGTTAGAGTATTGATTAACATCACGTAAAAACTAAGACTTAAAACTTATTTTGTCAGGATGTCAGATACTGGAGGAGCTAGTCAGTCCAGGGATGTTGTACCCCTAGAGACTAGAGATGAGGAGACCCGGGACATACACACTGTCTGGGAGCAGTTAGTACAGCCAGAGCCATCTCCTGTGATTCCAGATTTTGGTCAGGAGCATGAGCCAGAGATTTACTCAGAGGAGGACCCTGAGGAGGTTGAGATCCCGGCTGAGGCAGCCGAGGAGGAGGAAGAAGAAGACCCTGAAGAAGAAGAGGAGGAGGAAGATCTTGAGGAGTTCCCACCGAACTCTGTCAGTGCTGATATGTATGATTTATTATATGATCGCAACGTAGAGTTACGAGATACAATTCAGGAGTTGAGGGAGCAGTCAGTTGATCAGGGTGGTGAGATTGAGACACTCCACACCCGTCTTGGCAATGTGGAGTGGGATTTGGTTCATGAGAAGGGCCAAACTGAGCAGAAGACAGAGGAGATAGAAAAGTTAAAGAATGAGTTGAAAGAGAAATCTGAAAGACTCGCCATAGTGGAAGAAGCTTGGGTGAGAAATGCACGACGTGCAGATCTGGCAGAGGATGATGCGCGTGCGAAGAGAGTTAAGGTTGCAGAGACGTACTACACGTTTCTGAGGGCAATGGATGATGCCCAGGACCGAGTTATGAGATATCCAATTCAGTTCGAGGGACTGCCTGGGTATATGTTAGATCGCAGGACTATGTCCCGCATTATAGAGGAGGAACGTAGTGAAGCTGTCCGACGCCTTAGTAGGCCGTGATAGGATAGGATAATATGATATTGTTAATGTTTAAATAATCGTAAATAATGTAAATTCCAATTTGATTATAAACAAAGGAATATTGTGATAATGTAAATCCTGTAGAAACTTTATTTCAGGATAGTTGATGTAAATGGCAGAAATGCTATCGTATTGTATTAAAAGCTTTTGGTTTTAATAAAATAATAAAGTTGTTTAAGATGATATGGGTTAGGTGAATATGTTAAAGTATTTAACATTATGTGATACTCTTTGGACTAGTTAATGTAAATTCCGATGTGATTAAAAACAAAGGAATATTTTGAGAAACTAAATCCTGAAGATTCTTTATCTTGGGATAGTTGAAGTAAATGGCAGAGATGCTATAGTACTATGTTTAAAACTTTTGATTTAAATAAAATATCAAAGGTTATTTGAAAAAAAAAGAAGTTAAAGTGGTTATGTTAAATATTTGAGTTAATTCTTAAATATTTAAGTGATTTAATAAAGATCTAATGAGCATATATTCTTAACAGAAATATGCCGCCAAGAAGGAGACAAAATCGTCGACAAGCCCAAGAGGGGTCAACTAATAACAACAATGATGCCAATGCGAACCCCGTTCAGCAGTTGGTAAATCTGTTGGCTGAAGCGATGAACAATCAGCCTCAAGCTCCACCAAACACCTCATTTAAAGACTTTAAGGCAGTGGGACCGCCAGATTTTAAGGGTTCCACAAACCCGATAGAAGCTCAGACTTGGGTTATGGAAATGGAGAAAATTTTTGAGGTCGCCCGTGTTAGGGAGGACCAGAAGACCGCCTACGCGACATTTATGTTAAAATCAGAAGCCAGCTATTGGTGGCAGGCAAATAAGATCAGGGGAGGAGAAGGTGTAATAACCTGGGAAAGGTTTAAAGAAATGTTTTTCGAAATGTATTTCCCGACCAGCTCCCAGAATCAAATGGAGGTGCAGTTTCTGGAGTTGAAGAAGGGGATATGTCTGTGCCCGACTACGCGGCAAAGTTTAACGAATTGTCTAGGTTTGCCCAATATCAGGTGCATACTGACGAAAGAAAGGCTAGGCGTTTTGAACAGGGACTGAAACCTTGGTTGTATAGCAAGGTGTCGATGTTTCAATTGAACACTTTTGCTGGAGTTCTGGAGAAGGCAATTCTCGCTGAAGGTGGAAGCGAAGCGGTGTCTAAGTACAATCAGGATCAAAAGAAGAAGAAGAATGATAGTGAAGGAAACAATAAGGCTAGTGGCAATCACACAGGGGGAATTAATAATCATAAACGAAAATGGAATGACAACCCGTCGTCTGTAAGTCAGCAAGGTAGTCAGAAGAAAAAGTTAGAACCATGCCCAACCTGTGGGAAGACTCACTTGGGAGTCTGCATGAAAGGAAAAAGAGTTTGTTACAACTGTGGTCAGGAAGGCCACATAGCACCTAACTGCCCTAACCCTAAGAAGGGCGCCTGCTACACATGTGGGTCAAAGGATCACTTGGCTAGAGACTGTCCAAAGAAGGCATCTGGAGGGGCAGGGTCAGGTGGACATAAGGGAAATAATAGTGGAAATCCTCTTACCAATACCGGACCGACTTCGACAAACCGACCAACTGCAAGGACATTTAACATGACCGTACAAGACGCTGTGCAGTCTCGTGATGTGGTGTCAGGTATCATTTCGATCAATAAAGTCAATGCTTATGTTTTATTTGATTCGGGTGCTACTTGTTCATTTATATCCGATGACTTTGCAAAGAATTTAGAATTGCTTAAAGACGAATTAGAAATCCCTATGAACATAGAGATTGCGAACAAGGAAGTAATTCCTGTTAAGTATATACACAAGAACTGTAGAGTGGATATTAAGGGTAATGTTATGAATGTAGATCTTATCCCGATTAAACTTGGGGAATTTGACGTTATCCTGGGAATGGATTGGCTATTCAATTATGGAGCCGTAATTGATTGCCAGAAGAAATGTATTAACCTTATGACTCCATCAAAGGTTGTGTTTTATGGCAGCAAATCGCCTAGACAAGCGAGTTGTCTGACGATGATGCAGGCCATGAAGTTATTAAGACAAGGTTGTGTGGGGTATTTAGCCTACATAGTCGATAGTCGTAAAGAGAATTCAAAGTTAGAAGAAATACCAGTCGTAAGAGACTTCGTGGATGTTTTCCCGGATGATCTGCCAGGACTTTCGCCTGACAGGGAAGTAGATTTTGTTATCGATTTGGTGCCAGGAACGGCTCCAATATCGAAAGCACCGTACCGGATGGCTCCGGTAGAAATGAAGGAATTGATGGTACAGCTACAAGAGCTGTTGGACAAGAAATATATTCAACCGAGCGTATCACCGTGGGGAGCGCCGGTATTATTTGTTAAGAAGAAGGATGGAACGATGAGACTCTGCATTGACTATAGAGAATTGAACAAGGTTACCATTAAGAATAGGTATCCGTTGCCAAGGATTGATGATCTGTTTGATCAATTAAAAGGAGCGAGATATTTCTCGAAGATAGACCTGAGAAGTGGTTATCATCAGTTGAAGGTGAGGCCCGAAGATGTCCCAAAGACAGCGTTTAGGACACGATATGGTCACTACGAATTTTTGGTTATGTCATTTGGTCTAACAAATGCGCCTGCAGCATTTATGGGCCTAATGAATGGAGTGTTCAAGCCGTTTCTGGACAAATTCGTAGTGGTTTTTATTGATGATATATTGGTCTATTCTAAGACCAAGGAAGAATATGTTGAGCATTTGAAGTTGACGTTAGAAGTATTAAGAAGAGAGAAGTTGTATGCCAAATTCTCAAAGTGTGAATTCTGGATTGAAAGGGTGCAATTTCTCGGACATGTGATTGATAAGGACGGAATTTCGGTGGATCCCTCCAAAGTCGAAGCGGTGATGAATTGGGATCAGCCGAAAACACCGTCGGAAGTAAGAAGTTTTCTTGGATTAGCTGGTTACTATAGAAGATTTATTCAGGATTTTTCCAAGATCGCCACTCCATTAACGAATTTGACTAGGAAAGTTGTGAAATTCGTTTGGACGGAGAAGTGTGAGGAAAGTTTTCAAGAACTTAAGAGAAGGTTAAGTACAGCACCTGTGTTGTCCCTTCCGGATGACACAGGAAATTTTGTGGTATATAGTGATGCGTCGCATAAAGGGCTAGGCTGTGTGCTTATGCAAAACGGCAGAGTCATTGCGTATGCGTCACGATAACTAAAAGATTACGAGAAGGGATATCCAACCCATGATTTGGAATTGGCTGCGGTGGTATTCGCTTTAAAGATTTGGAGACACTATCTCTATGGGGAAAAGTGTGAAATATATACAGACCATAAGAGTCTGAAGTATATTTTCACACAGAAAGACTTGAATATGCGCCAAAGAAGGTGGCTGGAGTTAATAAAGGATTATGATTGTGATATCTTATACCACCCAGGAAAAGCGAACGTTGTAGCCGACGCCTTAAGCAGAAAGGGTCGAGAAAAGTTGATGATGCTGACAGCACAGGAAGAATTGATTTTAGCAATGGAAAAGCTGGAATTGGAAGTAGGATGTCCAATGGAGACTGACGAGAAATTGTTCCAAATGCAAGCTGGTACAACTTTATTGGATAAGATTAAGGAAGCACAAATCCTGGATAAGGAATGTGAGGAAGTAAAGAAAAAGATATCTGAAGGGACTAAACTTAGATTTAAAATGGATAGCGAAGGATTTTTGAGATTTGAAAGTAGAGTTTGGGTACCGCTAATGCCAGAAATCAAGGAGGACATTCTGAGCGAGGCTCATAGTTCGAGGTATTCCATTCACCCCGGAAGTACCAAGATGTATCAGGATTTACGACAACACTTTTGGTGGCCACATATGAAGAAAGACGTTGTCGATTGTGTTGCCAAGTGTCTGACTTGCCAAAGGGTCAATGCAGAACACCAAAGACCATGTGGTTTGTTACAACCTTTAGAAATCCCAGAATGGAAATGGGAACATATTACAATGGATTTTGTTGTTGGCCTTCCGACGACCCAGAAAGGCTATGACGCAGTATGGGTTATCGTCGACCGATTAACTAAATCCGCACACTTTCTTCCGATCAAAATCAGATTTAACCTAGAACAATTGGCGAAGTTATATGTAAAAGAGATTGTTTCGAGGCACGGGGTGCCAGTGTCAATTATTTCTGACCGTGATCCGCGCTTCACATCGAATTTCTGGAAGCGACTACAAGAATGCATGGGAACACAGTTGAGGATGAGCATCGCTTATCACCCTCAGACTGACGGGCAAAGTGAAAGAACGATCCAAACATTAGAGGATATGCTTAGAGCATGCATAATGGATTTTAAAGGCAATTGGGATGATCATTTGCCGCTTGTAGAATTTGGTTATAATAATAGTTACCACGCTAGTATTGGTATGCCGCCTTACGAAGCGTTGTACGGTAGAAAGTGCAGAACTCCACTGTACTAGGATGAAGTTGGTGAAAGACAATTGCTAGGACCAGAGTTAGTCCAACAAACGGCAGAAATAGTTAAAGTAATTCGGAGAAGATTAGTAGCGGCTCAGGATAGGCAGAAGAAATACGCCGATCCACACCGCAAGAATATAGAGTTTGACTCGGGTAGTTTTGTATTTTTGAAGGTCTCTCCTTGGAAGGGAAAGATCAGATTTGGTAAGAAGGGAAAATTGAGCCCAAGGTTCATTGGACCCTTTGAGGTACTCCGAAGAATTGGAGAAGTAGCCTATGAGGTAGCTTTACCTCCGGCACTGGAGCATGTCCACAACATTTTCCATGTGTCGGTATTACGACGTTATAAACCCGATTACAAACATGTGATAGAATATGAACCCCTACAATTTGAGAAAGATTTATCATACCAAGAAGTTCCTGTTCAGATAGTTGACAGGAAAGAGCAAGTTCTCAGGAACAAAGTAATACCTTCTGTTAAGGTAATTTGGAGGAACCACAACGCTGAAGAAGCTACGTGGGAACACGAAGAGAATATGATGAAGAATTATCCACACTTATTTTCTTGAATAGGTGAACGTGATTCTGGGGACAAAATCATTTTAAGAGGGGAAAGATGTGACAAACGAGAGTTTTGCAAAGTTGTTTTGAATATTTATTGAAATAAATAAATATTTTGGTTATGAGAATGTGATGGGACGAAATTATTAATCGAACAGCGATTCTGAGGACAGAATCCTTTTAAGAGGGGAAAGATGTGACGAACGAAAATTTTGTAAAGATATTTGAATATTTATTGAAATAAATAAATATTTTTAATGATTTAATTATTGAGTTAAATAATTAATTCATGAATTTGTGGTAGATTAATTTAATTATATGTGTTACATTAATTAAATTAATGTGTAGTGATTTAATAGTTCAAAGTATTTAATTAATTAAGTTTATTTGATTAATTGAATTAATTAAATAAGCATATGTTACTTTAATTAATTTAATAATTAATTAAAGAATTAGTGAATTAACATAATTAATAAATAAAAATATTAATTATGTGACAATATAATTTAATGTAAAATTTATTAAATTTTATTTAATTGATTTAAATAAAATTGATTGATTAATTAAAGTGTTACAATTAACTATATACTAAACTAGTTAATTAAAATAAATGAAAAAGGAATTAAGGGTGTAGCCAAACAAGGCCTTAAGGGGAGTTAGCCCGTTTGTTATACAACAGATATATTATATATACGTATATTATCCTGTTAAACGAAATCGTTTTCATTTTGTTCAAAGTTAGAGAAAGAAAAAAAAAACTTAGAAATCTTCAGAGAGAAAAAGAAGAAGGAATTGAGAAGAGATTGAGAGAAAGAAATTTGAGAAATCCTAAGTATTGTCTGTGATTGTGTTATCTACATACAAAAGGGTAATTCTTCTTTTAAGTTTTCAAAATTAAGATTTCTTAAATACGTATTTTTAAGTTTTCTGTGAAAATTGGGTTTCCCAATTGGGTTATGATATGGCTTTATCTATATGGGTATGTAATTATAACATGTTTTCTAACGTATATACATGTTTTAAAGTAATCAATTTTATATAATTTGGCCTTAATTGGTTTTTTCGAAAAGTTATAGAGTTTTCTACGATGTTGTAAAATTTCTCTGTCAGTACTTATTTTTGGGAAATTAAAGTGTGAGGTTATTATATATGTGACCGTATATGTTAGTATTATGTGTTGGATCATGTATCCATGATTTACACTGATCACACCAAATAACTTTGTTAATAAATGGGTTTGATGAAATTACAAAGTATTGAATATGGGTGAATAACCCATATGGGTTAAATTAATGATTGAATCATATGTTTATATTTAAATTGATACATGAATATGATTGTATATGTTAAAACAAAGAAAATGGAATTGAAATGAATGGATTCGGTGTAGTAACGAATCCGTAAGGAGATTTTTATGTTTTTCATTAAACTCTTAAAGTTTTGAAGAACAGTGAAAATTAATATTTTGATTTGTATAATTACATAACTTGGAATGTTAAGAACATGTTATAAGTGATATATAATGTTCCTGTGAAGTTTATACTTCATGGGTAACATTATAAATCAGTGTAATAATGTGAATTGGGAGAAAATGGGAGAAAATCTGTGTTCGTTCGCGAACTTCAGATTCTGAAATTCCGCAGCCGCGCGGCCGCGCTGGCTGCAAGGCAAAATGGCGCGCGGCCGCGCCTGTCCGAAAATTTTGAAAAAAAATTGCTAAGTGTTGGAAAATTTTGAAATATGTTTTGAGTCTAATGAACATGAACACATGTTATATAAATATAATAAAATATTGATATGAGTTTAATAATTTATGTTATGTGATTAATTAATAAATTAATTACGTGATTTAAATTATCATTTGTAAAGGTTAAATAATGTGTTATAAACATTAAGACATTATTTTAAATCTAATTAACATGATGACATGTTATGTATGTAATGAGTTATTAATACAAGTTAATAACTTAAGTTACGTGATTAATTAACAAGTTAATTAATCAACGTAAACCATTATTTGAAAACCTAATAATGAGTTTGAAGAATACTATTGTAAATCAATAATCATATCGAACTTGTGATTAATTGATATTGTGAATGTATTGATAGGTAAGAGTAATTAAAGAAGTGAGTAATAATTGTAGCTTGCGCACGAGGCAAGTTTCCTAAACTCAAATCTTTATATTTGAGCAAGTTTTCTATCCCTAACTTACTATTATTGTTGGGCAAGTTTCCTAAACTAAACTCTTTAAATTAAGCAATTGCTATGCTTAATTACTATTGTTGAGCAAATTCTTACTCTTGAATATCCAAGTTTAGAATTTCATATGAGATGCCATGATTCTTTTAAAAGTATCATTTAAGTGTACAATACTTATTCGATTGTATACCTTGAGAAGTTAATATTCAATATGAATATCATTTATTGAATTATCCAAACCAACTTTATTTGGTACGGATTCTGATGTCAAATTGAGATGAACAACCCTAATGTAGGGGATTAATGAAGATGCTTTAAGCGTTAAGATAATGTGCACAGTATCAGTACGAAGGGCTGATCTCCCTAAGTACGAGAAGTAAAGTCTATAGTCTTATGACTGTTAAAGGTTGGAAAGGTTAATATACTTGACAACCTAAGACTCGGTTCAAGGTCTTAATGACCCTCAGAAGTAATTTGACTCTTGATTAATATTCTTGATTCAAAAGTTGAGAAGTAATTTGACTCTTGGTTAATATTCTTGATTCAAATGTTGAGCTTTCTGTTATTCAGAATTCTTTCACTCGCATGTTATTATTCTGTCATATTTTTATACTTGCGGGCATCCGTGCTCACTCTTGCATAATAACATTGCAGCTAATAATGAACGAAGTGATGTACCTTCTAGTAGCAAGGGCAAAGGTAAAGCTAACAAGTGATGAAGATTTGTGTTGTCATGAATAATGTTAAAGTTTAAGATTTATGTGTGATGATTTAAGACTTATTTATTTACGTTTCCGCAACAGAGATTTAAGGTTAAGTATAACCTGGGATTTATGATGTATTTTTATTTCAGATGATGTAAGATGATGATTTATTTATCTAATAAATGAATTTCATTATTTATGGGTAGATAGTTGTATGATATTGGAACAGTGAACACCAAATCCTGTAGAAATTAAGATACCGGATTTGGGGGTGTCACAATTTCTATTGATCCAGCGAAAGTAGAAGCGGTGAAAAATTGGGGACAACCAAAGACACCGATAGATATCAGAAGCTCCTTGGGATTGGCAGGATATTACCGGAGGTTTTCAGGATTTCTCGAAGCTAGCAACACCATTGACTAATATGACGAGGAAGACTGTTAAGTATATATGGACAGAGAAGTGTGAACAGAGTTTTCAAGAATTGAAGAAAAGATTAAGTGAAGCACATGTGTTGTCTTTACCAGATAGTATGGGGGGTTTTACAGTGTATAGTGATGCGTCATATAAGGGACTAGGTTGCGTGTTAATGCAGAAGGGTAAAGTTATTGCGTATGCGTCGCGACAATTAAAGAACTATGAGAAGGGATACCCTACCCATGACCTGGAATTAGTTGCGGTAGTGTTTGCCCTTAAGATTTGGAAGCACTATCTCTACGGAGAAAGGTGTGAGATATACACAGACCACAAAAGTCTTAAGTATATCTTTACACAAAAGGAGTTAAACATGAGGTAGAGGAGATGGTTAGAATTGATCAAGGACTATGATTATGATATTCTATATCATCCAGGGAAGGCCAATGTAGTGGCAGATGCTTTAAGCAAGAAAAGCCGAGAAAGGTTGTTCGTATGGACAGACCAAGAAGAATTAGTAAGGGAAATAGAGAAAATGGAGTTGGAGGTGAAAAATCTGAAGGATTCAGATAGAGTGATAGAGATGGAAGCAAGTCCGATTATATTAGACAAGGTGAAAGAATTACAAGAGAATGATGAAGAATGCGGTAACATAAAGAAGCGGTTGGCTAATTGCGAAGAGTTGAAGTACAAGATTGACTTTGAAGGAAGAATTTGGGTACCTGCAGTACCAGAGTTAAAAGAGGTGATTTTGCAAGAAGTGCACAATACGAGATATTCAATACACCCAGGAAGCACAAAGATTTATCAAAATTTGCATCAACATTATTGGTGGCCAAACATGAAGAGAGAGGTTGCTGAATGCGTTAGCAGATGTTTAACTTATCAAAGAGTGAAGGCAGAGCATCAATGACCTAGTGGACTATTACAGCCGTTGGAAATTTTAGAATGGAAATGGGAGCATGTCACGATGGATTTTGTGGTAGGACTTCCAGCGACACAAAAGGGTTATGACGCCATATGGGTGATTGTCGATCGTCTTACAAAGTCAGCACACTTTTTTTCGATCAAGATCAGGTATACTTTGGACCAGTTAGCCAAATTGTATATCAAGGAGATAATTTTGAGACATGGAGTGTCAATATCAGTTGTATCTGATAGAGATCCGCGCTTCATGTCTAACTTTTGGAGAAGTCTTCAAGAAAGAATGGGGACGCAGCTAAGGTTAAGTACTGCGTATCATCCACAGACAGACGGGCAAAGCGAGAGAACGATTCAAATACTATAAGACACCCTCAGAGCCTGTGTGATGGACTTTAAAGGAAGCTAGGAAGATCATCTTCCATTGGTAGAGTTTGTGTATAATTATAGTTACCATGCAAGTATTGGAATGCCGCCGTATGAAGCCCTGTATGAAAGAAAGCGCATAATGCCCATATGTTGGGACGAGGTTGGTGAACGAAGACTGTTGGGGCCAGAATTGGTGCAGCAGACCGTGGAGATCATCAAAGTGATAAGAACTCGACCGGTAGCAGCTCAGGATAGACAAAAGAAGTACGCAGATATTCATCGCAAGAAAAGAGACTTTGAAGTGGGAAGCTATACATTTCTGAAAGTATATCCCTGGAAGGGGAAGATAAGATTTGGGAAGAAAGGTAAACTGAGTCCGAGATTTGTTGGACCGTTTGAGATACTGAAGAAGATAGGGGAAGTGGCGTATAAGGTAGCTCTACCTCCTAAACTTGAACATATTCACAATGTGTTTCATGTATTAGTGTTGCGTCCATACAAGCCATATTACAAACATGTGATATCCTAAGGGACGATTCAAATCGAGAAGGACTTATCATACGAGGAGGTTCCTGTAGAAATTTTGGATAGGAATGAGCAAAAACTGAGAAATAAGGTTATACATTCTGTCAAAATCTTATGGAGAAACCACAATGCTGAGGAAGCTACGTGGTAACTTAAGAAAACGATGAGGAGGAACTATCTAAATCTTTTTGACTAACATTAGGGAAATTTCGGGGACGGAATTCTTATAAGGAGGGGAGAATGTAATAACCAAGAATTTTTGTGTTGCATTGTAAATAAATATATTAAATAATCTATAATGTATTATTGATGACTAAGTGATTAAGTGATTATGTGAATAATATGCTATTGTATTTAAAGGAAGTCTCACTAATAAGTTAAATAAGTTAGTGAACTAAACCTAAGTATTTTAATAATTCAGAAAAGGATTTAGGGTGTTAAACCCTAATTACATACTCAATAAACTTGTATACGACAAGTCTAATTGGGTTATGTAAGTGAATTAATATTATTGATAGATAATAATATGAAAATATCTATAATAATGAGCATTAGCTCAAGAGATAACAAATTAAGAAGAATAAGTAATTTAAACAAGCCCACTTAATTAACTAAGCATTGGACTTGTAGAAAAATTAATTTAATAACAATTTAGTTGTTAAACTAGCCCAATATAATATGTATAAGACAAGTATGGTGATGGCCCAATTTAATTTGTAGAGGAAGGCCAAGTTCATGTTCGTTAGTAATCAAAAACCATGAAAATCAAAGCCCAAAAGGATTAGATAATGGACCAAGCTAAGCCCACTTGTGGGAGGGACATATTAGTCATTAAATAAAGAAGATAATAAAAATAAACGTGGGAGAGGATAAGGCCTTCGTGGCCGAATTTTCTAGAGGATAAAGGGGGGAGAAGTATGTAATCATTACTTTATTTTTGGAGTGGACAAGTTAGTGCTAGGTGTCACCTTAATTGTGGAGCCAACACTTGATTCTTATCTTGCTTGTAATGATGAGATATAGAGGGATAAGATTAGTGAGGATATGGATAGATATGATAATATATATCTAATCATTTTAACTAAGTAAACTTAATTGTTCATTTTTGTTCCCATCTTATTTGCTAAAGAAAAAATAAAGAGAGAGAAAGTTAAAGAAAGAGAAAGCAAAAGTAACTAGAGAGAGGGAGAATTCGGTAGAGGAAGAAGAAGAGAAGAGGAGAGCTTAAGCTTAATGCACCCAAGGTTCATCACATATTACGGTTGGAGAAGGAAGAAAGCTAAGAAAACAAGGTATAACCTATTTCCAAAGCTTTGCTTTAGATTTCTTTGAATGAATTGATGTAAGGGGTTTATTATTTGGAAGTGTAAAACCCTTTACTCTATGTGTTTCTATAGTTTTGTGTGGATCTAACTTGTACAAGTGTTAGAAAGTGGATCAAAAGGAAAGAAAGGGGACTAGGTTTCTAGAAAACTAAAAAACCCTAGCATTCTCTCCCTTTGATCAACTAGTATGTTAAATCTACATCTTTTTTTTTTGTGATCCGTCGAAAGGGAGTGCTAGATATATGTGTTGATTAATAAACTGAAGTGGTAAAACTCGAAAATCACGTGTCTAACAGTCGTGGTGTGGGTTTTAGTCAAAACAGTCCACGCAGTGGACAAAAAGTTTAAAAAAGCTCTCTGATCAGTCTGCCACGAGGGCAGTTTTGTCCACTTTCTGAGCTTTAAAAATTCAAAGAAAATTTGGAGAGTTAATATTAGAGGTTAGGTAAGCCCTATAAAAATTTGAGAATTTTTGGCCATACGGATTGAGAGTTATGCATTTTACGGCGAAGGACTATTTTTAAAAATCTATCCGAATTACACTGTGTCTTAGTCCAAAAATTATGAATATTTTACTAGAAGTACATGTATATAACAGGAGTTTACCTTGAAAATTTTAGAATTTTTGGAGGTAATCTCAATTTATGAAAAATCTGACAATATTTGGCCATTATGGACTATTTAAATATAGTAGATGGATTTTAAAAATTTTTGGAAGAATATATTTTTATGAGGGGATTATATATAGCTGCTTTGCAGAAAAGAAATGATTTTGAAGTTGTTTTGCTATTTTTTTTATAAATGATGATATAGGGATAAATAAAATAAAATAATTATATGATGTTAAAATTATGGAAAATACAATTTTACAACTTGAGACCATTAAGCATGGTCTATGCGGATTTTTGATGAAGGTTTCGGTCAGTGGTGAAGAGTGGTTATGTGTATGGTGTTTTAGAATGTTTAAAAGAATTAATTAATAAAAGATAAATAATTAAAATAAATAATTTATTTATTTATTAAATGATATAAAATATGTTTACATATTGGATTAAAATATTATTAGTAATATTTGACTTAAATGTTATTAAAAAGTTAATAACATTAGTTTAAAATATTATTACATAATTAATACTATTAAACTAGAAAATAAAATAAAGAATTAAGTTATTTTTAAATATAGTTGTTGAATTTGGTATTCAAGGAACTATATTATGCATGTAGTAGACTAAAATGAGAATTCAGGGTACTGAAATGATTTTGGTTTACTGAACTTGATTTCGGTCTACTGAAATGATGATTTTAGGATACTGAAATATTATCTGATTTACTGAAATAGTATTTCGGTTTACTGAAATGTTAGCTAAGTTATGAAGATGACATATAAAAGGGAATACTTACGAGTATAAGTTATGACATGATAAAAAGATTATCAAAGTATAATAGTATTACTAAGACTATAATGTAATTTCTAATACTTAACTATGTGATTGAATGTTAGACAATTTAATATAAGTTGATAAGATTATAAGTGAGTTATGATATGACTAATCGAAAGATCAATTATAGGTATTTTCTCTACATAAATTAAAGTAAATTGCATAGCAGTAGACTACGATTGAGGCAAGTTCTCTAACTCAAACTTGAGTTATATTCCAAAGCATGTTAGTGAATAGTTATTGATGATTATTCACCTCCTTACTGATTGTTGATAAATCACACTTTGTGCAATTGAATTCCTTTTCTATTATTATTGAACTGCAAATTAGTTAAAGTTCTTTCATTCATGAACTATTTATGATATGGATCTATGCTAGTTGTATCAGCTAGATCAAGCATGTTTAAATTTATTAAGTCAAATATGTTTTTAAAGCGGTACCTAACCAATTGAAGTGGTAAGGATTCTTGACTGAGAAAAAGAACAATTTTACTAAAGCATTATTGAAAAACAATTGTTGCTAGTATATTGAGTGATTATGTATATTTTGTAATACCCGAGAATTTTCTAATATTATTAAAAAAAAATATTAAAGGAAATGAGAATTTATTAGAATATAAATGATTTTGTGTTATGAGAATGATTAATTCAATTATATTAAATTGAATAATTATAATAATTGAGAAATTGATGGAGTTTGCGATAAACTCGTTGATAGCCTTGTGTGGCACAGTAACGGAATATAAGAATGATTATATTAATTTAAATGAACAATTAATCTATTTTAATTGTTAATTGTTATTATAGAATATTAATGATGATTAATTAATAATATGTGATTATTATTATTTCACGAAATATAATAATAATAATAACGAACAACGTGTCTATAATATAAGAAGATTTATATTCATTTAATGTGATATTTAATCATATAAGTGTTAATCGATTATTACAGAAATTAATAATCAATGAGGAATGGATTAATTAATATTATTGTTAATTAATCAATAAGATGAATAATTTATTTATTTGACATTATGAATAATAAAATAAATAAGTAAGTTATTAATAAAATGAGGTTGTATTAATTCTATGTGCAAGCATGCGAATTAAATGTGTGACATATAGCAGCTAACCATATATTATCTGAAGCATAATGTGATTATATTATGTACATAAACTATATGTTATGATCAACTAAACTATGTGAGCTACATGGATTATGTGCATGTGACAATATGTATGCAAGTATACATTAAATTTATACATCTTGAGAGTGTTTAAAACAAGGGTTGATTAATAGAATTTAATAATGTGATGTGATTATATCTGAGTAAATTATACCCGTAAGATAAAAATGTATATGGATTATATATGTACAAATTACATTTACTACATTGAAGTATTATTATGTGAATTACATTGTGACATTAAAATTACAACCTAAGTGTAGATATTATATATATAACATAAGTGTTGTATGAATCCATATTGACCAATGGCTGAGCTGCATTCTCTTGTCCCATAATAAGAGTCACATTTCATTCTCTTCACGTGGAAAACTCCAAGCTAGTCTACTGCCTCTTCTCTCAAAATCAACATTCTAGCTATCATGATGAAGAAGGGAGTGGTATTGATAATGAGTTTCACCAACTAATTACCAACTCTCCATTAACCTCTATACAATACAAAATCTCGTTGGTTTAATTTGATGTATATATGCATTGTCTGTATTTTGGTTTCTCTATAAATACAACCCATCTCCTTCAATTTAATTTCCTGATAAATTGCATAATTGTTGAGTTGAGAGAATACATTGATAGTATAGCAGCAAGTTCAGTTCACAATTTAACAGAGGTATAATTCCTCTTCTTGTTCTTCATTCTGATTCTCTGTCAAATTTCATTTTCTGTCAAAATTCCATTTCCTGATTTTGGTTGCAAAGCATGTTAATTGAATTATAGAATGGTTATTAGTTGTTATATAGACTTAGTAACATGTTAGTATATAATGTAGCATGTTTAAAAATTGAATCGGTGAAGTAATTTTGTGAATTAGGCTGTTAACTGCCGAAGCAGACAGCAGTCCGGCCAGAACCAATGGTGGCGCAGCTGCGCCGGTTTGGCCTTGGTATGCTGCGCAGCTGCGTAGGACACTGTCTGCAGTTTTTGATTTTCTGCTTACGTTCTGCTACGTGATAGTTTCTTGCATTGACTTAGATGAAGCATGCTAGCAGAGTAACTTACATGTATAGATACGTAGACCTAAAATGAGCATGTTCTATTACGCTTGTGTTTATGGTTGATGAAAACTATAGTTTTCCAAAACAAACTTAGAACTTTAATAAAAGACTTTAACATGTGTGTATGATATCAATGTTCTGACTTATGTCTGTATTTTGACCTTGCAAGCATATTATTATGATCTAGGAAGGCATGAAAAACATGTTAATAGATGTATACATGTTTCGTAAGGTAACATGAGCACGTGGATCGCGTTAAATGAACTTTACTAGTGAAAGTATAAGTTTTGAACTTAAATCTTGACATGTTATATCGGAGACTAGATTCTGATCATTGTGAACATATTGGATAATGTTTTTAAACCTCACTAATGTGTCATACATATATATACATGTGTACATACCATGCTAGGTGCCATAAAGACTAAATGAAGCATGATTTCAAAACCAATAGCAATGCTAGTAATATGTATGTGGTAAAGATATTTATGAACATGCCTAGAACACGTTACACGACCACCTTATGTGTGTATATGACAAGTATGATAGCTTTGTGGTTTCATGACCTTGAATGGCTTTAAGTTATTGAAAGTATTGACTTAGAATCTATATCACATATATTTGAAACGAGGAAAGGTTGTACAAACATAAAAGTATCTTTTAATATGTTTATATGCTATGTGGTGTTGTTGGCTTGCATGACCGGACAGAAACCATAAGGCACAGCTCAGCCTTGGCTTGGCCAGAGGGCTGTGCAGCTGCGCTGGCCCTAGGCTTAGCCATGGCGCAGCTGCGCCAGTCTGGAATCTAAATTGTTGAAATCTGCTTGTTTTGGTCATGTCAGTTAGTGTAAATTGTTGTTCAAAACTGCTAGAAATGATTTGTACCCTACTGGTGTGTATATATGTGATGATTAAGTAACAAGATAATGTTTAACTTATATAATGGAATCCCATGGGTCAAAGGATCATAGCTACTTGAACATGATGAGTTGCTATAGTATCATTTATGTTATAACTATGTACTTGATTCGTAATAATATATAATCTGATTTAATACCATATGAGTATAACTATGACATGTGACTAAGGTAGCAACATGTATGTATATTGAGTAACAATTTGGTGTAATGAATGAGTTAGCTAATGCAAAATCCTATACTTATAATACGCTATAAATAGGATTCAAGAGTGTTGAATTACTTTACGTGGATAGACTATACTAAAGGCAAGTATCCTAAACCCTTGCATTACTTTATTCAACGGATATCGTAAGCAAGTATCTAAACCTTATCTCTTTGAATGCAAGTTCCTAACTTACACTCTTTTACGGTGCAAGTATTCTATCCTTGTATATTGCGAACTAGTTTCTTTACTTGATCGTTTGAATTGAATTAGCATACTTGAACTTTTATTTCTTTAAAGCTATTGTTCATGTTGAGCTTAGTATTGTTCTTGAATATTGTGAAAGTGTCTATGCCAGTTGATTCGGCTA
Source organism: Panax stipuleanatus (assembly GCA_020205555.1). NCBI lineage: Eukaryota > Viridiplantae > Streptophyta > Magnoliopsida > Apiales > Araliaceae > Panax > Panax stipuleanatus. The sequence continues at coordinate 103,257,831 of CM035118.1, read as the reverse complement.
GACTTATATTATTGAAAAATGACCCAAAACCAATTGATTGGTGCGGGATCTTATATTTGACTGAGAAGAACAACCTTCTTTGAAGGGAATATATAATTGTCGGAGAACCGACGCGTGCACTTGGGTATGATTGATTGTTATGCATAACGATGGTACTTTAGGCTGATCACTTGTTGTACCTATTTTTATTGGATTTTCAGTTTATTACTGTTAATTATAGTAGAAGTTCATGGTCCTTAGTGACTACTCAGTATTCAGTTATCTTGAAATCTTGAATTGATTTATTATTGAATCACATTGATATTATTCTGTCCTTAGCGACTGTTATTGAAAACTGTTGATATTCTTGTTATCCTTGAACTATCAAACCTTGCTATACTCTTTTCAAGAATTGAGAATTTTATTACAAACCCTTATTGTATATTACTTGCTGAGCAATTTGTGCTCATTCTTGTTTTCCCTAAAACATTTCAGTTAAGGCAGAGCAGGGCGAACCTTCAGGCATTGATAAGGGCAAGGGCAAGGCTACCAACTAGCTTGTGTCTTTTATGTTTTAAATATTTTAATGTTGTATTAAGATGATGTAGTAAGACTGGATTTGATTATGTTTAAGCTTAAGTTAGGTTATGTAATAAGTCGTTAATTGATATTATTATGTAATCTATTAAGTACTGTAGGTTGCGAGACTTGGGGAAATAATTATAATAAATCATTGTAAATTATTCTAGATTAGATTTTCCACTATGATTGTGTGATTTTTAGTTATTATTATTGTAATGTATTACCATGAGCACGTGACGAACCGAATTCGAGAGACTAAGTGGAGGTCCTGGAATTTGGGGGCGTCACAGGTTGGTATCAAAGCTGTAGTTATAAACCTTAGGAACGAGTGTCCTTAGACTATAACTTAGGCGAACTTAGAAGTTGGAAAGGAGATAAAACTCACATAGAGTTTTCCCTAGAACGAGACTTAGCGTGTTATGAAATGTAACTTCATTCTATACAATGAACTTATGTTTTATTTAACATTCTAATGGAGTTTCTGTTTGTTTGTCTTGTGTTTGTGATTATAGGATGACAGACACAGGTGTACCTAGTAGAGTGGTAGAGGAGGAGCCCAGGGATATACATGTAGTATACGAGTCACCTCTAGAGGCTACACCAGTGCAGGCTGTTGCACCGTTCGAGTCTGACGACGAGGACGAGATTGAGATAGAGTCTGATCCAGAGGAGGAGCCGATGGAGGACGACCCGATGGGGGATGAGCTAGTGGAGGACTTTGATAAGGCTACTATAGAGGAGCAGATGTTAGGCGAGTATGAGGAGCGGATCCTAGAGTTAGACTGTAGAGTACAAGAGCTAGAGGAAGAGGCCAAAGAGAGAGAGTCTGAGTTCCAGAAGCTGAGGGACGAGGGCCACCAGAGGAAGCTGGCCATGCAGGAGTTAGAGGTGGAGATTGCTTATCGTAGGGAGGTAGGGATCCAGATGGGAACCCTATTCCACAGGTCAGTGGCGAGAAATGTAGATCTGGCAGGGAAGCTAGAAGAGGTCGAGCAAAGGGAGCTGAGTGAGAAGATTGAGAAAGAGGCACTCCGTACTCAGTTGGAATTAGAAGCGATGGATAGGATACACTTCGAGGAGAAGTGGGAAGCGACCAGTGAGAGAGCTAACGACCTAGAGGACGAGGTCAGGTGCAAGAAGAGAAAGATGAACAAGATTGGGTACGTGTTCCGTTCAGCATTTGAGAGGATGATTGATGGTGTGTACCACTACCCAGCGGAGCAGGGACAGACTCTACATACCTTGAGTCGAGAGCTAGTTGCGTATATAGCACAGTTGGAGTACAAGAGTGCAGTGGAGCGCGGGATGATGGCATGAGATTCCCTTAGTCAGTCTAGTAGTAGTTAGTAGCATTTATCTTTATGTGTTGTACATTCTATGTTGTAATCCCGATCTTTTGTGTAAGATGTGGGATAGTGATGCAAACCCCGTGTTAGCTTTTGTTAGAGGGGTAGTATGGTAGTAGGTTGGTATATTCCCCGTCTTTTGTGATATTAAAGGATATACGTGATGACATTTATAGCAGTATGCTAGGATAATCATGTAATGAAATGAAATGGCATATGAATATAAATAAAGTTTATTTCAGAAATGTGTTATAAATTTATTCTTTTAGTATTAAAAGAAATACTTAAGTAATATACTTGAATAATAATAAAATGAAAAATTATGATGCAGATAATGCCGCCCAGACGTAGATTGACTGCACGTGAGGAGTCAGTGAACAATGAGAGGGAACAAGTAGACCCGATCCAGAAACTGGTAGACCTATTAGGAGAGGCATTAAGGGGAAGGAACAATGAACCCGTTCACCCAAACCCTCAGGCTGTGCCAGTAACAACCTTTAAAGACTTTAAGAGTGTAAGACCCCCGGAGTTCGAGGGAACTACCGACCCAATCGTCGCACAAACCTGGATCAAAGAGATCGAAAAATCTTTCACTATAGCTCGCATAGGCGAAGATCAGAAGACGGTATTTGCCACGTACATGATGAGGGGCGAAGCCAACTACTGGTGGGAGGCTAATCAACAAAGAGCTGGAGAAGGGATAATAGCTTGGGATAAGTTTAAGACGCTGTTCTTCGAGAATTACTTTCCGAAGAGTATGAAGAATAGGATGGAGGTGAAATTTCTAGAGTTAAAACAAGGGGAGATGACGGTGACGCAATACGCGGCTAGGTTTAACGAACTAGCCCGATTTGCGGAACACCAGGTAGGAGATGAAGAGAGGAAGGCTAGACGCTTCGAACAAGAGCTGAAGCCATGGCTGTTCAATAAGGTATCAGTTCTTCAAATTAATTCCTTCGCAACATTACTGGAGAAGGCAATCATTGCGGAAGGTGGCAGTGAGGCCTTAAGTCTATATAACAAGGAGAAGAAAGGAAAGAATGCTGGAGGAGAGAATCATACTGGAGGAAGCAGCAGTGGAGGAAGTAATTTGGGAAAGAGAAAATGGGAGAATAACAACAACAACAACAACAACAACAAAAACAACAATAATCAATCAGGGAATTTTTGTGGAGGTTTTAAGAAGAGGGCTGAAGGATGCTCAAAGTGTGGGAAGAATCACCAGGGCGAGTGCTGGAAGGGACGTGGCACTTGCTACAACTGCGGACAGGAAGGGCACATCTCGCCCAACTTTCCAAAGCCAAAGAAGATTCAAGGGTGTTTTGCTTGCGGCTCAACTGAGCACCGTATTAAGGATTGCCCAAAGAAGGGAAGTGGTGGGGGTAGCAATCAGCAAGGAGGCAACAAGCTGATGATCAGCGGGCCGGTACAATCCAACTGCCCAACCGCTAGAACCTTTAACATGACCGTCCAGGACGCCGTGGCTGCGAAGGACATGGTGTCAGGTATAATCCCAATCAATGATATAAATGCTTATGTATTATTTGATTCGGGTGCCACCTGTTCTTTTATATCTGAAGAATTTGCTAGTAAACTTAGTACACCCCGAGAACGATTAGAAAATCCTTTGATCATAGAAGTTGCTAATAAGGAAGTGATCCCTGTAGAATACGTTTATCGAGATTATCGCGCAAACATTAGAGAACATGAACTGAACGTAGACTTTATTCCTATTAGACTGGGAGAATTTGACGTAATACTAGGGATGGATTGGTTGTATAACCATGCTGCGACTATTGACTGTCAGAACAAGTGTGTGAACCTTCAGACTCCGAATAAGTCTAAGGTAGTGTTTTATGGTAGCTCATCGCTTAAGCAATCGTGTTGCGTTACGATGATGCAGGCCAAGAAATTGTTAAGGAAAGGATGTGTAGGTTATTTAGCTTACATTGTTGATACTCGAAAAAAAGGAGTAGAAATTAAGGATATATCCGTAGTTAATGAATTTCAAGATGTGTTTTCGGACTATCTGCCTGGTCTTCTGCCAGACAGAGAAATCGAATTCGTAATAGACTTAGCACCAGGAACGGCATCGATTTCGAAAGCTCCATATCGTATGGCGCCAGTAGAAATGAAGGAATTGATGATACAATTGCAAGAGTTATTAGATAAGGGTTACATCCGACCGAGTGTTTCTCCTTGGGGAGCACCAGTACTATTCGTGAAGAAGAAGGACGGATCTATGAGGCTCTGTATTGATTATCGAGAATTGAACAGAGTAACGATGAAGAACCGATATCCGCTATCGAGGATAGACGACCTGTTTGATCAACTGAAGGGAGCAAAGTGATTCTTGAAAATCGACTTACGAACAGGATATCATCAACTGAAAGTGAGGGATGAGGACATACCAAAGACTGCGTTTTGAACCTGTTATGGACACTACGAGTTTTTGGTAATGTCATTTGGATTGACTAATGCTCTGACAGCATTTATGGACTTGATGAACCGAGTTTTCAAGCCATACTTGGATAAATTTGTAGTGGTTTTTATCGACGATATTTTGATCTACTCGAAGACAAAGGAAGAACACGCCGAACATCTGAAGATTGTTCTGGAGGCACTAAGGAAGGAGAAGATGTATGCGAAGTTTTCTAAGTGCGAATTTTGGATGGAGAAGGTTCAGTTCTTAGGCCACGTGGTGGATAAGAATGGAATTGCTGTAGACCTTGCGAAGGTAGAAGCGATAAGTAATTGGGAACTACCGAGAACACTGACGGAGGTGAGAAGCTTTTTAAGGTTAGCTGGGTACTATCGAAGATTCATTTAAGATTTTTCCAAGATAGCAACCCCGTTGACCAATTTGACTAGAAAGACGGTGAAATTTGTATGGACCGACAAATGCGAAGAAAGTTTTCAAGAACTGAAAAGGAGATTGAGCGAAGCACCTGAGTTATCATTACCAGATGATGCGGGAAATTTTGTAGTGTATAGTGAGGCATCGCACAAGGGACTTGGCTGTGTGCTTATGCAGCACGGCAAAGTCATTGCGTATGCATCACGACAATTGAAGGATTACAAAAAACGATACCCTACTCACGACTTAGAGTTAGCGGCAGTAGTTTTTGATTTAAAGATATGGAGGCAATATTTGTAAAGGGAAAAATGTGAGATATACACGGACCACAAAAGTCTGAAATATATCTTCACACAAAAATAGTTGAATATGCGGCAGAGAAGGTGGTTAGAATTAATCAAAGACTATGACTGCGATATTCTTTATCACCCGGGGAAGGCAAATGTGGTTGCCGACGCTCTGAGCAGGAAAGGAAGGGAGAAATTATTTAATTTGACGACTCAGGAAGAATTGATAAGAGAAATGGAGAAATTGGAGATAGAAGTAAGAGGACCAGAAAAGTCTGGTGAGAAGTTAATTGTAATGGAAGCTTGTCCGATGTTGTTGGATAGAGTGAAGGAAGCACAAGAAAAGGATGAAGAGTGTGAGAAAATCCGAAAGAGGATCACAGAAAATGAGGAAGAGAAATTTCAAATGGATAAAGACGGTATCTTAAGATTCGAAGGAAGAGTGTGGGTACCAGCGGTAACCGAGTTGAGGGAAGAGATTTTACACGAGGCACACAATACGATATATTCCGTTCATTCGGGAGGCACGAAGATGTACCGAGATCTAAGGCAACATTTTTGGTTGCCCAATTTGAAACGGAAAGTCACAGAGTGCGTCTGTAGATGTTTGACTTGCCAACGTGTTAAACCAGAGCATCAACGGCCGAGTGGGTTACTACAACCGTTGGAAATACCAGAGTGGAAATAGGAGCATATTACGATGGACTTCGTGGTAGGACTTCCAGTTAGGCAGAAAGGTTATGATGCCATTTGCATTATCATGGATCGACTTACCAAGACCGCACATTTTCTACCGATCAAGATCCGTTACAATTTGAATCAGTTAGTGAGCCTATACGTAAAGGAGATTGTTGCACAATATGGAGTGCCGGTATCTATTGTCTCTAATCGAGATCCGCGCTTCACGTCCAATTTTTGGAAAAGTTTGCAAGAAAGAATGGGAACACAGTTGAGGTTGAGTACGGCTTACCATCCTTAGATAGACGGACAGAGTGAGCGAACAATACAAACGCTGGAGGACATGCTTAGAACTTGCGTGATTGATTTCAAGGGAAATTGGGACGACCACCTACCCTTAGTAGAATTCGTATACAATAATAGTTACCATGTGAGTATCGGCATGCCACCGTACGAAGCTCTTTACGGAAGAAAGTACAGAACACCATTATGTTTGGACGAAGTTGGAGAACAACGAATACTCGGACCAGAGTTAGTTCAACAAACCGCAGATGTGGTGACAGTAATAAGAGCGAGACTAGTAGCAGCTCAAGATCGCCATAAGAAATACGCAGATTTGCATCGACAGGACCGAGACTTCAAAGTCGGCAGTTTCATATTCTTGAAAGTATCTCCACAGAAAGAAAAGATTTGTTTCGGCAAGAAAGGAAAATTGAGTCCGAGATTCATAGGACCGTTCGAGATACTGAAGCAAGTGGGCGAAGTGGCATACAAAGTTGCGTTACCACCCGAGTTGGAGCACATCCACAATGTGTTTCATATTTTTGTGTTGCGACCATACATGGCCGACTTCAAGCACGTGATTTCTTATGAACCCATTCAAGTGGAGAAGAATTTGGCATATGAAGAAATTCCTGTCCAGGTGTTAGATAGAAAAGAGCAAACTTTGAGGAATAAAATTATTTCATCTGTAAAAGTACTTTGGCGTAACCACGATGTCGAGGAGGCAACGTGGGAGTTAGATTATAGGATGATGAGGGATTATCCCCATCTATTCGTGTAACCTTGTAGCAATTCCGGGACAGAATTTTTATAAGGGGGGAAGATGTAATACCCGAGAATTTCCTAATATTATTAAATAAATATATTAATGGAAATGAGAATTTATTAGAATATAAATGATTTTGCATTATGAGAATGATTAATTCAATTATATTAAATTGAATAATTATAATAATTGAGAAATTGATGGAGTTTGCGATAAACTCGTTGATAGCCTTGTGTAGCACAGTAACGTAATATAAGAATGATTATATTAATTTAAATGAATAATTAATCTATATTAATTGTTAATTGTTATTATAGAATATTAATGATGATTAATTAATAATATGTGATTATTATTATTGCACGAAATATAATAATAATAATAACGAGCAACGTGTCTATAATATAATAAGATTTATATTCATTTAATGTGATATATAATCATATAAGTGTTAATCGATTATTGTGGAAATTAATAATCAATGAGGAATGGATTAATTAATATTATTGTTAATTAATCAATAAGATGAATAATTTATTTATTTGAAATTATGAATAATAAAACAAATAAGTAAGTTATTAATAAAATGAGGTTGTATTAATTCTATGTGCAAGCATGCGAATTAAATGTTTGACATATAGTAGCTAACCATATATTATCTGAAGCATAATGTGATTATATTATGTACATAAACTATATGTTATGATCAACTAAACTATGTGAGCTACATGGATTATGTGCATGTGACAATATGTATGCAAGTATACATTAAATTTATACATCTTAAAAGTGTTCAAAACAAGGGTTGATTAATAGAATTTAATAATGTGATGTGATTATATCTGAGTAAATTATACCCGTAAGATAAAAATGTATATGAATTATATATGTACAAATTACATTTACTACATTGAAGTATTATTATGTGAATTACATTGTGACATTAAAATTACAACCAAAGTGTAGATATTATGTACATAACATAAGTGTTGTATGAATCCATATTGACCAATGGCTGAGCTGCATTCTCTTGTCCCATAATAAGAGTCACATTTCATTCTCTTCACGTGGAAAACTCCAAGCTAGTCTACTGCCTCTTCTCTCAAAATTACATTCTAGCTATCATGATGAACAAGGGAGTGGTATTGATAATGCGTTTCACCAACTAATTACCAACTCTCCATTAACCTCTATACAATATAAAATCTCGTTGGTTTAATTTGATGTATATATGCATTGTCTGTATTTTGGTTTCTTTATAAATACAACCCATCTCCTTCAATTTGATTTGTTGATAAATTGCATAATTGTTGAGTTGAGAGAATACATTGATAGTATAGCAGCAAGTTCAGTTCACAATTTAACAAAGGTATAATTCCTCTTCTTGTTCTTCATTCTGATTCTCTGTCAAATTTCATTTTCTGTCAAAATTCCATTTCCTAATTTTGGTTGCAAAGCATGTTAATTGAATTATAGAATGGTTATTAGTTGTTATATAGACTTAGTAACATGTTAGTATATAATGTAGCATGTTTAAAAATTGAATCGGTGAAGTAATTTTGTGAATTGGGTTGTTAATTGTCGAAACAGATAGCAGTCCGGCCAGAACCAGTGGTGGCGCAGCTGCGCCGGTTTGGCCTTGGCATACTGCGCAGCTGCGCAGGACACTGTCTGCAGTTTTTGATTTTATGCTTTCGTTCTGCTACGTGATAGTTTCTTGCCTTGACTTAGATGAAGCATGCTAGCATGAGTAACTTACATGTATAGATACGTAGACCTAAAATGAGCATGTTTTATTACGCTTGTGTTCATGGTTGATGAAAAGTATAGTTTTCCCAAACAAACTTAGAACTTTAATAAAAGACTTTAACATGTGTGTATGATATCAATGTTCTGACTTGTGTCGGTATTTTGACCTTGCAAGCATATTATTATGATCTAGGAAGGCATGAAAAAGCATGTTAATAGATGTATACATGTTTCGTAAGGTAACATGAGCACGTGGATCGCGTTAAATGAACTTTACTAGTGAAAGTATAAGTTTTGAACTTAAATCTTGATATGTTATATCGGAGTCTAGATTCTGATCATTGTGAACATGTTGGATAATATTTTTAAACCTCACTAATGTGTCATACATATATATAAATGTGTATATACCATGCTAGGAGCCATAAAGACTAAATGAAGCATGATTTCAAAACCAATAGTAATGCTAGTAATATGTATGTGGTAAAGATATTCATGAACATGCCTAGAACACGTTACATGACCACCTTATGTGTGTACATGACAAGTATGATAGCTTCGTGGTTTCATGACCTTGAATGGCTTTAAGTTATTGAATTGACTTAGAATCTATATCACATATATTTGAAACGAGGAAAGGTTGTACAAACATAAAAGTATCTTTTAATATGTTTATATGCTATGTGGTGTTGTTGGCTTGCATGATCGGACAGAAACCATAAGGCACAGCTCAGCCTTGGCTTGGCCAGAGGGCTGCGCAGCTACGCTGGCCCTAGGCTTAGCCATGGCGCAGCTGCGCCTGTCTGGAATCTAAATTGTTGAAATCTGCTTGTTCTGGTCATGTCAGTTAGTGTCAATTGTTGTTCAAAACTGTTAGAAATGATTTGTACCCTACTGGTGTGTGTATATGTGATGATTAAGTAACAAGATATTGTTTAACTTATATAATGGAAGCCCATGGGTCAAAGGATCATAGCTACTTGAACATGATGAGTTGCTATAGTATCATTTATGTTATAACTATGTACTTGATTCGTAATAACATATAATCTGATTTCATACCATATGAGTATAAGTATGACATGTGACTAAGGTAGCAACATGTATGTATATTGAGTAACAATTTGGTGTAATGAATGAGTTAGCTAATGAAAATCCTATACTTATAATATGCTATAAATAGGATTCAAGAGTGTTGAATTACTTTACGTGGATAGACTACACTAAAGGCAAGTATCCTAAACCCTTGCATTACTTTATTCAACGGATATCGTAAGCAAGTATCTAAACCTTATCTCTTTGAATGCAAGTTCCTAACTTACACTCTTTTACGGTGCAAGTATTCTATCCTTGTATATTGCGAACTAGTTTCTTTACTTAATCGTTTGAATTGAATTAGCATACTTGAACTTTTATTTCATTAAAGGTATTGTTCATGTTGAGCTTAGTATTGTTCTTGAATATTGTGAAAGTGTCTATGCCATTTGATTCGGCTAGACTTATATTATTAAAAAGCGACCCAAAACCAATTGATTGGTGCGGGATCTTGTATTTGACTGAGAAGAACAACCTTCTTTGAAGGGAATATATAATTGTCGGAGAACCGACGCGCGTACTTGGGTATGATTGATTGTTATGCATAACGATGGTACTTTAGGCTGATCACCTGTTGTACCTGTTTTTGTTGGATTTTCAGTTTATTACTGTTAATTCTAGTAGAAGTTCATGGTCCTTAGTGACTGCTCAGTATTCAGTTATCTTGAAATCTCGAATTGATTTATTATTGAATCATATTGATATTATTCTGTCCTTAGCGACTGTTATTGAAAACTGTTGATATTCTTGTTATCCTTGAACTATCAAACCTTGCTATACTCTTTTCAAGAATTGAGAATTTTATTACAAAACCCTTATTGTATATTACTTGCTAAGCAATTTGTGCTCATTCTTGCTTTTCCTAAAACATTTCAGTTAAGGCAGAGCAGGGCGAACCTTCAGGCATTGATAAGGGCAAGGGCAAGGCTACCAACTAGCTTGTGTCTTTTATGTTTTAAATATTTTAATGTTGTATTAAGATGATGTAGTAAGACTGGATTTGATTATGTTTAAGCTTAAGTTAGGTTATGTAATAAGTCGTTAATTGATATTATTATGTAATCTATTAAGTTTTGTAGGTTGCGAGACTTGGGGAAATAATTATAATAAATTATTGTAAACTATTCTAGATTAGATTTTTCGCTGTGATTGTGTGATTTTTAGTTATTATTATTGTAATGTATTACCATGAGCACGTGACGAACCGAATTCGAGAGACCAAGTGGCGGTCCTGGAATTTGGGGGCGTCATATATTTCACCGGGTATGAAAGGCTGATCTCCTTGATTACCAAATTTTATTAAAAGGACCAGTTTAAATACTGACAACCTTAGTATATGTTCATGGTTATTCTAAACCACTCAGCATCTGATATTCAATTATTCGAATATTCAGTTATTGAAATTAATTCATATTCTTTCACTATCCCTTTATCTGATTGAACTTTGAAAGTTAAATTCATTTCTAATCATGATATATCTCCTTCATATTTAAACTTGTTAAGCAAATTAGTTGCTTACTCTTGTCATATCATGACATTTATTTCAGCTAAGCCCGAAAGTTCGAGTAAGAAAGACAAGGGCAAGGGCAAGGTCCAAGAGTAGTTAATGTAAATATTTATGTATCATGAGATACTATGTTTGATGGTTCTGTAAACCTTTTGTATTATTATATGTAACTAAGGTATGTTTAAGTTAAGGTAATAGATCTTGGAATATGTTTGTAAGACTTTAATGTAATGAACAATATATGTTTATTCTTCCACAATAGTTTATAGAATGCTTATGATGATGATGTACCGTGAGCACTGAATCTGAGGTCAGAGAACCCGGATTTAGGGGTGTCATAAAGCCTAATTAATTAAAAGGTTTAATTAATTAATATAAAACCCTATGCTTAAATGGTTTAGGAGGGTTTCCTACATTTATAAATAAGAAAGTCTTATTATGGAACAAGGTTAGTTACGCAACACACTTAATTCCTAGCATTGGGATAATACAGAGATTCTATAGAGATAGAATTAGGGTTAGCCAAACACCCACCTTCTTAGTTCTTCTTCTTCCTTGGTGGATCACCACTAGAGGCCAAACGCTTGGGTGACTTGTATTGATCAAAGGAAGGAACCAATCTCATGGTTTCAAGTTGGAGTATAACTCGTACCTGTGGAAGCTCGATCTACAAGGGTATGAATCTCATCTTCTTCTCTTACTTGTACATATTGAAAACTAAGCATATAAGATGATCATGGTGATGGTGATGGTTTGCAAAATTAAAATTTTAAAATTCCCTTCTTCGCGCTTCCCCTTTAATTACACAATTTGATTTTGTAATCGCGCTACGTGCAAACCTAACACCGAAATGGTAATACATCAAACTGAATGCCAATACGGCAAAACAAATACTAATATAGCGAAACGAAATGTTAATACATCAAACCGAATGCCAATACGGCAAACCGAATACTAACACCTTAATCATTTACAAATATTATTAATTTTAATAATATTTTAATCCCTTATTAATATTATTAATCATTTAATAATATTTTAATTTAACTTTAATCTAATATTATTAATCACTTAATAATATCTTAATCTAATATTTTAATCTTTTAATAATATTTTAATCATTTATTAAACTTATAAATAATTTATTTTAATTATTTAATCTTTACTAATTTATTTATTTAATAATCATAAAAGGCCATAAATATAATATCTCATCAACATTGACCAAAACTTCCTTTAAAAATCTGCATATAGCATATCTAGGGTTCTCAAGCCATAAAATCCTATTTTCCTAATTTTCAACATCACATAATTAATTTTATCCATTTATCTAATACACAATCATTTATATGAAAAATACCAAAAATATCTCCAGAAATATTTCTTTTCTGGAAATCAACATAATATTGTTCCTTTATGAAAATATATTTTTCCTAGAATTTTTGAAATTCATTTACTATTTTTAAATAGTCCAAATCAACCGGATCTTGCTACATTTTTCATAAATCGAAACTTTGTTTGAAAATTCTGAGATTTTCAGGGGATGTTCCTGTTATATATATGTACTTCCAGTAACAATTTTATAATTTTTGAAGTTACACATAGAGTTATTTAAGTTTACTTTTTAAAGTAGTCATTTCTTATAAAATCCATAACTCTCATTCTACATAGCCAAAAATTCTTATCTTTTTACAGGACTCCGTTAACTCATCATATTAACACCCCACATTTTCTTAGAATTTTTAAAGTAGAGAAAAGTGACAAAAATGCCCCTGGAAGTGGCTGGTCAACAAGATTATATTTCCTTTTTTGAACAATCCGGACTGTTTTTACTAAAACAGCTCCTACGACTTGTAAACTCATTATTTTTGAGCTCTACCACTTGGGTTTACTAGTTAACTTACATATCTAGCACTCCTCTTTAACAGATCTTAAAAAGAAGGTGTAGATCTAAAACGGAAGACATTCAAAGTGAAAAGAAATTAGGGTTTTCTAACCCTTAAGAAACTAGTTTCACTTTTCTTTCTTTTCATCCAACTTTTGACACTCAAAAGGGTTAGATCTAAACATAAAACACTTATTAACAAGTAAAAATAGAGTTTTGAAGTTTGGAATCATAAATCCAAGTTTTGATTTAGAATAATCAAAAATAAATTACATAAACTAGTTTAGGATTATACCTTTACTTGTGATCTTCTCTCTTCTTCTTTCTAGGTTTAATTATGGGGCTTGAAAACTTTGCAACAACTCACTTTTCTCTCCTCTAAGTGGCAGCCAAAATGGCTCTTTTCTCTCTTTTGATTTTGTTTTGCTTATCTAAATGAGAAGTGAGATGAAAGAGAAATGAAATGGTTTAGCGTGTTAGTAAAATATGTAAGGATATATTATGTATATCTAATATACATCCCTCAATTTCTCTTGCTTTAGCTTGTAAACTTATGGTTGCTTGCTAGCTTGGTTAAGAATGTTGGTTGAATAAAAATTGGACACATAAGAAGAGTAGTTAGGAGTTGGTAAGTTAAATTATTACATACATGCACCACATTTTCCCTTCCTTGTTGGGCCAAAAATTCCTCCCCCTTTTACCCCAATTTTTGTTTTATTTTTAATGCTTTATTTAGCTTATCAAATGTCCAAAATGTACCTCTTCAATTGGGCTAAAAGTTGGGCTACTCATTTAATCTCTTGGGCTTTCAAATCACCTTGATTGGGCTATGTCAAATGGCATAGTCCAATACTTTACTTTTATCTTACCCTAATCATTGATTTAGGGTTTCCATTCCCCTCATTTAGAATTTAAATAATCACCCATATACATTTATTTTTATAACCCAATTAGACTTTCTTTAATTAAGTTATAAAATTAATTAATTGAGATGTATAAAATAAATCTCTTAGGGTTAGTGTATATTTTAAATACTAAAATCTTTTCATATTATAACCCTTAGGTTATTTAATTCACATTCCTAATATATATTAAGTTATAAGGCTTTATTCTTAATTCTCTTTATATGCTAAATAATTATATACACATTAAATAATATATATTTATTTAATCGCCTACATAATTCACATATAAGTCATAACATATTTATCATCCTTGATAAATAATTATTACTTTTATTTAATCACATATTCAATATATGACACAAAGTGTTTAATATATTGTTAAATAATTTAATATACTTATTTATTGACTTTCTTTATTGTTCCATTAATTCATTAACTTAATTAGCCCTAATTGGCTTGATAAATTATTACACCTCTATTTTCATATTTATATAATCACTTTATAATTTATATCAATAATTAATCACTTAAAAATTGTAAATCTTTTTAATTTATCATTCAAGGTTAATATTCAAGCTATGTTAATTTTTAACATAATTTATCTTACTCTTCCTTAATCAAATTGATTAAGTATTCGTCTTAGTTAACTTAAAATAAATAAATTAACTATCTTGCTTAATTCACATATTCACTTATATGGTTCAAGTACTTTCTAATAAAAAAAATATTATTTGGAAAAAAAATTATATATATAATCATATAAAATTCTCGGTCCTTACATTCTCCCCTCTTTATAAGGATTCCGTCCCCGGAATCACTATTATCTTACATTCAAATTATGTCTATCCTTAGACACTTTTTTATTAATCAATCAATTATTATTGAATTACTCTAATCGTATTTATTACTTCATTTATTCTTTCCTATCCCAATCTAGGGTGAAAAATAAGTGCTTAACTCAAGTCTCATTTGACTTGGCATAGCTCATATTTACCTGTTATATTTTGGTATCAACATCTTACTCAAAATAGTATTCCTTTAATATATTAAGCAACTTGTGCTTTCTCTCATTCTACTTTGGAACCTCTAAGGGTTACCCTCGACCACTTAATACACGTATTTTTTTTTAATAACTTTTAAAGTTGTATTATCAATTACTTCATTTTTATCTACGCGATACCAACCTGTAACTCGGATACCAACCTGTGACTCGGATCCATAAAGGAACATCACCTCATAGTGATATCTATCAAATAATACGTATACAATTATATTACTAATTAGAATTTTAGCTGGCACTACTTCTTTCAAAGCAACTGCATCCTAAACCGTCATATTAAACGTGTGCGCCGTCGATCTTCCCGGCTGAGCTGGTCCTTTAATCGTTAGTGTCCCCACTGTTGTTTCCTCTATTATTGCTTCCTTTCTTAGTATTCTTCTTTGGACAGTTACAAATTTGATGGTCTAGCGATCCACACAAAAAATAACCTTGTAACTTCTTTGGACTGGGACAATTGGGAGAGATGTGTCCCTCCTGGCCACAGTTAAAACACACTCTGTTTCCCTTTAAACAGATTCCTTGATGATTAGTATCGCAAACTGCACACGGCTCACCTCTCTTCCTACTTTCTCCTGACTTGTTTCCCGATTGGGTGTTGTCATTCCACTTACGCTTATTGGAGTTACTCCCTCCACTACTACCTCCTTCATTCGTCTTCTTCTTCTTCTTCTTCTCCTCCTGATGATAATTTGACACTGCTTCACTTTCTCCTTCAGCGATGATTACTTTTTCCAACAGAGTCGAAAATGTATTGATCTGCAACACAACTACTTTGCTAAATATCCCTAGCTTTAATTCGTTCTCAAACCTTCGCGCCTTTAGTGCCTCATTGTCCACTTGATGTAGAGTGAATCTAGCTAACTCGTTAAATTTGGCGGCATATTCTAAAACCGGCATATTCTCTTGCTTCAACTCTATGAAGTTTACCTCCATTCTTGCTTGCATACTTGGTGAAAAATAATTCTCGAAAAATAATTCCTTAAACCTTGTCCATGTTACCACCACTATTCCAGCTCTATTCTGGTTTATCTCCTACCAGTAATTCGCCTCACCCTTCATCAAATAGGTAGCAAAAACTTTCTTTTGCTCTTCTGCTACTCTAGCAATAATAAAAGCCTTCTCCATCTTCTTTACCCAAGTTTGGGCTTCAATTGGTTCTGTTGTTCCTCTAAATTCTGGCGATCCTATTGCCTTAAAGACTTTGAGGTTCGCCAATCTGTTATCTGGCCGATTTCTTACTGTTGGTGCTCTTGTTTGCATGGCTTGAGCTAACATGTCTACAAAGTTCTGCATTGGGTCTGCTTGACCTCCTTCATTATTCACCGATCGTTCCTCCCTTTGGTTTCAATTTTGTCGTCTTGGCAACATTATCTGATTAAATTAAATCTTAAATTATTACTTCATCTCTTACACCTTTATGCCACATCTTATTAGTGGTATCATATAAAAAAAATTAACACAAAATTTTAAACTCAGACCAATTCAACTTGCTAGATTAACGAATTCAGTTTGCTGAATTATCAAATTCAGCTTGCTGAATTAACGAATTATTAGATAGACAGTGTACTATCTTAACCCTCAAAATTTATTTACTTAATCAAACATATAATCATATCATTGTATTTATATACATATTCATTCTAATAGTATATATTACTTTTCAGTACATAGCGCATACTGCTATAATCATTTAATATCCCTTTGCGACAAAAGTCGGGATTCATTACTACAACTTTATACAAAAACTTGAGACTTACAAAAGTTATCTTGATATTCATATAAAAGCGAGGATTACATTCATATAGATATATATTTACATATACCTACTCATCATCTACGATACTATATTCCTAACATATTATCTTACTTTAAGGAGTTCTACCTCTCATACTTAGTCTTTCTTTTGTCCACTTACTTCACCTGCCTTCTTCTTGGGATAAATCTTAGCCTGATGTCTTTTTTCTCCACACGAAAAACATCCTCCCTTCTTAGGTTTGGGACAATTTTGTGAAATATGTCCTTCCTGGCCATAATTATAACACACGTTCTTACCCTTCATACATTCCCCAAAATGCTTCTTTCCGCAGTCAATACATGCCTTCTTCCTTGGCGGTGAATTCCCTTGCTGGTCCCCTGAGTTACTGTCGTTGTTCCATTTCCTTTTATTATTTTTCCTCTTCTTCTTTTTACTTACAACTGCAGACGATACAATATACTCAACTCTCATACCATGAACTTGTGCCTTTAGATCATTTCGTTCTTCAGTTATCTCACTTAATACCTTTACCAACTGGTCATTTAATAATCTTTCTGCATTCCACACTTCCTCCAAGAAAAACACCTTAGTTGTAACGCCCGAGAAAATCGGATTTTTATGTGAATATAATTTTATTTGATTATTTGAATTAAATGAAATTATATGTTTATTTAAGTGAGTAAGCTGTTTAAAGGTTGTTCTATGACCTAGAATGTGCAAATGTGGTTAGGATTCTGGTTGTGTGCTAGGATTAAATGATTTGAATTTCCAAGACGAAAATAAAAGTTTTTTGAGAAATTTTCGTAAAATCACTATTCATCCATTTTTGCTCGGGAATTATTTTTGAATTTCTAAGAAATGCATAATGATAAGATTCTAATACGAGATGGAATATCCAATAATATTTTAGTTATGGCAAATGAAGTTTTCACCTGAGGAATTAAAACCCTAAGGGTTAAGGAAAGTGAAATCTAAGGAAGAAATGCTTAAGTGTAATAATAAGGATTATTATACGTAATGAATACGAGTATAATACTAGTTATTATAAGAGTATAATACCAAGATAATACGATATATAATACGAATGTCATACGTAGTATATATAAAGAGAATATGAGAATTATACGGTAAGAATACGATAAGCCTTAATGGACTTTAACTCTTGCACTTAGACCATTATCAAGCCCAATTGGTCAATGAGTGTGGCCCAAAGATGAATTATATCAAGGCCCAATGATAAGTTAATTCAAGCCCAAAGTTAGGCCCGATATGAATTAATTCTAAGCCCGAACCAAGAACCAAAATCGTGGGTCAAATCGATGGATCACCAGATGGGTAAAACCAATGGGGCAATCTATGGGGGCCCCATGGGGCATGTGGGTGGCCACTTGGTGGCCAAGCAAGAGGAATAACTTCCTTTGCAAGCTTGGAATAATAAGGATGTAACGCCTGAGAAAATCGGACTTTTATGTAAATAAATTTTATTTGATTTTATTGAATAAAATTATAATATATGCTTATTAAACTGAGTAAGTTGGTTAAAGGTCATTCTATGACCTAGAAGATGCGAATGTATTAAGATTCTGGCTATATGCTAGAAATAAATGATTTGAATTTCCAAGACGAAAATAAAAGTTTTCTGAGAAATTTTCGTAAAATCACTATTCATCCGTTTATGCTTGGAAATTATTTTTGAATTTCCAAGAAACGCGTAATGATAGGATTTGAAGACGAGATGGAATATTTAATAATATTTCAGTTATGGCTCACAAAGTTTTCGCCTAAGGACTTAAAACCCTAAGGGTTAGGAAAAGTGAAACCTAAAAATGAAATGATTAAGTATAATAATAATGATTATTATACATAATGAATACGAGTATAATACTAGATATTATACGAGTATAATACGAAGATAATACGACGTATAATACGAATATCATATGAAGTATATACGATAAGAATACGATAATTCTTAATGGACTTTAACCATTGTTCTTGGACTTTGTCAAGCCCAATTGGTAAATGATTAAAGCCCAATGATAATTTAAATCAAGCCCAAGCATAAGCCCAATTTGAATTAATGCTAAAGCCCAAACCAAGAACCGAACCCGTGGATCGAACCAATAGATTAACGGGTGGGTGAAACCCATGGGGCAACCCATGTGGGGCCTATGGAAGCACATGGTATCACGTGGGGACACATGGGGAGGCATGTGAGCACATGTGATGCACATGGGAGACATGGGGGGAGGAGTGGCTTTTTCTTGGTGGGAAAGTTAAGTTGAGGAGGTGGGATTAATGAACATCCTACCCTAAGTTATCAACTTATTCACCAATACAAGAGAAAAGAAATATTGAGAGAGAAGAGAGTAAGAAAAAAGGAATAAAGAAGCCAAGAAGCTAGCTATAGTCATTTGTTAAGAACAAGGAAGAACCTCAAAGAGGTATAAATATGTAAACTTTAATTTTCATTTTCCTTCAATATGTAATTGATAGAGAAGTGTTAATTGGTGGAGCATGAATTGAACGATGTGATAAGGTGGATATTAGTGGACTATAGAACACTAATAAGCCATAAATAATTAAAATTATATTGATTGACTAACATTCAATGAAGAACATATATTAAAACTTTGAGATTATTGTTAATGAACAAGTGAAACCATTAAACTTAGATTTTTATGATGGTTAAAATTATAGTTGAATAACCAATGGATTGATTCCATTTGGTTTGGAGTAAAAATCTCAAGTAACGAAGTTATGGCGAGATTTACAAGAATTAAACATTAAAACATTGAAATCGTAAGTCGTCGTTTAACTCAAAAACGTTGGTTTTTAATAGCTTGTCGTAGAATTAGGTAATTAAGACTTGCGAGAGCAAGAACGGTAGAATTCGAACTTAAAACGAAGAAATGAGCGTCGAACGTTCACGAACATTTAACGAACGCATTAAAATGCATGAAACGGCGAATTTCTCGCCAACGGATTCAGAAATTGATTCCGACCAGATGGAATCATAGAATATGAGATATGTGAACTAATGGCTTTGGAATGACCCAATTTCGAGTTATAACGATCGTGTTACGAGCTCGGGAATCTCAACGTTTGAAAAAAAAAAATTCTAAGGCTCAAGGTCAGCGCCGCAGCGCCGCCCAAGATTTGTTTTCGAGCGCCGCAGAGCCTGTCCGGGAGAAATTCTCTGCAGGGATGGCGTCGTACCGCGGCTCTAAGGGTTAATCAAGGCGCTGCAGCGCCCTTAAGGGAAAATTTTCTGACATAGACAATTGTTGACCCAACTTTCTACATGGTAATTATGGGACAAGTATATAAGTAATATACATGAAGAGATAACCCTTAAACAACATGTTTAAGGATGATTTTAAGAATTAAACTTTGAATAAACGTATTTAAATTCAAAACTCGAAGTTTGAAAATGTAAACCGTGAATCGTAGTCGAGTTTAATGCGCGTCTTGTAGTCATATGGTATGAAATAGATGTGCGTAGTAGGAGAATGATAAGAAATGAAGATAAAACTCATGTAATTTCTATACGAAGTTCGATATCGGTAATCCGGGGGAGGTTTATCCTAGTTATCAAATCGGTTAGGGTTTCATCTATCATTATATTTAACGATGATCGATAAGAGTCGACTTATGACATATAAAGGTTAATAAGCCGTAACAGAAGCTAAATAACTTAAACGAATGTTATTAGTTTAACAATTCAGATAAGCTATACAAGAAGGAGAAGATAGTTTATACAATGTGTATCAATTGTGATAATCTCATTGGTATGCTATATGTTTATGTCTTGTAGAAGTTATAAATACCCAAGTAAAGTAGACTTAAAGGTTTAAAGACGCGAAGGCAAATTTTTCTAAACTTCTATCTAGACTTTAAAGTTGGACAAGCTGTCAATATGCATGGTTTCCTATGCATAAACTGTTATTAAATAGTCGATGCCATTTGATTCGGCTAGACTGAGACTTAAAGTATTTTGGTTGGTTTTCCCATAAATCTTTTAAAGTATTCTTGATGTTGCTTTCCTATGCCAATTGCTTTGGTACGGATTCAAAGGTAATTCTAAGTATAAATAAACAAATGTTTTATAGTTATTTAATCGACAAGCACATGAGGTTGCTATAATTAGACGTAAATACATTTAAGAATGAGTGTTGATCAACATAGAGTACTACAGGTTGATCACCTGGATGTGTTTGTAAGCTATATCGAACTTGCGGTCTTAGTGACGGGTTGTTCTTTTCATGAATGAAAACTAAATGGAATGTTCATGATCTTTGACCAGCTTAGATTCTTGAGAGACTATAGGTCCTTGGGAATGGTTTTAAAGGAATTAAAATGCTATTTTAATTATTTGTGGTACTTCATAACTATTATACAGTTATTGAAGATGAAATCATATGATTCTTGATTGTGTGGTTGCAGATTATATTGTTAAACTTGCTGAGCTAGTTATGCTCACTCTTGCTTAAAATTATATGATTTCAGCTAAGAGCGAACGGACCGAAGGATCCGGTAAGGACAAGGGCAAGTCCATGATGGATAAATAGTTTATCCTTGTAATATCATAGCATTATTTTTGTAATGAATGATATTAGGACTCCGAATGAAAGTAATGGTTATAAAGAACCTGGGTAAACATTCTGATAATGTAATAAATAGTAAGCATATTCATTTTAGTGTTGTATTTCAGTTAAATGAATGTGTATTTAGTAGCACCATGTAGCACCGTGTAGCACCATGTCCAGGGTTTGAAGGTACCCGAATTTGAGGGCGTCACAAAGGAGGTGGAGAGTAAGGAGGTTTGGGTGGCCTTTTGACCATTTTTCCCTCACCTTGGTTTTCTATATAAGAGAGGCCACTTTGTTTGTTTGTTGGTTTAAAAACATTGAGCAGTATATTGAGAAAGAGAGAAAGGAGCTTTAATAAGTGATCAAGAGGAATCAAAGCAAACTAATCAAGTTTAAATAAGAACTGCGAAGAATATGGAAGGGTAAAACACGAAAACTTAAACTTTCGTTATTTATTTTCGATTAAGTTTTTGTAGAGAATTGAATTGGTGGAGCATGTCTCTTCCGAAGGAATAAGGATGGCTATTAGTGAACAAAAACATTAATAACCATGTACAATTGAAATCATAATTGATTGATTAAGCACTTAATGAAGAAAAACCATCAAAACTTAGAGCTTGTTGTTGATGGACAAATTGAAAACCATCGCATATAAGTTAGATTCTTATTGTTGGTTAAGAACCTAGATGATTAACCAATGGATTGATTCCATTTGGTTTGGCGAAAAAATCTCTAGTAACGAAGTTATGGAAAATTTACGGGATTAAATGTTAGTCGTCGAAATCGTAGAATTCCCAGAATGATAGTCAAAAGTCGTCGTTTAACTCAAAAACCTAGGTTTTTGGTGGCGTATCAAAAAACTATGTATTTAAAAATTGCGGACTCAAGAACGGACGAATTCAAACTTAAAACGAAGAAACGAGCTATGAACGTTCACGAATGTTTAACAAACGGATAATAGGAACCTAAACGGTGAAATTACGTGAACGGATTTAGAAACTTATTTTGCCCAGATAGAATCGTAGTATATGAGATATGTGAGTTAATGGCTTTTGAACAAGCCAATTCCAAGTTATAACGATCGCGTTACGAGCTCGAGAATTTCATGTAATTGAAAAAACTTAAAAAAAATTCAAAGGCTCAAGGCAGGCGCCGCCCATACCTAAGAAACTGGCACTGCTGCGCCTACCCGGAGACTTGTCCCCTGCCACCCGGCATCGCAGCGCGGCTATTTGAACTGAGTGTGGCGCTGCAGCACCATTAACTCAAATTTTTTCGACGCGGACATTTGTTAACCTAACTTTTTGCGTGGTAATTATGGGGCAAGTATATACTTAATATACATGAAGAGAGAATTCCTAAACAACATGTGTAACGATGATTTTAGGAATTTAACGTTGATTAAACGTATTTAAATTTAAAACTTAAAATCCAAAAACAGAAACCATGAATCGTATTCGAGTTTAATGCGCGTCTTAAGGTTACATAGTACGTAATAGTCATGCGTGGTACGAGAATGATGAAAAATGAAGACAAAACTTATGTAATTCCTATACGGGGTTCTATGTTGGGAATCCAGGGTAAATGTGTTCGAACGAACGAACCGATTAGACTTACGAGTATCGTTGTACTTAAACAATGATCGACGAGTGTCGATTTATAACATATGAATGTTAATAAGCCGTAAGGAATGTTAAATACCTTAAAATGAGTATTATTAATAAAATAATTTCGATTAAGCTATAGAAGAGAAAGAAGTTGGTTTGAACAATGTGCGTAGATTGTGCGGTAGCTAATTTCAATGTGCTACGTTAATATGTCATGTAGAAATTGTAAAGACCGAGAACGATTGAACTTTAATTTGAAGACGCTTGAAGGCAAGTTCTTCTAACGCTTGTCTAACCTTTGTGTTATTCAAGTTTTTGTGATTCATGTTATAATTTGCATGAATTGTTTTACGAAAGAGTCGGTGCCAGTTTTAACTCAGCTAGACAAACCTTAAGAGTTTGATTGATTTGTTTACAAGTCTTTCAATATAGTATTGATAACGCTGTCCTAAGCCAATTATTTGGTACGGATTCAAAGGTAAGCCTGAATATGAATAAACAAAGGTATTTTACGTCATTTATTCGACGAGCACGCGAGGTTGCCAAAACTTAAACATAAATACGTTTAACGGATGAGTGTTGATCAAAATAGAGTACTATAGGCTGATCACCTAGAAGTGCTCGTAAGTTATGTCGGATGTACGATCTTAGTGCTGTTATATCCTTTTTATGAATGAAAATGGAACGAGAATGTTCATGGTCTTTCGACCAACTGAAAAATTCTTAAGTGTATATATATACTTTGGAATTGTTTTAAAGAGAATGAAAGTGCTATTTCAATTGTTCATAGTACTTCATAACTATTTGTTCAGTTATTGAAGATTCAATCATATGATTCTTGATTTTGTGGTTGCTTATATATTGTTAGACTTGCTGAGCTTGTTATGCTCACTTCTTACTTGAATTATATGATTGCAGCTAAGAATAAATGGGCCAAAGGATCCGGTAAGGATAAGGGCAAAGCCAAGATGGATAAATAGATATCCTATAATAGAATAGTATATGTACTAAACTTATATTATGATGATGAACAATGTAATGGTTAACAGAACGTGGAAGGATTTATTGTTATGATTGTAATAAGAATTTAGTAAATATGTTCCTTTTGATGTAGTTTCACTGGAATGAATGTTTAAATTATAGTACCATGTAACACCATATCTGTGGGTTGAAAGTACCCGGATTTGGGGGCTTCACAGGATGGTATCAAAGCCTTAGATTATAAAACTTAAGGGGGGAGAACCTTAGGCTATAACCTTGGAAATAGTAGAAGAAGTTAGAAGTGAATGAATTCGAATAGAGTTCTTAAGTAAGTAGTGAGGAAACTCATTACCGAAAGATGTAAATGATGGAAATTAACCTTGAATACATTAAATGTGATTTGTGCCTATACTATTGTGTATTATGTACTAATCAACATGTTATGTGTTATTGTAGATGTCAATCGATAGCCTTATGTATAGGGATATACATGTGCTGAGTGAGGAGTCGGTGAACAGGATAGAACCAGCATCGATGCCGGTACATATGGTGCATATAGAGGAGTCTGAGCCGGAGGAATATGATCCATCTGAGGACTTGGGGTCGGCATCATACTTTAATGTGATGGTCGATGAGGATGAGGACATGGAGGTAGCATCGTTTGATACAGTGGTACCTACTTTAGGCCCAACACCACCAGAGGCAGCCAGAGTATTGTATCTGGCGATTTTGGACTTAAATGTGCAGCTGCGGGGAGAGTTGCAGAATCTGAGGGAGGAGGTTAATGACCTCCATGAGGCTAAGACATCTACAGAAGCAAATTTTGAGTTATAGCACGATGAGAAGGTGCTCATGAAGGATAAGGCCCGGGACTATAAGAACGAGGCCGATGAGCTTCGTAAAGAGCTGGGAGAGAAGGGCCGGAAGATAGCACGGGTGTCTTACATCCATGCTAGTGCTTATGAGGATTTTAACCTTAAGACATCTTCTTATTCAATTGAGTCGGGGAAAACTCGTCACACGATTCGTAAGGATCTTGTGGTGATTATGGTGAATCGCAAGCACGCGAATGCTGTTAGGCAGTGCGAGTAGTAGTGGAGAAGGTGTAGATATGTAAATACTGTGTGTATATTGTAATGATGTAAAACCCTCTTTTGTAAAACCAAAAGGTAGTCTTTTGTAAACCCCAATTTTTGTAATCTATCTATAGCATCCGTGTTGACTTGTTCATATTCTAACCGTAAGTTTTGATGATGATTTGGTTTTTGTACTAAATCGTTTACTGTGAACTTTCAGGAAATTGATAAAAGGATCATTGATGATTTGATCAAAGACTTTGAAGACTTTTGTGTCCTAAGATTTTATGTAAGGTCATTGCAAATATTTGATTTTTCAATTCAAGGCTCTAGGACATTTTATGTGCATTTAAATATGATAAGTATTTTAAGCATGCTCAAAATTGAAAGGAAATTCAATTTGAAATATTACCTGATTTTAATTAGCTGAGATTTACAAAATTAGGTGGGTACTATCATATGTTGCTAAATAATCCTAATTAAGTTTGTATGCTACACGTGTGAGATGAATTAGAGTTATTATGCATCTTGGAAATTGTTTTTGTGACGACAGTATAATGATTACTATTGATTAGTGGTTCACCTGCATATGTCTCGGAACTCATATATGCTGATTATCTTGGAGAGTTGTTTTGGATTACTTTTGCCAAAAATTACGGAACTAACACTCCTTTGATATTCCTAAGTTGCTTATTCCAAAAACTGTGATATGCTCCTTTGACATTTATTACAGAAATTACATATCTTCTGAAATGGAAAAGGCAGTAGCGTGTGATGGAAAAAAGTCATGATTGTTATTGGATTACTCAAATGGATTAGCTTTGAAGGTGTCAAAGTTAACTTATCCAAGAGATTTACACGGAATAAGCTTTACTGAGTATATATGTTATCCATCTGATTTGTTCCTAACAGAATTGATTTTTGATTATTTAAACGGAACTTATTTGTTTGGAATGCAACGGAAATATTTTTATGGCTATAAAAAATCAAATGGGTTATCTCAGTTATTTACAACACACGAATTAATCTTGCACTATCATACTTGAAAAGTTTTTATTCTCGGTGCAATTATTACAAGGTTGCTGTAACTAATATTCAAATTATTTCCAGCTAATTTTTGGGAGCTCTAAATTGGTGATATCTCTTTACTATTTGATTATTACATACATTAGTTGAGCCTTGCATTGTTAAATTGATTATTTTCTTTGATCATTAGACCTCTATATTTTTAATTTTTTTTGATTTAGACTAAGTGTTGTCTAAAGGTATTTAATCCGGGTGAATTAAGAATTGTTTACAAATAGGTTCAAGGAAGCATATATACTTAAGGGGTGCATTGGTGCACAAGGAGCAAAAGTGCTCGAGTGAATTATTGTAATTCAAGTATTGAAAGAATCTGTTTAGTAAAAGGAGTCGATTTAAAGAAATAAAGTGAGTCTCCAATACTAGTTGGTACTGGACGTGGACTAGGCTATTATTATAGAGGGTAATAGCTAAACCACGTAAAAATCTTGGTGTTCATCTTATTACTTGCGTTACCTTATTTGTTCACAAAAGGTATTCAATTGTTTTGAAAATTAAAACTTGGATATTTTCACTATCTTAAAAAAATTGTTAACACTAAGTAGTTTTACAAAGCTATAAATTCAGCAAGTTATTTTCATTAAATAATAAGATTAAAGACTTAATTCAGTAGGCCATATTTATCTAGCAAGCTGCATTCGTTATTATAGTAGGCTGAATTTAGTAGTTTTTAATTAAGTTTAAAAAAATTAGTCATAGTTTGTTCCCACACTTATTCAACCCCCTTCTAAGTGTGCCTTATCTGAATTTCATTTGGTATTAGAGCTTGGATCTACTTATCTTGGTCTTAATTGTGACTTGTAGGGAAAGATTCTAACATGGCACAATTCGGGAACAACAATCAAGAAGGTCAATCAACCAATAGACCTCCTCTGCTGCATGGAACAGAAAACTACAACTTCTGAAAATTCCTAATGAGGATCTACCTTAAAAGAGATCCTTGGGAAAGGTGGGTCATGGAGAATGGACCGGTTATTCCAAGGAAAGATGATAGCACTCCAAAGACTTTGCAAGAAATGGACTCAACAAAAACTTACATGGTCTCCTACGATTCAAGGGCTATGAACACGTTACTTAGCGGCATGGTACAATCTGAGATCGACAAATTTTCCTCATGTAACACAGCTAAGGAAATATGGGACACTCTAGTCATGAGCCATGAAGGTACATCCAAGGTACGAGAAGTCAAACTAAGCATGCTCATGCACGACTATGAAATGTTCAAACTTGAGAAAGATGAAACCATAAAGTTAGCTCAAGCAAGGTTTCTAGTTCTCCTAAATTCGTTAAAGCTACTTGACAAATCCATTCCACAAAGTGAGATTAACCGTAAGTTACTTCGGGCTATGCCCAAGAGGTTTGCTTCTAAAATTACTACTCTTCAAGATTCTACTACTATTTCTACTATAGATACCTTCTCTTTTTGGTGAACTTGAGGAATATGAACATCAATTAAAGAGATATAATGATGAGGAGGAAAATCTTCTAAGAAAGGTTTTAGCTCTTAATGCAAGAAATAAAGAGGAACTTGATGATGACTCAGATGAAGAAATAGCTATGATGTTAAGGAGACTCAAAGGACTACTACAAAGAAAGAACAAGAGGAGGAATACATTCAACTCAAACAAGTTCAAAGGAAAGCAAACTGAAGAGACATGATTCGAATGTGGATGTCCAGGTCACTTCAAAAAGGACTGTTTTCAACTAAAGAACAAAGGAAAAATGGGCTTCAAGGATAATAAAAGAAACAAAGCACTTGTCACTTGGAGTGATGAAGAGGAGTCCGAAGTTGAGGACGATGTCATGGATGAATTAGCTCAAGTTTGCTTCATGAGAATAGAAGGTGAATCGAACGAGGTATCTATTTATGAGTTTAATTCTTTGAAATAAGAAAATGAAAAATTAAAAGAAAAGAATGCATGTTTAAAAGGTTTAGTTAATTCATTAATGAGTGAAGTTGATTCTTTGATAAATGAAAAGAAAGAAATTGAAAAAGAGTCATCTTGTAAAGAAGAAAAGATTTTGATTGCAAAGAATGATTACCTTGATAATTATAACAAAATACTTTTCAATAAGGTAAACTATTTGAATAATGAAGTTCAAAAATTGACTAATGAACTTAAAATGAGAGATGTATGTATTGATGCATTTAGTGATGAATCTCGTTGTAAAACTATTCCTACTAATGAACTTCAAAAGGAAATAGATTCATTAAAATTATCTCTTGCTAAATTCGTTCAAGGAGAAGAAAACTTAAACGTCATATTGGGTAAACAAAGACCTAGTTTTGAAAGACAGGGAATTGGTTATAATCCTATGCATAAAAAGGGAGATGTGAAAATGCTTAAATCTAAGTCACGTTTTAGATTAAACTATTGTTCTCCTTTCACAACATATCGAAATTGTGGTATTAAAGGTCACTTGGACATAAACTGTTTTAAGAAAAACAAGGTTAAAAAGGTATGAATTAAAAAGAATGATTTACTTGCAACTAACAATAAAGGACCCAAAAAGATGTGGGTACCAAAATGATGAATTATTTTTTCTTGACAGGTATGTCTCAAGGCAAGGGTTCCATCTCAAAAATGGATTCTTGATAGTGGATGCTCTCGTCACATGACTGGTGACAAATCAAAGTTCGTGGAATTAAAGATCAAGAAGAAAAATAGAATGGTTACATTTGGAGATAATCGAACTTGCGAAATTATCGGGAAATGTAAAATTGGTAATGGTAAGGTAAATATTGATAATGTACATCTTGTTAGTGGACTTGAATTTAATCTTATAAGTTTTAGTCAATTAATGGATAATGGTCATCAAGTCGGTTTTGAGAAAGATAAATGCACAATATTTCATGGTACTGACAAAACTACTCTAGTTGCACAAAGGGAAAGAAAATTATACGCTTGATTTTGAGCAACAGGAAGAAGAACTATGTCTTGCCTAAATACAAGATGAAGCTAATCTGTGGCATAAAAGGATGGGGCATGTTCACATGGATTTAATCAAGAAACTATCCTCAAAGAATCTCGTCAAAGGATTGTCGAAAAAAAAAGTATGAAAAGAAGGGAGTTTGTGTTCCTTGTCAACTTAGGAAACAAGTAAGAACATCATTTACCGCAAAGAACATGGTATCAACCCCTTCTCCCTTGTAATTACTTCATCTTGATTTGTTTGGGCCAGAAAGATATGCTAGTATTAATGGTAAATTTTATGCATTTATAATAGTTGATGATTTTTCTAGATACACATGGGTATTATTTTTAAGAACAAAAGATGAAGCATTTAAGGTGTTTAAAAAATTGATAAGAAATCTTGAAACAAGGTATAGTTACAAACTCATTAGAATTAGAAGTGATCATGGTACTGAATTTTGAAAGGACTTCATAATATTTTGTGATAAAAAAGGAATGGCCATGAATTTTCAGCCCCAAGAACTCCTCAACAAAATGGAGTAGTTGAGAGAAAGAATAGAACGTTACAAGAAACAACTAGAACTTTGCTACAAGAAAGTAAAATTCCTAAGAAGTTATGGGCCAAAGCTGTAAACACATCTTGTTATGTCTTGAATAGAGTACTTCTTCATCCAATTATTTTGAAAACTCCTTATGAGCTCTTAAATAATAAGATTCCTAACATAAGCTATTTCAAAGTTTTTGGATCCAAATGTTTTATTCTAAATACTAGTGATAACTTGGGAAAATTTGATGCTAAATCCTATGAAGGTATTTTCATTGGTTATTCACAAAATAGCAAGGCATATCGTGTATTTAATGTTAACAAGTTATGTGTTGAAGAATCAGTTCATGTTACATTTAGTGAGACTAACAATGATCTTCCAAAAGAAAGAGATGAGGATGCAGGTAATTTTGAGATTTCAGCTAATCCAGCAAACCAAAAAGGTACATTCAGCAAACTGAATGAACAAATTCAACATACTGAATTGGACAACTCGCATGAAGTGGAACAAGAAACAAAATAAGAGCTTGAAGAAGATTTCTCCCAACAAGAAGAGATAATACATGATGTCCAAATGCCAAAGACAACAAGATATCTCAAGAATCATCCGTCGAAAAATATCATTGGAGATATAAACAAAGGAATCACCACACGGAGAGGCTTATAAAATTATTGTGCATTCTCTACATTATTATCAAAAGTCGAGCCAAAGAATGCTAAGGAAGCTGTTCTTGATGAAATTTGGCTAATTGCAATGCAAGAGGAACTTCAACAGTTTGAACGATGCTAAGTCTGGGAACTTATGCCTCCTCCTGAAGGTTTTTCTAGTATAGGAACAAAATGGGTATTTAAGAATAAGCTTGATGAGCATGGAACAATCACTCGCAACAAAGCAAGGTTAGTAGCTCAAGGATACAATCAATAAGAAGGGATCGACTACGAGGAAACTTATGCCCCAGTTGCAAGGCTAGAATCAATTCGAATCTTGCTATCATTTACTTGTTACAAGAAATTTAAGCTTTATCAAATGGACGTGAAAATCGCCTTCCTCAACGGATACATCAATGAAGAGGTATATGTAAAGCAACCTCCTGGATTCGAACATGAGAAGTATCCAAATCATGTTTATAAACTAAAGAAAGCTCTCTATGGTCTCAAACAAGCTCCAAGGGCTTGGTACGAGAGGTTAAGTAAGTACCTTTGTTCAAATGATTTTACTAGAGGTAAAATTAATTCTACATTATTTATTAAGCATGCAAATAAGGATATTATTATTGTTCAAATATATGTCGATGATATAATATTTGGTGCTACTAATTATTTTCTTTGTGAGTGGTTTTCAAAGTGTATGCATAAGGAGTTTGATATGAGCTTAATGGGAGAACGAAATTACTTTTTGGGACTCCAAATCAAGCAAACAAAGAAGGGAATCTATATCCATCAAACCAAATACACAAAAGAGCTACTCAAAAGATTTGGTTTTGAAGGATCCAATTCAAAGGCTACACCAATGAGTACATCAATAAAGCTTACTTCTAATAAAAAAAGGTATAGATGTAGAATTGACCAACTATCGAGGTATGATTGGGTGTTTATTATATTTAATTGCATCTAGACCTAACATAATGTATAGTGTATGTCTTTGTGCTCGATTTTAAGCAAAACCTAAGGAATCCCACTTACAAGCTGTTAAAAGAATTTTTAAGTATTTAAGTGGTACTATTAATTTGGGGTTATTTTATCCAATTTGCAATCACTTTGAACTAATTGGCTACTCAGATGCTAACTATGTAGGATGTCAAATTAATAGAAAACGTACCAATAGTGTTTGCACATTTTTGGGACAAAGTCTTGTGACTTGGCATAGTAAAAAGAAAACTTCAGTTGCTCTATCAACCACTGAGGGTGAATATCTAGCTGCAGGGAGTTGTTACTCTCAAATATTATGGATGAGACAAACTCTATGTGATTTTGATATTTTATGTGATAGTGTGCCTATTTATTGTGATAATTCTAGCACTATTGACATATTAAAAAATCTTGTTTTGCATTCATGTACAAAACATATAGAGGTAAGGCATCATTTTTTAAGGGATAATGTTTCAAAAGGATTAATTAAATTAATTTTTATTTCTACAGAACAACAATTAGCTGATATTTTTATTAAACCATTGAGTGAAGAAAGATTTTATATTTTAAGAAGAGAACTTGGAATGTGCATGGTATAATTTTTAAATGTTCTCTGCATGTTATTAGACTACATCTGTTTCGATATTCATTATCTGTTCATGTATCTAATAATACTGACGACTATTCATTAATGGGAAACGTACTGATGTATGTCACTATTTGGCTCAATGCTCGGTATTTTCACATCATAACAGTCTTTTAGATATCATAATTATCCTTGAGATTTGAAAAGATATGATAGCTAAAGAGCATTATCTTCGCGAGATGCCTACTCGGTTTCCAACTCTTCCATATTAAATCTTCCTCTTATCTCTCACTTTACCAAAGCACATTAGTTGGAGTTTTAGAAAATTCTCTTTTTCTCTCATCGTTGCTCAAACTCTCAAATCTCTACAACAATGAAAACTCGAGCAAGCAAACGATCTTCTGACATTTCCATCAACGACGGTCAACAAACACGATCTCCATATACAGTTAAAACAAAGAAGAAGCCTAAGCGACAACAAAGGCAGGCGTCGGTGCATGTGTCCTCTGATGATGCCACTCTCTTAGATGGGTCAGATTCAAGCTTCTCATTCTTAAAGTTTTTCGATTCCTCTCAACAAAAGAAGATGAAACAATATCTGGACACGGAACATCCTTCTTCACAACCTGAATCTCCTTTGATTTTGGTAAATTCTGGTTCTTCTTTTTCTGATTTACCAAAAAAATTCTTTAGAGGTCACAGTTTCGAAGAACAGTTTTAAAACTTCTATTGCTACAAAATATTTTATTTATTAGAAAATTTTGGATCTGTTTTATTTCAAAAACTCTCCTCTGGAAAAACTTTTTAAATCAAGTGGAATATCATCTATGCTTTTTCCTCCTACCAAGGCTTACCCACGGTTAGTTCAACAGTTTTATATCAATCTTGAGTGTCATAATGATTGCTATACATCTTTTGTTAAAGGAAAATCGTTTTTCTTTACTGTTGTTGATTTTGGAAGCTTTCTGAAGATTCCCTCTGCTGGACCATGTCCATTCACACTAAAAGGTGCTGCAAACATTCCTTTTCCACCTTTAGAACAACTTCAAATTGTCATGAATGATTTCACTTTAACTTCTCTTTTTACTCCAAAAACTATTAATGTCTGTCCTACTGCTTGTGTTTACACAAATTGATTCGTTATAATCTGTTTCCCCGCATTGGTGGTGGTGCAGATTTTACGTATCAAGATTTGGTGGTTGTGGCCATGATTCTTAAAGGTGTTTCCTTTAATTTCTCACTTATGATGTTATCTCATATGTTAAGTTGTATTTGTCAAACTAAAAAGTGTCTTCCATATGGATGTTTTCTAACCAAGATTTTCCAGCATTTTAATATTTATCTTGATGATGAAGTTGTTTCTCACAATGAGTTTGTGAATTCTACTAATTTAAAACAAACTCATATTTCTCTTGTTAATGGTGAGTTTATTCGTATTGTTCCTGATCCTCTTCCCATATCATCTACTCCTTCCTCTTTTTCTACTCTGCCAAATCACACTGACTCCTCTCCTGCAATCTTGAGTATACTGACTATTATCCTTCAGAATCAAGAAGCTATGCAGATTGACATTGTTGAGATTAAGCATAAACTTCATGTCTTGGAAAAAGGCAAGCTGCCCATAAGGGCAAATGATTTACAATAATGTTTTACTCGGATGGAGGATGAGTTCATTGACTTGCAGGCTGGCTTTGAGTTACACACTACGGCTATGGTTGAAGCCTTACAACGCAAGATCAATCGAAATTCATGTCAGTTGAGTCAAGAAATGAAGTTTGTAAGTTATCAGATTGGGGAGTTTGCTGATTTTATGGCTGTCAGAATGAATGATGTTGGCCAGAAGTTGCATTTTTCAAAATATGTATTCCACAATTCCTGAATGGCCACATTTCAATTGGATGGCTGAGTATGTTGGTGATTTTTTGGATCTTCCTCTTCCCAATGCTACGTATATTCCTCGTCCCCCTCGTTTTACTGATACTTTATCTTTAGAAGAACGACTTCATCGCATTCTTCATCGTTCGTATTTCACTCAACGTCCTCAAATCTTCGTGAATGTTGAAGATATTGATTGAAAGTTCTTTTTGATAGATGCCAAAAGGGGAGACTTATCGGGATGCTGATGCTGCTGGTGGTTTTTGTTGCTTGAAGATTGTGTTTATGTTTTAAGACTTTGATTCCTGCACCTGCATTTCACTAAGACTTTTTGATGAAATGTTGGGCTATTGAATATTTTTGATGAATGTCTAGTATCTGTTGAAACTAACATATCTGCAGGTTATGAATAATGCTTAACAGAAAGCATGATGGGTAAATTGATTTTATAAATGTCCTGAAATATAGTTTTTATATATATGCATGGATTTAGGGGGAGCTATAATTTTTGGTGTTGTCATCATCAAAAAGGGGGAGAATGTTGACTTGTTCATATTCTAACCTTAAGTTTTGATGATGATTTGGTTTTTGTACTAAATCGTTTACTGTGAACTTTCAGGAAATTGATAAAAGGATCATTGATGATTTGATCAAAGACTTTGAAGACTTTTGTGTCCTAAGATTTTATGTAAGGTCATTGCAAATATTTGATTTTTCAATTCAAGGCTCTAGGACATTTTATGTGCATTTAAATATGATAAGTATTTTATGCTTGCTCAAAATTGAAAGGAAAGTTAATTTGAAATATTAACTGATTTTAATTAGCTGAGATTTACAAAATTAGGTGGGTACTATCATATGTTGCTAAATAATCCTAATTAAGTTTGTATGCTACACGTGTGAAGTGAATTAGAGTTATTATGCATCTTGGAAATTATTTTTGTGACGGCAGTATAATGATTACTATTGATTAGTGGTTCACCTGCATATATCTCAGAACTCATATATGCTGATTATCATGGAGAGTTGTTTTGGATTACTTTTGCCAAAAATTACAGAACTAACACTCCTTTGATATTCCTAAGTTGCTTATTCCAAAAATCGTGTGATATGCTCCTTTGGCATTTATTACAGAAATTACATATCTTCTGAAATGGAAAAGGCAGTAGCGTGTGATGGAAAAGAGTCATGATTGTTATTGGATTAGTCAAGTGGATTAGCTTTGAAGGAGTCAAACTTGACTTATCCAAGAGATTTACACGGAATAAGTTTTACTGAGTATATATATTATCCATCTGATTTGTTCCTAACAGAATTGATATTTGATTATTTAAATGGAACTTATTTGTTTGGAATGCAACGATAATATATTTTTATGGCTATAAAAAATCAAATGGGTTATCTCAGTTATTTACAACACACGAATTAATCTTGCACTATCATACTTTAAAGTTATTATTCTCGATGCAATTATTACAAGGCTGCTGCAATTAATATTCAGATTATTTCCAGCTAATTTTCGGGAGCTCTAAATTGGTGATATCTCTTTACTATTTGATCATTGCATACATTAGTTGAGCCTTGCATTGTTAAATTGATTATTTTCTTTGATCATTAGACCTCTATATTTGTAATTTTTTTTGATTTAGACTAAGTGTTGTCTAAAGATATTTAATCCAGGTGGATTAAGAATTGTTTACAAACAGGTTCAAGGAAGCATATGTACTTAAGGGGTGCATTGGTGCACAAGGAGCAAAAGTGCTCAAGTGAATTATTGTAATTCAAGTATTGAAAGAATCTGTTTTTTAAAAGGAGTCGATTTAAAGAAATAAAGTGAGTCTCCAATACTAATTGGTATCGGACGTGGACTAGGCAATTTTTATAGAGGGTAATAGCTGAACCACGTAAAAATCTTGGTATTCATCTTATTACTTATGTTACCTTATTTGTTCACAAAAGGTATTCAATTGTTTTGAAAATTAAAACTTGGATATTTTCACTTTCTTAAGAAAAATTGTTAACACTAAGTAGTTTTACAAAGCTAAAAATTCAGCAAGTTATTTTCATTAAATAATAAGATTAAAGACTTAATTCAGTAGGCCATATTTATCCAGCAAGTTGCATTCGTTAATATAGTGGGCTGAATTTAATAGTTTTTATTTAAGTTTAAAAAAATTGGTCTTATTTTTTCCCACACTTATTCAACCCCCTTCTAAGTATGCTTATTTGAATTTCAATCCGATTTATGCATACCCTTGAGTTTACAAATTTTATACACCACAGTGATACAAAACCTAAGACACTTCGCTGGTTGACAAGTATGTGAAGTGCTTTCTTGTTGTTGACTTTGTTCGTTTGTTTACTTCACACGAATATAGATTTCGCCTAGGCATTCCAAATTTTAATTTATGTACTTCGCCACTAGAACATCCTTTCCCTTCTCCATCTATCAATTTTTAGTCCTATCATCTTAGAAATTTAGTAATGTAAAAGAAATCTTTTACTGACGTGTTTCAATGATAATGCACAGTGAGAATGTTGGTCTTCTTGGACTAACTCATTGGGGAAGCAGAAGAGTGGTTCAGATATCCACTGCTTTCATGATCTTCTTCTCTATATTTGGTTTGTTTTATCCCTCCGTCTCATCTGTTCTAAACATTTTCTGTTTTTACTTTTAGACAAATGTTTGATTACGATGTCCTACTTTGTAGGAAAGTTTGGGGAATTCTTTGCATTAATTCCTCTGCCAATATTTGCTGCCATATACTGTGTCTTATATGGTATTGTTGGTGAGTGTTCCTGTTCGCCACACATGCATTGTTGATGTCTCTTTGCAGGGGTCATTATACATGTTTTCTTATTTTGTACAGCCGCTACTGTGATTTCAATCATTCAATTTACAAACAACAATTCCAAGCGGAACATCTACATACTGGGCCTCTCTTTGTTCCTTGGGATATCAATACCACAATATTTTGTCATGAACACTGATGTGGCTGGCCATGGACCTGTCAAAACTGATGGAGGATGGGTAAGAAAAACAATTCTCTCCCTTTTTTAACATTCAGTTTTTCATGCTCGTCAGTGATGAGCCAGTTGGTCTGATACTCGGACCAATTATAGAATCCTGTAAGAGTGAATTTGCATAGGTATTTGCTGATGATTGGTGTTTGATAGCTTCTTGTTGCAATCTACTATGCAAATGAGTCCTTTAAATTTCTATTGTAGTCGAGGTTAGTCATAACTATTATTTTCTACTGATGCAATTTGTAATCAAGCTTAGGAAAACGCTAAGTTATGATTTGATTGCAAGTGCAGTGATAGGTTTTCCATGCCTTACAAAACATTACACATGTAGAAGTAGAACACAAAAATTGTTATTTTTCTTTGCAATATATAGGGTGAATACTATATTTCTGAGAAACTTTATCCCGGAACAGGTTGTGTTGAAGTGGTTGGTTATGTTACGCTTAATGAGCTAAGATGCTGGGAGGAGGTCCCGGAAGGGGTGGGTAACTATAACTTACATTTTCTCATTATTCGTACATACGTTGTGGGATGGATGGTGTCTTTAGTTTCATCTTGGTGACTTTTATATCGTCTTTATTCATGTAAAGCCAAATCATGTTTTTGTAGGTGAGGCTAGAAGGTCAAACAAATTTTTGCTGGGTTTGTGAGCAACCACAGGTTTAAAATTTCATTCAGCTTTTAGTTTCTTGTTTCGTTAAACTAAACTGTTGAGTAGTGATGGTTCAGTATATTTCTGTGGATATATTAAAGGAATAAGTTTTCACGAGTGCAGAAATTGATTATGCCATTTGAAATGAGAGGGTATCAAGGCGTTTATAATTTGGAGAGAAAGGTAAAGAAGAAAGCTACCAGATGATACCTTTTTTTCTTATTTAGTTATGTTCCAATTTTGAGTGTTCTTATTTACATGGTTTTTATTTTGTTTTTGTGGAAATTTTCAAGATATTCGATTCAGCAATCAGAGGCCTTTCACCAGTACAAGCCCCACTACCAGTTAAGTTTCCAGTTCCAAATCCACAAGATCTCTTCTATTCAAAGCCTTGAGCATTTGAAATGGAGAAATCACCAAGACTTGCTGCGGCCATATCTGGTGCACGAGCGGCTGCCACCCAATTCTCAAAGAAGAACCACTCTCAACCTCAAGAAAATGATCACCCCCTTTCCACAAGAACAAGGGGCAAAGCAAGTGAAGAATTTTGAAGACTAACAAGTGATTGGACTGGGGGCTCTGATGGTAAAGATCTGCTATACAGCAGCAGCAGAGAATGAAAGATGTAAAACTCTGTTCCTTTCTAACATAAAATGCAAGATTATGTTTGGATGCATGTCTTTAATGTAGCTTTATACTTCAGATGTTCAACTAGTGTTATTTATTAAGGGTTAACAAATTGACGAAGTACGTGGTGAGTGAGAAAATTATGTGAGCAAGTACATGTAGAGCTTCGAGTTAACGGTAGATGTACAGGTAACTTATGTGACCAGGGTTACACTTGTATTTTTGGAGAAGGTTGTTTTGCACATGATTAGGTAGTGCACCACATTTAATTTTATGGATAGTTTGGTATATTTTGTAGATGTAGTCAAATTCGCAATTCAATGTATGTACTAGTAATTATATTGAAAATTGAATTTAAAACTGTAAACGTATGGTATTTGTAAGACCCCGAATTTTATAAATAAAGATTTAATTTTCTTTATCTATTATTTCGAAATAGTAAGGTGTTGATTTGATAAATGTAAAAAATTATGGGTGAAATGTGCAAATATTTCAAAATAAGCAAGTGGTTATAAAATATTCATTGTTGTCGGGGAATATTCGTTTGGTCGTGAAATATTCTTGTTGTCGGGGAATATTCGTACGACGGCACAGTTATTTGTGGGCCCCACAACGGAATAACTGTCGGATATAGAAAGCCACAGAAATAACCTTTTTATAAAATAACGGCGTAATTGTTACCGTTAGTACTGTTGAAATACCCGGTGGTTAAAATACAGTAATACGCGGTGTTACACAGTAGCACACGGTATTGTACAGTATTTTGAATTATTGATTCTTACGAAAGAAGTCACTTACTCAATTATTGTTACAGTAATTACTGTTCAATATTTTATATTATTGATTCAATAATTGCATGATATTTTATTGGTTCAATAATTGCTACGTTTATATTTTATATCAATAATTGCTACGTTGCTATTTTATATGATTTATTCAATAATTGTCACTGCACAGTATTTCACATTATCAACTCAATAATTCATCTTATTTGAATAATATTATTAGATAGCATTATTGACAATGTCTAAGGAAGTTCTGTCTAGGAGGGGCTATTTAATTGCGCGCCAGTAAGGAGAAGTCCTTATCGGAAGGCCACCTCTTTCTTAGGAACGACTTGGTTGTCAATATTGTAGTTCTGTAATATTATTTGTGAATACTTAATTATTGATTAAATGATAATAAAATATTTATTTGGTGGATATAAAAGAAGGAATTAGTGTTGATGTGTTTTTATCAGTATTTTGGTGCGAAAAATCATCCGTTTATGAAATTCGAAAAATTTATGTTTGGAATTTGGAAAAATTTCCTTCTACAAAGTTGTAGAGAATTAAATTTCCTATGAAAAGGACATAGAATTTGTATTTTTCTGACAAAAGGGCTATTTATTATGAATTATTGAAGTTTTAAAAAATAAATATTTTTTTAATGGGAGGTGGGCCCCACCTGTGGCTGGTGGCTGATGGCTTTTGGCAGGTTGCGGAATTTTTTTTGTAAAAAATATTATTTTATTAAAAAGTCTACTTTGGCATCCTAAGCTTTTCCTATAAATAGGGTGCTTATGTTAGAATTGAAAATCACACCAGAATCAGAAGTTTTCTCTCTATAATATCAAGCGTATTTTTGTGAGTATTTAGATACTTTGAGTGTTACTATTCAGTGCAAGTTTTCTTCGGTGTTATATCCGATATTCCAGTCAGAAGTACTATTCTTTTGAGGTAAGAGATGTTATTTTCTTTTGTAAATGATGTTATTCTTTTCAATATCATTATACCAAAATATTGACATGGATTTTATTATGAAATTCTTACTTTTTCCGTCGGAGTTACTATTCACGTATACGGCACTATTCACGTATACGGCACTATTCACGAAAAAAACTAAATTTTCTTCTATTTGTCCAAATTGTCTGTTATGGTTACTATCTTTGATTGGATCTAAGTTTTGAGCTTTATTCTCGAATTTTGCTCTACAAAGTATTATTATAGAATATTCTTGAACTTGAATAAATTAAAATACGAATCCTTAATCTTGTCCTTTATTTCACTGAATTCGTTATTTATATTGTTTTTCATCATCCTCAGTCCTAAAAGGTGATATAACTGAATATCTTTGGCCTGTAGAGCAAAGATGAATGATTACCTGATGAATATCTTTGGTCGTAGTGCAATGATGGACAGGTGTTGAGATGAACATGACCACTGGTGATACAAATGAATATCTTTGGCCCGTAGTGCAAAGATGAATATTTGATTTGAGATGTATATTGATTGATGTTACAGGGATAAAATATTGATGATGGACTTTTAAATCATAGAAGATAGTAGACTTCATTATCTACTTAACTCTTCTAAAAAATTATTATTTCCGCTGGGAATATTGATCTAAAACTTGTTGTCAATAATATTTTATCTGAATGGTTGAAGACTAACGATAATTTATTTTTCATTATCTTAGTCATAATATTCTTTACTGGGTTAGTTGAGCTCACCCTTTTCATCTATTGTCCTCTTCAGGAAATGAGAATGTTGCAAGAACTAGTCGGGGGACAGAGTGAAGGTCCGAGTTAGAGCAGTAGTAGTCCTCACTATTTCTAATAAATAGTGTGAGAATAATTGTAATGAGGACTTAGTTTGAATGTTAATATTTTTTACATATTTGTATTGACACTCACAGTTGTGTGGTTGTATTTTACACGACTGTGTGATATAAAGTTTGTATTTGAATTCTGTACCATGTATTTGGCGACTCAGAATGGGTTGGGTTGACTGGACCTATTTTGGGGGACGTCACAATTGATATCAGAGCTTAGCGATATGGTCTCTGGCAGAGATTGGGGAATAGAACTAGGAGGTTAGAGACGAGTAAATACTTCACTAGTATGTCCTACCTAAGCTTATGTGGTATTTAATTGGTCAGTCGGAGCATAGGGTTAATATGTGGTATGTTAATTTGTTTAATTAACCCTTGTTTTATGGCAGTATTTGAGAATGGCAGCTGAGAATGTTAACAATGATGTGAATGAGACCGTGGAGACACCTTTAATCACCAACCAGGAGAACGTGCAACAAGAACGCAATGTTCATCCTAAAAACAACGCTGGTCAGACGATAAACGATGAGATGTTTAGAAGTTTTTTGCAGTTCATGCAAAACCAGACGAGGGAAACTCGTGTGCAAAATACAGGTGGAGATAATAACAACTCGCGGCTTGTCACTGCCAAGCAGTTCAAAGAATTGGGACCACCAGAATTTCAGGGAAAGCCGAATCCGATCAAGGCGGAGACGTGGATTAAACAAATTACCAAGATATTTGATGTCCTGGGATGCACGGAGGAACAAAAGGTTTCATTCACCACGTTTATGTTCCGTGGAGAGGCAGATTACTGGTGGGAATCCGTGAAGCATACCTAGCCTGCCGCACTCAAGATGTCTTGGGAAGCATTCCAGAAACTGTTCAATGACAAGTACTTTCCTGAAAGTATTCGTCATATGAAGGAGGTAGAGTTTATCAGACTGGAACAAAATAACATGACGGTGTCCCAGTACGAGGCTAAGTTTGCGGAGTTGTCCAGGTTTGCACCTCATTTAGTGGAGAATGAGGAACGTATGACGCGGATGTTTCTGAGAGGTTTGAAATCCGAAATACGTCAATACCTCATTTCTCACAAATTTTCTCTATATTCGGATGTACTGAACAGGGCCCAGTTGTTAGAACGAGATAGTGATTATATTCAACCAAGGGACAACAACCAAGGTCGTACCGGTGGCAGCAGTCATCAGAGCAATGACAACCAGCGGGGAAGAAAGTATGACAGAAGTGGTAACCACTCCGGTGGTAATCATGGCCATGATAGTAGAAAAAGAGAATTGGGGGGAGATTTCAAGAAGAGAAGGTATAACAATGAGAACGTGAAGACGTCAACATCAGCACCAGCATCAACTGTTTCTAGGGGAGGAGAACGACCACCGGTCGTATGCTATAAATGCGGAAAAGAGGAACACATCAGCCCAAACTGCCCACAACAATTCAAAGCATGCTATAACTGTGGAAAAGAAGGATATATAGCTCGAGATTGTCCTGTTGTGAAACCAAATCCAGCGGGGGTGGTGATTCCAAAGGCGGTTTCGGACAAGTCAAAGTCGGTGATTCCTGGAAGAGTGTTTGTCGTGACAGCCCAAAACGCGAGGAACCCACACGAGGTGATTACGGGTAAGCTAATTATAAACTCTTGCGAAGTTTACACCTTGTTAGATACCGATGCTATCCATTCTTTTATTTCACCTACTTGTGCTCAACGTTTGAACTTGACTTATGATAAATTAGACTTTGACTTATCTGTTAAAACTCCGTTAGGAGAAACCTTTGTTACATCTACAGTTTACAAATCTTGCTTGATTCAGATTGGTACCCTTACCTTACCTGTTGATCTTATATCTTTGAAAATACTTGCATTTGACGTGATTTTAGGAATTGACTGGTTAACCACTTACCATGCCAAAATTGATTGTTTTCGTAAGGTTGTTAGTTTTCATATTCCTAATCAACCTGTTATGCGAATCCAAACCACCAAACCACTAAAATCAGTCAATATCATTTCAAATCACAAGGCTATTCGTTTATTGAAAAATGGATGTCAAGCTTTCTTAGCTCATGTCACTGATCTAAACCAGAATACGTTAGGTTTGAATGATATTTCCGTTGTTAGTGAGTTTCCTGATGTATTTCCCGAAGAACTTCCCGGTCTACCCCCAGAACGTGAAGTTGAATTCTTTATTGACCTTGAACCCGGTACAAAATCCATTTCTAAAACCCCATATCGAATGGCTCCTATTGAACTTCAGGAGTTAAAGGTCTAATTACAGGAATTGTTAGACATCGGTTTTATACGTCCTAATACGTCTCCTTGGGGTGCTCCTGTTTTATTCGTAAAGACGAAAGACGGGAGTATGCGACTTTGTATTGACTATCGGGAGTTGAACCATGTCACCATCAAGAATAGGTATCCGCTACCTCTTATCGATGACCTGTTCGACCAGTTGCAAGGAGCACAATTCTTTTCAAAGATCGATCTTCGTTCTGGATATCATCAGCTGAAGATTAAAACTGAGGATATTCCGAAGACTACCTTCAGAACTCGGTACGGGCATTATGAGTTCTTAGTCATATCTTTTGGATTGACTAATGCTCCTGCTGCTTTCATGGATATGATGAACCGTGTATTTAAGGAATATTTGGATCAGTTCGTTGTTGTCTTTATTGATGACATCCTCATCTATTCTAAAACCGTTAAGATCATGAGCACCACTTGAAGTTGGTACTTCAAAAGCTTCGTGAGAACAAGCTATATGCCAAGTTGAAGAAATGCGAGTTCTGGCTTGAGGAAGTAGCATTTCTTGGGCACATGGTATCGAAACGTGGAGTATCTGATGACCCGACGAAGATTGAAGCAATACAAAGCTGGGAGCAACCTAAGTCGGTGACCGAAGTACGAAGCTTTCTGGGCTTAGCTGGTTATTATCGGAGGTTCGTATAGGGATTTTCTCGAATCGATACTCCATTAACTCAGTTGACTCAGAAAGATACAAAATTCGTTTGGAGCGAGGAAT
Organism: Panax stipuleanatus; assembly: GCA_020205555.1. Taxonomy (NCBI): domain Eukaryota; kingdom Viridiplantae; phylum Streptophyta; class Magnoliopsida; order Apiales; family Araliaceae; genus Panax; species Panax stipuleanatus. Next base: position 103,214,294 of record CM035118.1, on the reverse strand, counting down.
GAGAGAAGAGCTTCCAAGAGCTCAATAGAAGACTTATCTCGGCACCTGTTCTGACAATACCATCTGGTTCGGATGGATTTGTTATCTACAGTGATGCTTCGGGAAAAGGGTTAGGATGTGTTCTCATGCAACATGGGAAAGTCATAGCCCATACCTCGCGATAACTCAAAGAATATGAGAGAAATTATCCTACTTATGATCTAGAGTTGGCAGCTGTCGTTTTCGCGTTGAAGATCTGGAGACATTACCTGTACGGGGAGAAAGTGGAGATTTATACGGATCATAAGAGCCTTAAATATTTCTTCACTCAGAAGGAACTCAACATGCGGCAACAACGTTGGCTTGAGCTGTTGAAAGATTATGATCATACCATCCAATACCATCCTGGAAAAGCGAACGTGGTAGCTGACGCATTGAGTAGAAGACCATATGTGGGAACGAGTGCGATGATGTCAAGTATACGCGTAGAACCATCTTTGATTGATAAAGTTAAAGATGCTCAAGCTACGGATCCGGAGCTGATGAAGATGAAAGAGAAGGTGCAAGAAGGTGCCATTCCAGAAGCAAGAATCGATGAAGAGGGAATACTTCGAGTCAACTCCAGACTTTGTGTTCCTAACGATTCTGACTTGAAGCATAGAATCATGATGGAGGCACACAACACACCGTTTGCAATCCATCTTGGGAGTCCAAAATGTATCGTGATCTTCGACATACATTTTGGTGGAGCAATATGAAAAGAGAGATCGCGGAGTTTATTTCGAGATGTTTAACTTGTCAACGTGTAAAGGTGGAGCATCAAGTGCCGAAGGGTCCATTGCAACCACTGGAAATTCTGAAATGGAAGTGGGAACACATTACGATGGATTTCGTTACGGGTCTTCCCAAGGTTTCTCAAGGCATAGATGCGATTTGGGTTATTGTTGATAGATTAACCAAGTCTGCTCATTTCTTGCCGATACAAGAGACTTATTCCCTTGAACGTCTTGCTCATATGTACGTGAATGAGATTGTGAGATTGCATGGCATGCCAGTATCCATAGTTTCGGATCGTGACCCCAGAATTACTTCATAATTTTGGATCAATTTGCAAAAAGCTATGGGCACGGATTTATGATTCAGTTCGGCTTATCATCCTCAAACAGACGAACAATCAGAAAGGACTATTCAAACTCTTGAAGATCTATTGAGACTCTGTGTTCTAGACTTCAAAGGGAGTTGGGATAAGTACTTACCATTGGTGGAATTCTCCTACAATAACAGTTATCAAGCAAGTATAGGTGTGGCTCCATTTGAGGCATTGTATGGGAGAAAGTGCCGCTCTTCAGTATGCTGGGATGAGGTGGGTGAAGCAACATTGTTGGGAACGGAGTTAGTACGTATGACTACGGAAAAGATCCAAATGATCTGGCAACGGATACAAATCGCACAAGATCGACAAAAGAGTTATGCGGATCTTCATCGAAAGGACGTGGATTTTAAGGTTGGGGACCATGTGTTATTACGTGTTGCTCAGTGGAAGGGAGTTACGAGGTTTGGCAAGAGAGGAAAGTTCAATCCACGATTCATTAGTCCATTTGAGATCCTTGACCGAGTAGGAAATGTGGCATATAGACTCGCTTTACCTCCAAGCATGTCTCGTGTTCATAATGTTTTTCACATATCCATGTTGCGTAAATATATGAAAGATCCAAACCACATTATTGAGTTAGAACCAGATGAGATAGCTGAAGATTTAACATACGAAGAGGTACCTGTCAAGATCTTGGATAGGAAGGAGCATATCCTACGCTCGAAAATTATACCTCAAGTTAAAGTTTTGTAGAGAAACCATGCTATTGAGGAAATGACCTGGGAGTTGGAATCGGAAATGAAAGCTAGGTATCCTCACCTTTTCGACATACCAGGTACGTACGTCAATTTCGAGGACGAAATTTTATAAGGAGGGGAGGATGTAAGACCCCGAATTTTATAAATAAAGATTTAATTTTCTTTATATATTATTTCGAAATAGTAAGGTGTTGATTTGATAAATGTAAAAAATTATGGGTGAAATGTGCAAATATTTCAAAATAAGCAAGTGATTATAAAATATTCATTGTTGTCGGGGAATATTCGTTTGGTCGTGGAATATTCTTGTTGTCGGAGAATATTCGTACGACGGCGCAACTATTTGTGGGCCCCACAACGGAATAACTGTCGAATATAGAAAGCGACAGAAATAACCTTTTTATAAAATAACGGCGTAGTTTTTACCGTTAGTACTATTGAAATACTCAGTGGTTAAAATACAATAATACGCGGTGTTGCAAAGTAGCACACGGTATTGCACAGTATTTCGAATTATTGATTCTTATGAAAGAAGTCACTTACTCAATTATTGTTACAGTAATTACTGTTCAATATTTTATATTATTGATTCAATAATTGCATGATATTTTATTTGTTCAATAATTGCTACGTTGATATTTTATATCAATAATTGCTACGTTGCTATTTTATATGATTGATTCAATAATTGTCACTGCACAGTATTTCACATTATCAACTCAATAATTCATATTATTTGAATAATATTATTAGATAGCATTATTGACAATGTCTAAGAAAGTTCTGTCTAGAAGGGGTTATTTAATTGCGCGCCAGTAAGGAGAAGTCCTTATCGGAAGGCCCCCTCTTTCATAGAAACGACCTGGTTGTCAATATTGTAGTTCTGTAATATTATTTGTGAATAATTAATTATTGATTTATATGATAAGAAAATATTTATTTTGTGGATATAAAAGAAGGAATTAGTGCTGATGTATTTTTATCAATATTTTGGTGTGGAAAATCATCCGTTTATGAAATTGGAATTTGGAAAAACTTCCTTCTACAAAGTTATAGAGAATTAAATTTCCTATGAAAAGGACAAAGAATTTGTATTTTTCTGACAAAAGTGCTATTTATTATGAATTATTGAAGTTTCGAAAAATAAATATTTTTTTAATGGGAGGTGGGCCCCACCGGTGGCTGGTGGCTGATGGCTTTTGGCAGGCTGCGGAATTTTGTTTTTAAAAAATATTATTTATTAAAAAGTCTACTTTGGCATCATAAGCTTTTCCTATAAATAGGGTGCTTAGGTTAGAATTGAAAATCACACCAGAATCAGAAGTTTTCTCTCTATAATATCAAGCGTATTTTTGTGAGTATTTATATACTTTGAGTGTTACTATTCAGTGCAAGTTTTCTTCGGTGTTATATCCGATATTTCAGTCAGAAGTATTATTCTTTTGAGGTAAGGGATGTTATTTTCATTCGAAAATGATGTTATTCTTTTCAATATCATTATACCAAAATATTGACATGTATTTTATTATGAAATTCTTACTTTTTTCGTCGGGATTACTATTCACGTATACGGCACTATTCATGAAAAAACTAAATTTTCTTCTATTTGTCCAAATTGTCTGTTATGGTTACTATCTTTGATTGGATCTAAGTTTTGAGCTTTATTGTTGAATTTTGTTCTACAAAGTATTATTATGGAATATTCTTGAACTTGAATAAACTAAAATACGAATCCTTAATCTTGTCCTTTATTTCACTGAATTCGTTATTTATATTATTTTTCATCATCCTCAGTCCTAAAAGGTGATATAACTGAATATCTTTGGCCTGTAGAGCAAAGATGAATGATTACATGATGAATATCTTTGGTCGTAGTGCAATGATGGACAGGTGTTGAGATGAACATGACCACTGGTGATACAAATGAATATCTTTGGCCCGTAGTGCAAAGATGAATATTTGATTTGAGATGTATATTGATTGATGTTACAGGGATAAAATATTGATGATGGACTTTTAAATCATAGAAGATAGTAGACTTCATTATCTACTTAACTCTTCTAAAAAATTATTATTTCCGCTGGGAATATTGATCTAAAACTTGTTGTCAATAATATTTTATCTGAATGGTTGAAGACTAACGATAATTTATTTTTCATTATCTTAGTCATAATATTCTTTACTGGGTTAGTTGAGCTCACCCTTTTCATCTATTGTCCTCTTCAGGAAATGAGAATGTTGCAAGAACTAGTCGGGGGACAGAGTGAAGGTCCGAGTTAGAGCAGTAGTAGTCCTCACTATTTCTAATAAATAGTGTGAGAATAATTGTAATGAGGACTTAGTTTGAATGTTAATATTTTTTACATATTTGTATTGACACTCACAGTTGTGTGGTTGTATTTTACACGACTGTGTGATATAAAGTTTGTATTTGAATTCTGTACCATGTATTTGGCGACTCAGAATGGGTTGGGTTGACTGGACCTATTTTGGGGGACGTCACAATTGATATCAGAGCTTAGCGATATGGTCTCTGGCAGAGATTGGGGAATAGAACTAGGAGGTTAGAGACGAGTAAATACTTCACTAGTATGTCCTACCTAAGCTTATGTGGTATTTAATTGGTCAGTCGGAGCATAGGGTTAATATGTGGTATGTTAATTTGTTTAATTAACCCTTGTTTTATGGCAGTATTTGAGAATGGCAGCTGAGAATGTTAACAATGATGTGAATGAGACCGTGGAGACACCTTTAATCACCAACCAGGAGAACGTGCAACAAGAACGCAATGTTCATCCTAAAAACAACGCTGGTCAGACGATAAACGATGAGATGTTTAGAAGTTTTTTGCAGTTCATGCAAAACCAGACGAGGGAAACTCGTGTGCAAAATACAGGTGGAGATAATAACAACTCGCGGCTTGTCACTGCCAAGCAGTTCAAAGAATTGGGACCACCAGAATTTCAGGGAAAGCCGAATCCGATCAAGGCGGAGACGTGGATTAAACAAATTACCAAGATATTTGATGTCCTGGGATGCACGGAGGAACAAAAGGTTTCATTCACCACGTTTATGTTCCGTGGAGAGGCAGATTACTGGTGGGAATCCGTGAAGCATACCCAGCCTGCCGCACTCAAGATGTCTTGGGAAGCATTCCAGAAACTGTTCAATGACAAGTACTTTCCTGAAAGTATTCGTCATATGAAGGAGGTAGAGTTTATCAGACTGGAACAAAATAACATGACGGTGTCCCAGTACGAGGCTAAGTTTGCGGAGTTGTCCAGGTTTGCACCTCATTTAGTGGAGAATGAGGAACGTATGACGCGGATGTTTCTGAGAGGTTTGAAATCCGAAATACGTCAATACCTCATTTCTCACAAATTTTCTCTATATTCGGATGTACTGAACAGGGCCCAGTTGTTAGAACGAGATAGTGATTATATTCAACCAAGGGACAACAACCAAGGTCGTACCGGTGGCAGCAGTCATCAGAGCAATGACAACCAGCGGGGAAGAAAGTATGACAGAAGTGGTAACCACTCCGGTGGTAATCATGGCCATGATAGTAGAAAAAGAGAATTGGGGGGAGATTTCAAGAAGAGAAGGTATAACAATGAGAACGTGAAGACGTCAACATCAGCACCAGCATCAACTGTTTCTAGGGGAGGAGAACGACCACCGGTCGTATGCTATAAATGCGGAAAAGAGGAACACATCAGCCCAAACTGCCCACAACAATTCAAAGCATGCTATAACTGTGGAAAAGAAGGATATATAGCTCGAGATTGTCCTGTTGTGAAACCAAATCCAGCGGGGGTGGTGATTCCAAAGGCGGTTTCGGACAAGTCAAAGTCGGTGATTCCTGGAAGAGTGTTTGTCGTGACAGCCCAAAACGCGAGGAACCCACACGAGGTGATTACGGGTAAGCTAATTATAAACTCTTGCGAAGTTTACACCTTGTTAGATACCGATGCTATCCATTCTTTTATTTCACCTACTTGTGCTCAACGTTTGAACTTGACTTATGATAAATTAGACTTTGACTTATCTGTTAAAACTCCGTTAGGAGAAACCTTTGTTACATCTACAGTTTACAAATCTTGCTTGATTCAGATTGGTACCCTTACCTTACCTGTTGATCTTATATCTTTGAAAATACTTGCATTTGACGTGATTTTAGGAATTGACTGGTTAACCACTTACCATGCCAAAATTGATTGTTTTCGTAAGGTTGTTAGTTTTCATATTCCTAATCAACCTGTTATGCGAATCCAAACCACCAAACCACTAAAATCAGTCAATATCATTTCAAATCACAAGGCTATTCGTTTATTGAAAAATGGATGTCAAGCTTTCTTAGCTCATGTCACTGATCTAAACCAGAATACGTTAGGTTTGAATGATATTTCCGTTGTTAGTGAGTTTCCTGATGTATTTCCCGAAGAACTTCCCGGTCTACCCCCAGAACGTGAAGTTGAATTCTTTATTGACCTTGAACCCGGTACAAAATCCATTTCTAAAACCCCATATCGAATGGCTCCTATTGAACTTCAGGAGTTAAAGGTCTAATTACAGGAATTGTTAGACATCGGTTTTATACGTCCTAATACGTCTCCTTGGGGTGCTCCTGTTTTATTCGTAAAGACGAAAGACGGGAGTATGCGACTTTGTATTGACTATCGGGAGTTGAACCATGTCACCATCAAGAATAGGTATCCGCTACCTCTTATCGATGACCTGTTCGACCAGTTGCAAGGAGCACAATTCTTTTCAAAGATCGATCTTCGTTCTGGATATCATCAGCTGAAGATTAAAACTGAGGATATTCCGAAGACTACCTTCAGAACTCGGTACGGGCATTATGAGTTCTTAGTCATATCTTTTGGATTGACTAATGCTCCTGCTGCTTTCATGGATATGATGAACCGTGTATTTAAGGAATATTTGGATCAGTTCGTTGTTGTCTTTATTGATGACATCCTCATCTATTCTAAAACCGTTAAGATCATGAGCACCACTTGAAGTTGGTACTTCAAAAGCTTCGTGAGAACAAGCTATATGCCAAGTTGAAGAAATGCGAGTTCTGGCTTGAGGAAGTAGCATTTCTTGGGCACATGGTATCGAAACGTGGAGTATCTGATGACCCGACGAAGATTGAAGCAATACAAAGCTGGGAGCAACCTAAGTCGGTGACCGAAGTACGAAGCTTTCTGGGCTTAGCTGGTTATTATCGGAGGTTCGTATAGGGATTTTCTCGAATCGATACTCCATTAACTCAGTTGACTCAGAAAGATACAAAATTCGTTTGGAGCGAGGAATGAGAGAAGAGCTTCCAAGAGCTCAATAGAAGACTTATCTCGGCACCTGTTCTGACAATACCATCTGGTTCGGATGGATTTGTTATCTACAGTGATGCTTCGGGAAAAGGGTTAGGATGTGTTCTCATGCAACATGGGAAAGTCATAGCCCATACCTCGCGATAACTCAAAGAATATGAGAGAAATTATCCTACTTATGATCTAGAGTTGGCAGCTGTCGTTTTCGCGTTGAAGATCTGGAGACATTACCTGTACGGGGAGAAAGTGGAGATTTATACGGATCATAAGAGCCTTAAATATTTCTTCACTCAGAAGGAACTCAACATGCGGCAACAACGTTGGCTTGAGCTGTTGAAAGATTATGATCATACCATCCAATACCATCCTGGAAAAGCGAACGTGGTAGCTGACGCATTGAGTAGAAGACCATATGTGGGAACGAGTGCGATGATGTCAAGTATACGCGTAGAACCATCTTTGATTGATAAAGTTAAAGATGCTCAAGCTACGGATCCGGAGCTGATGAAGATGAAAGAGAAGGTGCAAGAAGGTGCCATTCCAGAAGCAAGAATCGATGAAGAGGGAATACTTCGAGTCAACTCCAGACTTTGTGTTCCTAACGATTCTGACTTGAAGCATAGAATCATGATGGAGGCACACAACACACCGTTTGCAATCCATCTTGGGAGTCCAAAATGTATCGTGATCTTCGACATACATTTTGGTGGAGCAATATGAAAAGAGAGATCGCGGAGTTTATTTCGAGATGTTTAACTTGTCAACGTGTAAAGGTGGAGCATCAAGTGCCGAAGGGTCCATTGCAACCACTGGAAATTCTGAAATGGAAGTGGGAACACATTACGATGGATTTCGTTACGGGTCTTCCCAAGGTTTCTCAAGGCATAGATGCGATTTGGGTTATTGTTGATAGATTAACCAAGTCTGCTCATTTCTTGCCGATACAAGAGACTTATTCCCTTGAACGTCTTGCTCATATGTACGTGAATGAGATTGTGAGATTGCATGGCATGCCAGTATCCATAGTTTCGGATCGTGACCCCAGAATTACTTCATAATTTTGGATCAATTTGCAAAAAGCTATGGGCACGGATTTATGATTCAGTTCGGCTTATCATCCTCAAACAGACGAACAATCAGAAAGGACTATTCAAACTCTTGAAGATCTATTGAGACTCTGTGTTCTAGACTTCAAAGGGAGTTGGGATAAGTACTTACCATTGGTGGAATTCTCCTACAATAACAGTTATCAAGCAAGTATAGGTGTGGCTCCATTTGAGGCATTGTATGGGAGAAAGTGCCGCTCTTCAGTATGCTGGGATGAGGTGGGTGAAGCAACATTGTTGGGAACGGAGTTAGTACGTATGACTACGGAAAAGATCCAAATGATCTGGCAACGGATACAAATCGCACAAGATCGACAAAAGAGTTATGCGGATCTTCATCGAAAGGACGTGGATTTTAAGGTTGGGGACCATGTGTTATTACGTGTTGCTCAGTGGAAGGGAGTTACGAGGTTTGGCAAGAGAGGAAAGTTCAATCCACGATTCATTAGTCCATTTGAGATCCTTGACCGAGTAGGAAATGTGGCATATAGACTCGCTTTACCTCCAAGCATGTCTCGTGTTCATAATGTTTTTCACATATCCATGTTGCGTAAATATATGAAAGATCCAAACCACATTATTGAGTTAGAACCAGATGAGATAGCTGAAGATTTAACATACGAAGAGGTACCTGTCAAGATCTTGGATAGGAAGGAGCATATCCTACGCTCGAAAATTATACCTCAAGTTAAAGTTTTGTAGAGAAACCATGCTATTGAGGAAATGACCTGGGAGTTGGAATCGGAAATGAAAGCTAGGTATCCTCACCTTTTCGACATACCAGGTACGTACGTCAATTTCGAGGACGAAATTTTATAAGGAGGGGAGGATGTAAGACCCCGAATTTTATAAATAAAGATTTAATTTTCTTTATATATTATTTCGAAATAGTAAGGTGTTGATTTGATAAATGTAAAAAATTATGGGTGAAATGTGCAAATATTTCAAAATAAGCAAGTGATTATAAAATATTCATTGTTGTCGGGGAATATTCGTTTGGTCGTGGAATATTCTTGTTGTCGGAGAATATTCGTACGACGGCGCAACTATTTGTGGGCCCCACAACGGAATAACTGTCGAATATAGAAAGCGACAGAAATAACCTTTTTATAAAATAACGGCGTAGTTTTTACCGTTAGTACTATTGAAATACTCAGTGGTTAAAATACAATAATACGCGGTGTTGCAAAGTAGCACACGGTATTGCACAGTATTTCGAATTATTGATTCTTATGAAAGAAGTCACTTACTCAATTATTGTTACAGTAATTACTGTTCAATATTTTATATTATTGATTCAATAATTGCATGATATTTTATTTGTTCAATAATTGCTACGTTGATATTTTATATCAATAATTGCTACGTTGCTATTTTATATGATTGATTCAATAATTGTCACTGCACAGTATTTCACATTATCAACTCAATAATTCATATTATTTGAATAATATTATTAGATAGCATTATTGACAATGTCTAAGAAAGTTCTGTCTAGAAGGGGTTATTTAATTGCGCGCCAGTAAGGAGAAGTCCTTATCGGAAGGCCCCCTCTTTCATAGAAACGACCTGGTTGTCAATATTGTAGTTCTGTAATATTATTTGTGAATAATTAATTATTGATTTATATGATAAGAAAATATTTATTTTGTGGATATAAAAGAAGGAATTAGTGCTGATGTATTTTTATCAATATTTTGGTGTGGAAAATCATCCGTTTATGAAATTGGAATTTGGAAAAACTTCCTTCTACAAAGTTATAGAGAATTAAATTTCCTATGAAAAGGACAAAGAATTTGTATTTTTCTGACAAAAGTGCTATTTATTATGAATTATTGAAGTTTCGAAAAATAAATATTTTTTTAATGGGAGGTGGGCCCCACCGGTGGCTGGTGGCTGATGGCTTTTGGCAGGCTGCGGAATTTTGTTTTTAAAAAATATTATTTATTAAAAAGTCTACTTTGGCATCATAAGCTTTTCCTATAAATAGGGTGCTTAGGTTAGAATTGAAAATCACACCAGAATCAGAAGTTTTCTCTCTATAATATCAAGCGTATTTTTGTGAGTATTTATATACTTTGAGTGTTACTATTCAGTGCAAGTTTTCTTCGGTGTTATATCCGATATTTCAGTCAGAAGTATTATTCTTTTGAGGTAAGGGATGTTATTTTCATTCGAAAATGATGTTATTCTTTTCAATATCATTATACCAAAATATTGACATGTATTTTATTATGAAATTCTTACTTTTTTCGTCGGGATTACTATTCACGTATACGGCACTATTCATGAAAAAACTAAATTTTCTTCTATTTGTCCAAATTGTCTGTTATGGTTACTATCTTTGATTGGATCTAAGTTTTGAGCTTTATTGTTGAATTTTGTTCTACAAAGTATTATTATGGAATATTCTTGAACTTGAATAAACTAAAATACGAATCCTTAATCTTGTCCTTTATTTCACTGAATTCGTTATTTATATTATTTTTCATCATCCTCAGTCCTAAAAGGTGATATAACTGAATATCTTTGGCCTGTAGAGCAAAGATGAATGATTACATGATGAATATCTTTGGTCGTAGTGCAATGATGGACAGGTGTTGAGATGAACATGACCACTGGTGATACAAATGAATATCTTTGGCCCGTAGTGCAAAGATGAATATTTGATTTGAGATGTATATTGATTGATGTTACAGGGATAAAATATTGATGATGGACTTTTAAATCATAGAAGATAGTAGACTTCATTATCTACTTAACTCTTCTAAAAAATTATTATTTCCGCTGGGAATATTGATCTAAAACTTGTTGTCAATAATATTTTATCTGAATGGTTGAAGACTAACGATAATTTATTTTTCATTATCTTAGTCATAATATTCTTTACTGGGCTAGTTGAGCTCACCCTTTTCATCTATTGTCCTCTTCAGGAAATGAGAATGTTGCAAGAACTAGTCGGGGGACAGAGTGAAGGTCCGAGTTAAAGCAGTAGTAGTCCTCACTATTTCTAATAAATAGTGTGAGAATAATTGTAATGAGGACTTAGTTTGAATATTAATATTTTCTACATATTTGTATTGACACTCACAATTGTGTGGTCGTATTTTGCACGACCGTGTGATATAAAATTTATATTTGAATTCTGTACCATGTATTTGGCGACTCAGAATGGGTTGGGTTGACTGGACCTATTCTGGGGGGCGTCACAGTATTATTGGGATGTATGGTATTTTGAAACATAGAATGCTTACATTTTGGCTTTAATTGTTATGGATTGTGTTTTTAAAATAGACAACGCTTTTAGAAAAAACGTTATCTAATGTGTCAAATAGACAACTCTTTTTAGAAAAAACGTTGTCTAATGTGTCAAATAGACAACACTTTTTAGAAAAAAAACGTTGTCTAATGTGTACAATAGACAACGCTTTTAGAAAAAACGTTGTCTAATATGTCAAATAGACAATATTTTTTTGAAAAAATGTTGTCTAATGTGTCAAATAGACAATACTTTTTAGAAAAAACGTTGTCTAATGTGTCAAATAGACAACGTTTTTTTTGGAAAAACGTTGTCTAATGTGTCAAATAGACAACGTTTTTTTTGGAAAAACGTTGTCTAATGTATCAAAAGACAACATTTTTTAAACATTGTCTATTTATGTCTAATAGATGACACTGCTAACCACGATATTTTTAGGGGACCTATTACAACGTTTTTTAAACGTTGTCTATTTACTTTTTTCTACTAGTGAATAATTATCCACTAATCATGCCTTAAAGTTAATAACTCAAGTTGAGTTAGGAAACTTGCAATAAATGCGAATGTTCAATAATAATCATAGATGTGGAATAATCAACAATAATTATCCACTAACATGCTTGAAAGATAATAACTCGAGTTTGAGTTAAGGAACTTGCCTGATCTGCTGACTACTGCTACACAATTTAATTTTGCTTCTTATGAAAGACTTATCATTAATAAGATTGATCTCTCAATTAACATCACATATCTCACTTATAATATCATTATTCCATAATAATTTATATAACATGTAATCACATAATAAAACATTTGATACTACCATAAATCATTAGTAATATTATCTTCCTTTGATAATATTTTAATCACTATACCATATACATTAAGATTTAACACTTACTATTTTATTTTATAAGTTCTTCTTTATAATCCAGTAAGACGAATATTAATGCAGCAAATTGAATACTAATACAGCAAATCGAAAAGCTAATACAGCAAACTGAAATGCTAATATAACAAACTGAATGCTAATACAGCAAATCGAAATGCTAATACAGCAAACCGAATGCCAATAAGACAAACCGAATACTAATATGGCAAACTGAAATGCTAATACAGCAAACCAAATGCCAATACGGCAAATCGAATACTAACACCTTAATCATTTACAAATATTATTAATTTTAATAATATTTTAATCTCTTACTAATATTATTAATCATTTAATAATATTTTAATTTAACTTTAATCTAATATTATTAATCAATTAATAATATCTTAATCTAATATTATTAATCTTTTAATAATATTTTAATCATTTATTAAACATATAAATAATTTATTTTAATTATTTAATCTTTACTAATTTATTTATTAAATAATCATAAAAGGCCATAGATATAATATCTCATCAACAATGACCAAAAATTCGTTCAAAAATCTGCATATAGCATATCTAGGGTTCTCACACCATAAAAACCTATTTTCCTAATTTTTAACATCACATAATTAATTTTACCCATTTATCTAATACATAATCATTTATATGAAAAATACCAAAACATCTTCAATAATATTTCTTTTCTAGAAATCAACATAATATTGTTCCCTTCTGAAAAAATATTTTTTCTGGAATTTTTAAAATTCATTTACTATTTTTAAATAGTCCAAATCAGCCGGATCTTGCTACATTTTTCATAAATCGAAAGTTTTTCCTGAAAAATCTAAAATTTTCAAGGGATGTTCCTGTTATATATATGTACTTCCAGTACAACCTTTATAATTTTTGGAGTTACACACAAAAAGTTATTCAAGTTTACTTTTTAAAATAGTTCTTTCTTATAAAATCCATAACTCTCATTCTACATGGCCAAAAGTTCTCATCTTTTTACAAGACTCAGTTAACTCATCATATTAACACCCCAAATTTTCTCAAATTTTAAAGTACAGAAAAGTGACAAAAATACCCCTGGACGTGGCTAGTTAGCAAGGTTGTACTTCCCTTTTTGAACAATATGGACTATTTTTATTAAAACAACTCCTACGACTTGTAAACTCATTATTTTTGAGTGCTACAACTTGGGTTTATTAGTTAACTTACATATCTAGCACCCTTCTTTGACGGATCTTAAAAAGAAAGTGTAGATCTAAAATGGTAGACATTCAAAATGAAAAGAAATTAAGGTTTTCTAACCCTTAAGAAACTATTGTTTCACATTTTTCTTTCTTTTGATCCAACTTTAGACACTCAAAAGGGTTAGATCTAAATATAAAACACTTATTAACAAGTAAATCTAGAGTTTTGAAATTTTGAACCATAAATTCAAGTTTTGATTTAGAATAATAAAAAATAAATTACATAAACTTTGCAACAACTCTCTCTTCTCTCCTCTAAGTGGCAACCAAAATGGCTTTTTTCTCTCTCTCTCTTTTGATTTTGTTTTGCTTTAGCTAAATGAGAAGTTAATTAGATGAAAGAGAAATAAAATGGTTTTATGTGTTAGTAAAATATGTAAGGATATATTATGTATATCTAATATACATCCCCCAATCTCTCTTGATTTAGCTTGTAAACTTATGGTTGCTTGCTAGCTTGGTTAAGAATGTTGGTTGAATAAAAATTGGACACATAAGGATAGTAGTTAGGAGTTGGTAAATTAAATTATTACATACATGCACCACCTTTTCCCTTCCTTGTTGGGCAGAAAATTCCTCCCCCTTTACCCCATTTTTTGTTTTATTTTTAATGCTTTATTTAGCTTATCAAATGTCCAAAATGTCCCTCTTCAATTGGGCTAAAAGTTTGGCTACTCATTTAATCTCTCAGGCCTTCAAATCACCTTGATTGGGCTATGTCAAATGGCATGGTCCAATACTTTACTTTTATCCCCTAATCATTAATTTAGGCCCCTCATTTGGAATTTAAATAATCACTCATATACATTTAATTTTATAACTCAATTAGACTTACTTTAATTAAGATATAAAATTAATTAATTGAGATGTATAAAATAAATCTCTTAGCGTTAATATATATTTTAAATACTAACATCTTTCCATATTATAACCCTTAGGTTATTTAATTCACATTCCTAATATATATATTAGGTTACAAGGCTTTATTCTTAATTCTCTTTATATGCTAAATAAATATATACACATTAAATAATATATATTTATTTAATCACCTACATAATCCTCATAAGTCATAACTATAGACACTCAAAATTTTGCATTCTTCTTACTAACAATGCAGGAAGGCAAAACCGTCTTTTACCTTCCAGAGACAACCCTGGAAAGTCAAATCAAAGTCAAACCCCGACGACAACCCTGGGAGATACAGTAACCCCGGCGACAACACCGGGATGTCAAGTCAAACACCGGCGACAACCACGGGAGATATAGTAACCCCGGCGACAACACCAGAATGTTAAGTCGAATCGAGCAACAACCCCGGCAGATACAGTAACTCCGACAACAACACCGGGAGGTATAGAAACCCAGGCGACAACACCGGGAGATCAAACTCAACCCCAGCGACAACACCGGGATGTCAAGGCAAGCCCCGGCGACAGCCCCAGGAGACAGAGACAACCCTGGGAGACCAAATCAACTAAAGAGACAGCCCCGAAGCATCAAATCATCCCCAAAAATAGCACAATACAACTCAACTGACGGACTGTGAAAATTTGAAGATCTGGTTATGGACCCATCATCCAAGATTTAAAAAAGGTCAAATCACATGTCATTGTGTAGCTCTTGGAAAGGGCTTTCCGAAAAGGTATTGCATGCCTCAAACGGACTCCCAGATTGAAAGTTATGAAGGTTCGAAGCAGACATCGCGTTGCTCGAAGTGCACGTATTTCGAGACGACTAGACCCACAGAAGTGGAGCCCACTCGGGGAGCCGCGCCTCTACTCGCGGCTGCCGTGAGTAGACCCGCTATCATTTTGGTCTATAAATAAGACCCCCCACCCTTGCAAAAAAAGAAGGAAAAAAGAAAAGAAAATAAAAACAGAGAAACTCCGCCCATTTCGACCTTTAGCCCTACTTCTAGTACTCCAAATTTAATTTTATTCTTCTAATACGTTTACATACGTATATTCTACAACATATCAAGTTTTAACCGGTGGAAACGGAGATTTGAAGCCCTCCGAGTGGTAAAAAGCCCGTAGAGCTGTCCATTATAAGTTTTTTTACGATCAGAAACTATTTACTGTTTTATCGCACATATGCGAACGTACATATAAAGTTTTAGCTTCTGGTTTCACCCAGATCTCAAATTCATGGCCTTTCTAGCTTACTTTTTAGTATATATAAGTATATATATAAGTTTTTCTTTGTTTGCATAGCCTGGATTGCTAATCCGTGGCTTTTTACTGTTTTTCTATATATATATATTTACGTTATTTCATTTGGCCTGGATTCCTAATTTGTGGGCTTTTTAGCTTTATTGTATATATAACTAACTATATATATACTAACATTCAATTTCGTCAAGCCTGGATAGTAAATCCGTGGCATTTACCGCTTTTATATATATATAACTATATATATATATATATTAATTCTAACTTGTTTGGTCTGGATTGCTAATTCGTGGCCTTTTCATTTTTAATATATATATACTAACTGTATATTTTAACATTTCATTCAGTCGAGCCTGGATTAGAAATTCGTGGCTCTTTACAGCTTTTATATATATATATATATATATATACATTTCTAAGTCGAGCCTGGATTAGAAATTTGTAGCTCTTTACAACTTTTATATATATATATATATATATATATATATATATATACATTTCTCAGTAGAGCCTGGATTGTAAATTCGTGACTCTTTATAGCTTATATATATATATATATATATATATATATATTTACGTTTTCTTTGTCGGGCTTGGATTGAAAATCAGTGGCCCTTTACAGCTTTTATATATATATATATATAAGCATATATATATATATTATTTATTCAATGTGATTAAATATTTGCTTTAATTATTCATTTGATATGAATCTGTTTCAATGTAAATTTTGTGGATTAGATTCATCTAAATCTAGCCCTTTCTAACTTTGAAACGGTTAAAGATCGGTCAAACTGGAACCGGGGAGCTAGAATGGCTAAGATTTATTTAAATCTAGCTTTCTTTCTAGTTTTGTAAATATTCAAGCGACTACGCACCCCTAGATCAATATCTTGTGGGAACGGGAAGCTTCCGATATGCGCATGCAAGGATTTAACTGATGAATCCTTCGTTTTGCGACGTCTAGAGTACAATTTGCACTATATGTCAATATCTTTGCTGTGCAGGTTTCTTGATCACTTTATTTGAGCCTAGAAATCATGGGATTAATGATCAACCACACGAATCTAAATCCGATTCCCATGATGGACAACTTCGTATTGTAAATACATCCTACCCGATTTCTGTAAATGTAAATCATATGGACCTTAATACGATTATACGAATTTAAGGTCTTGACATAGTACACTGTGGTTTGTCGTGCTAGGGTCACTTTGATGGCCGTCATGCCCATAAGAAGACTGACACTTGTATATACATTCTTTGGTCGAGGATGCTTCGCATCTCGACGATAAACATCCAAATCAAGCCCAATGCGGAATAAAATGGAAGTATCCAATGGCTTCAATTCTTATGCGAGCGAAAGGGTTTGAAATTCATCTTTCAAAACATCATTTTAATATCTTTATCTAAAAATAGACTTTTCAAACAAATCAAACCCTTCGTATATAGGTCCAACGAAGCACGGACACTACTTTCAAATCAAACACGTAGGCTCAATTACTTCCAGCACACACACACACATTGTAAATAAAAAAGGGAAAATTGAAAAGATACGGTAACCGTGTTTCACGGAAGTCAGGGGGTGCCTAACACCTTCCCCCCGCTTAACCAAGCCCCCGAACTTTATGAATCTCGGTTTCCAAGGCCAAGTTTAGACAGCGTCCAGTAATTGGGCCTACTTGCAAAAATCAAACAAAACTCGGTTGAGTTGGTACAACCATTTCAAATATACCAACTGGCGACTATGTAAACCTTTCAAATCGTCAACATGATATATGTTGGTATTTTCCTAAAAATTTCACCCTTCATAAAACAGATAAGACAAACACGGGTAGAAAACCAAATAATTGGGGAAAGGAAGATCTGTCCAAAGATTTTTTTCGACGTTGACAGGTGGCGACTCTGCTGGGGATAGTAGAGGGCTTAAGCCGCACTTCAAATCTTTTCAAAATTTCCCTTTTCTATCTGCGTGTGTGTGGATGCTGTGTTTTACATTGAATGGATGTAAATAAATATTTTACTCCTTTATATTAGTGCTTCGCACAATGTCATCATTTCATATAGTGAGGTACGATGTATGTGAATGTATGCTGTGTGATTCCTCCACCAAGAGACGAACCCGTCGGTGATTGATTACTGGACTCAAAGGAGACTAATCCTGCGAGGCTCAGGAAAGACGCCACTCAGATCCGCTCCAAGTGAAAGATCAGATTAATTTCCCCTTGAGTAGATTGCGATGATCTGGGGACCTTCATGCCGAAAAATCGCAAGAGTAGCCTAAGATAGGTCAGCCTCTGATTAACCAAATCCGAAGGGAAGCCTCTTCATGCCTTCCTCTTTCATTTCAATGTAAATTTCAATTTAAATAAATGTAAATATACATTTCATTGTAAATCCTGTCATACTATCCTGTTATCAAAACAACTTACATTTGTTTTGCAGGAAAAGATTAAAAAACTTCGAAAATAAACACATTGCATAGCATGCACCCTGTTGATATATATATATATATATATATATATATATATATAAATTAACACACCTACTTTTATTGTAGGAAAAATTGGTCTCATCACCAGATCAAAATCTAGAATAGCACTAAGCCCATCTCCAATCATGGCTTCAAGTGCTCAACCTAAATCCACCCCGGTCTCCCGGGAAGAGTTCGAAGGATTAAAGAACCAGATAGCGGAATTGGCTATTTTTCTCAAAGAGCAAAGCAAAAGTCTTCAGGGTAAACAAATACCCGGTTAAACAAAATCATCCACACCAAGTGGCAGTCAAGATACCTAAGCCTCAGAACCAAGATCTCTACAATCTCAACAAAAATTGAGAAACTGGTGATATTAGGAAGAAGGTTCAACAAATGGAAGAAATAATACGGTCCATCAAAGGGACTGGGGCATTTGGAAGCGTAAATTACTCGAATTTATATATATTCCCAGGGGCTCGATATCCAGACAAATTTTAAGTCCCTGATTTTGAAAAATATGATGGATTAGGAGATCTCTATACCCATTTGAAGATATTCATTGTAGAGCTCGGATCCTATGCAGAGGGCGAGAATCTCAAGATGCAATTATTCTAGAAAAGTCTGATCGGAGAGGCTAGAGCCTGGTATGCTCGACTGGACAATTCAAAAATTCATAGTCGGGAAGATTTAGCACATGCCTTCCTGAATCAATATAGCTTTCAGTCTCAGATGGCTCCAGATAGATATCAAATCACCAAAATCAAGAAGCAAAACACTGAGTCATTCAGAGAATATGCCCAACGATGGAGACGGATGGAGGCACAAGTCACCCCACCTACGACAGAGACTGAGATAGTCCTGACTTTCATAGACATTCAAGAAGCTCCATATTATGAGAGGGTCCTAGCAGGCATAGGAAAACCATTCTCGGAGATGATCAAACATGGAGAAATGGTCGAAATAGGTCTAAAGTCTAGGAAGATCAAGGACCAAACCGCTTTAGAGGCAGTGGCTGAGCATATTCTATCTGGAAGCTATGGCAGTAATCCTAGGAGAGTACATAAGAAGAAGGAAGAAGAGGTGTCCTTAATACTTCAAGGACAGAACAAAAAGGCAATCCCAGCTTGCTTATTCAAAGGAGGAGAAATTATTGCCCTTTCCAAGCTCCTGTACAATCTTCTAATCCTACCTTTCAGAAAGATAGAGAGGTCAGACGTCGAAGAACGTTCACACCCTTGGCGGATTCACTAGAAAATGTGCTAAAACTGCTGACAGCACAAAAGAAGATCCTTCAACTCCTTCCGCCGGCCAGTTCAAGCGGATGGAATTTTGACCCAAGTAAGAAGTGTGCGTACCATTATAGAGCACCGGGCCACGACACACAAGATTGTTGGTCTCTAAAGCACAAAATACAAGACTTGATAGATAACGGGGAGATTGTGGTGACAAAACAAGAGCAGCCACATGTGCAAGATAATCCTCTCCCTCAACATAATGAGGAGAGTGTCAATATGATTAGCACAAGAAATGGAGAAGGATCCAAATACCTCTGGTATATTGGAGAGTCAACCCAAGCAAGCACTAATAGCCCAGACATTTGGGAGTTCTCAGAAAGTCAGTTCCTGATAGAACACGAAATCAAGTCTATCAAGGACCAAGTAGGACAACTGGCAGAACTAGTGGTTTGTCAACATCAGATAACGAGATAGTTGATAAATCAGACCAACGAGCATGAAGCAAATCTTCGTATGCCTGAAATTAGCCCCATTGATATGAGGGATCATTAACGATTTCATAATTGTGAACCCTGGGCCGATAAGGTTGCCAAGGAGGAAAAGTTCCAAGCCAACAGAGAATTTGCCTTCAAGAGGAGTTTCACTAATTTGAACCAACCGATGAAAGAAATCCTCCAAATGTTGATCAACTGAGGGAATGGTCACAGATTTGTTTCCCCCGATGGAAACAAACCAAATGTTGATGTTGATCAACGAGGGAATGGTCACAGATTTATTGATCAACGAGGGAATGGTCATTCCAAGTCACTGCATATAGCGATGATGTCGTCAGGATATGTGATCAGAGATGTGCTGATAGATGGAGGATCGTCCTTAATCATCTACCCCTAAGACACCTTGGAGAGAATGAAGATCAATCCAAATCGAATCCGGACTAGTCATGTAGTCATCCAGGCTTTCCATGTATCTCGCCGAGAGGCCGTAGGGGAGATCAAGCTTCCACTGGAGATTGGGCCCCATACTTTTTACATATCCTTTCAGGTTTTAAACATAACCACTAGATATATATTGTTGTTGGGAAGACCATGGATCCACATGGCAGGAGCAGTTCCATCCACCCTTCATTAGAAACTTAAATATATTATTGATGGTAACCTAATCACTATAAATACCAAGCCAGAATATCCTGTCTGTGCACAGAGCGATATGCCGATAATCAGCCTCGATGAAGGAATTGAGCCTATCAATTTTTAAGCTTTGGAAGTGAGCAAAACTCAATATTTACCTATCAGGGCACCAGCCTTAAAGCCTAAAGTTTCTCCCGAAGTAATGACGATCGGTCAAGAAACGGTATCCTTGAGATTCTGCCCTGGAGAAGGGTTAGGGAAAAATTAACAAGGAATCATAAGTCCTAGTGCAAATCCCTAGCCAGACAGGGAAAGCTAGATTAGGCTATTCTTTCGGATCAAACCATCGGAACCCGAACAAGCATCCAATGGTTCATGCCTCCACTATCCTGCTGCCAAACATCACTAATGTCAGGTTTTGAAACCAATGAGGAAGATTCCTGCTGTTGTGTCAGGTATGTGGTTTCCTCCGGTCAAACCGATTAGTGAGAGGAGAGTCTCAAAGCCTGATGGGGAAAGCAAAAAGGGCAAAGAAAAGTTTATGCATGAAGGACGAGACCCATTTGCAAACATGTATTTTCTGGTGCACTATGAGGGTATGAACGAAAATATCCCCGATGATGATTTAGAAGATCAAATTTGAATCCCTCGCATCAAAAGGGATAAGGGTAGCAGTTCAAAGAAAAACACTGGCCCTGATATGAAAGATGTCCTAGTCATTATCAAAGAGGAGACTAACGACAACAACTCCTTTATCCTCCCTATTCATGAGGACTTGACTCTAGACAACTGGAGTAGCACTCCATGCCTCAGTCGAAAAGGGTAAAAGGGCAAAAAGTCCATCTTCCCGGAAGCATGGTTTTATTTACTGCTTATTTTTTGTTGCACAGCGATAGCAGTTACTTTTGTCATGCTTTTGCTAAGTGCTTTGTATGATCAAACATTTTCATATATTAAAGTGAAAGCATTTTATTTTCAGGACTCCAGAGTTGGATTTGTTTGTCCCTGCTGATGAGATGCCAAATTTTCACAGTGACTACAACTTTGATATAGAACTGGACTTCGACTTGATTGAGATTGATCAAGAGGAGATAGATAACTATGAGGTGCCCGTGGAGATCTGTAATAACCGTGAATTTTGTGAATAAATATTAATATTGATATTAATAAGAATGTGAATATTTATTTGAATATAAATGTTTATGTAGCGTGAGGTGAGTGACTCAATTAAAATAATTGAATTTATGATAATTGAGAAAGTGTGGAGAATTATGATGAGCTCGTAAAATGCCTTGTATGGCACGATGATGGAAATTACGACGATTTAATTAAATTAAAAAAAATGAAGGAATTAATAAGTGAAGGATTAATTAATATAATATTATTAATTAATTTTTATTATGAATAATAACATATTACAGAATAAATAATTAATTAATATTGAAAGATTAATGTTTATTCGATTAATTGTTGTGTGCAATAATATGTGATGAGTAATATATATTATATGGTGTCTACATTCATCTAATATAAAATGGGGTGTAACATTGCAAGGTGACAATATAATATAGGAACTATATGGTAAAATGAAATGAATCACATAAGTTACGTAAATGGGCTTATGTGACAACATGTTATGTGTACTTTGTGCAATATTAAATTAGACTAAATAAATAATTGTTATTTAATTATTATTTCAATAATTAAGTATAATTGAAATAATAAAGTTTATGATAATGTGGTATGATAATACTCAATTAAATTATATTTCGGTATTATCAAATGTACATGGATTATATAATGATGTGTATATATATACCCCCAACTTGCTGCAATGTAAATACCCACTAGATCTACATTGTAATTAAAAGAGGATTAAAACCTAGGTATATATATATATATATGTGTGTATTTAACCTAAAGTTATAACATTATTGCTTCTAAGTTGCTGAGTTTAGTGAGAGAATGTCCCATATTGAGTGTCATTTATCTTTCACGTGTATAGGCCAATGGCCTATCCCTTTCATCCTCACTTCTCAGCATTCTAGCTAATCATGAAATTGGGAGTGGCCTTCATAGTGTTTTACGCTATGCTACCAAATCTTGAATGTCCATCATCTTCTTCCATCTTCCATTAGATTCAATCCTTGGGACAAAAGCTTGGCATGGTTATTGAAATTCCTATAAATTAAGCACTCCCTCTCCATTTCTATGTTGCTGAGTTTCTTGCGAAGTTGATAAAGAGAGTAAATTGAGAGTGCAATCTGAAAGTTGAGTCAAGAGAGTATCAATTCAAGCTCAAGAGGTATAACTCTTACATTATGTTCTTGGTTTTGAATTTGATAAATTCATAGAATTGATATGAGGAATGATGTTAGCATGTTAGTATAGTCTATATACATGTTAGAGAGGTAATGTGATTGTTTGCAAGCATGATTTATGAGTAATTATGAAACTTGGCTGAAGCTCTGCTATTACAGAAAGCATTCTGGTCTGGAACCGGAGTGGCGCGGCCGCGCCACTCCCTAGTACAAACACGACGCGGCCGAGCCGAGCTGCAGAAGAGAAATCCCATTGTTATGCTTTCTGATGAATGGAGCAAGCTAGTTTAACTTAAATATGCCTATATAAGTCCCTGACATGCTAGTATAGGTGGCCTTTCATGTAATCACTTACCTTAGCTTGGTTTCTAAAGGAAACTTAGAGTTTTCAAATACAAACTTGATGAACTAAGTACACTATAAGATATGAACTTGTGAGCATGCTTATGTGGTCTAGTTATGTGTGTACATGAGCATGAATTATAGTAGGTGAAATTACTTTGCATGCTTGGTTGGTTTAACATGAGATTTTCAAAGAAAACTTAATGAGTTTGAAAACTAAGTTGGATGATATTTATCTTATGAACTTTCTAAAATTTAGGACTACCATGCTAGGACATTGTATGCCTCTAAACATGGCGGATAAGTTCACCATCTCACAAAGCATGATCTAGACTTTCAAGCATAATGTAAAATAAAGTTTTAAGTGTTAAACTATTCAACCTAAGTGTAATAAGAGGTTAACATGTGAGCATACGTACTAACTATTGTTGGTATCATTAAGTGATATAATGAGCAATGTGATTAGTCTTTTGTGCAATAAACCCATTTAGCCTTGTTGAATGAGACTTAATATCAAACTATATTGAAGGCAAGATATAAGAATCAAACCTATCATAAACCTCATAACATGTATGTTCTGCATGTGTAATCATCAATGTATGTGGGTGAGCGAGCTAGGCCATGCAAACTGAATTATCAGTTCTAGTTTGAACTGGGAGCAGCGCGGCCGCTCCACTCCCTAGTTCAAACCAAGCACGGCCGCGCCACCCTGAAGTATAATCTGACTATGTTAATTATAAATCTGAAACTGATGCATGCTTGTATTGATGTCCTAATCTGCAATACATAATTAAGTGAAGTGTTCAAGTGTTAATGAGCATGCTAACGATAGAATCATAGAATGGATAGGTGTTTATAAATTTTCAAAAGCTAAGTCAAACGATGATTACGAACTATATATTTGATTTCATAGTATTATATAAACTAATTTCATGCTACGTGTATGTAAGGTATGTAATGACATACGTATAGGATTGTGCAACTAAGTTAGACTCTTATGTATGTGTTTAACTTACATATCAAGTTTATGAATTCAACGTACATAACTAATGAAGACCCTATATACGTAACTATATTACAATAGGATTACAAAGTATTGATAAGCTAAAGGTTGATAAACTACGCTTAAGGCAAGTATCCTAACCTACACATTTACTTTATGCAAGTATTCGAACCTTACTCCTTATTGAGCAAGTTCCCTAATTCTTTTCACTTTACATATTGTGTAAATTTGAATTGTTGCCATGTCGAACCAATATTATTATTATTCAAACATTGACCTTATATCTTGATGTTGTTGCAAGCATTGAACCTATCGTTCCTAAATGCATTACAAAAGTTGTCTAAGCCATTTGATTCAGCTAGACTAATATCGTATGCTAGAAAGCTATCCAAACTAATTGACTTGGTGTGGACTCTTATAATTCTACTGAGATGAACAACCCTCATCAAAAGGGGAAGTTATATACAATTATCGGGAAACCGATGTGCGCACATGAGTACGATTAAATGTTATGCATGACGTAGGGTACTTTAGGCTGATCACCTGTTGTACTTGTTTTATTGGATTATCAGCATATTACTGTTAATTCAAGTAAGAGTTCATAGTCCTTAGTGACTGCTCAGTGTTTATTATTCTTGAACCTTGAAATGGTTAAACTTTGAATCTTGTTGATATCTTTCAGTCCATAGAGACATTATTAAGAACTATTGATACTTCTTGTTATTCTTGAACTATCATTTACAGTCGTACCCTTGGGATTTGAAATCTATATTATTCACCCTTATTGCTATATTACTTGCTGAGCAAACTTGTTGCTCATTCTTGCTTTCCCTAAAACATTTCAGTTAAAGCAAAGCAGGGTGGACCCTCGGGTACAGATAAGGGCAAGGGCAAGGCTACAGAGTAGCTTTGTACTTAGTTAGAATTAATATGATGATGTAATAAGACTTATTCGTATTTATGTATTAGCTATGTATTAGCTGTGTTTAAGCTATGTTTAAGTTACGAGACCTTGGGACATGAATAATTACATTAAATAAATATAATTTATTCTATCATTCCGTTGCGTGAGATGTTATTATGTTATTAGTTATCTAGCAAGTGACGAACCGAATTCGGGATGCGAGTGGTCCGAATTTGGGGGCATCACAAGATCAAAGTATGGGTCGAAGACAAACCCAAACCCAACCTCGATCAAACCATCACTGTCAATATCGGATCCTCAGAAAACCATAAAGAAATCCAGATAGGCATAGACCTTACCCAAAACCAAAGAGCAGACCTGATTGAACTCTTAACTCAGTTCCAAGATGTGTTTGCATGGTCGCATGAAGACATAATTTGCTTGTTTACTGACATTGTCATTCATCGACTGCCCATTAAAGATGGATTCATGCCAATCAAGCAAAAGCTCAGGTGATTGAAACCTGAGTGGAGTCTGAAAGTCAAAGAAGAGTTTGTTAAGCAATTCAAAGCTGGTATCATCATGGTATCAGCATACCCAGAGTGGCTATCCAATATAGTTCCCGTGCCTAAGCCCGGAGGGAAGGTAAGAGTGTGCTTGGATTACAGAGATTTGAATAAGGCTTGTCTCAAGGATAACTTCCCAGTACCTTTTATCCACATCCTGGTAGACAATACGACACAGTACAACACGTATTCTTTTGTTGACTATTTTTTCGGACACCATCAAATCATGGTTACTGAAGAGGACAGGGAGAAAATAGCTTTTATCACTCCCTGGGGAACCTTCTGTTATAGATGTTTGTCTTTCAGCCTTATCAATGCCGGTGCCACATATCAGTGAGCCATGATGGCCCTATTTCACGACATGATGCATAAAGAGATAGAAGTTTATATGGATGACATCATTGTCAAATCCCGGAAGGAGGATGACCACATCTGCCATCTAAAAAAGATTTTCAACAGGTTGCGCAAGTGCAACCTAAAGCTGAATCCGGCCAATATGCTTTTGGTGTCGAATTAGACAAGTTATTGGGATTCCTAGTAAGCAACAGAGGCATTGAGCTAGATCCCGTCAAGATTAAAGCCATCACCGAGATGTCGGTGCCCCGAACAGAAAAGGAAATACGGGGATTCTTGGGGAGAATCAATTTCATAAGCAGGTTCATCTCTCAACTCACGGTAACTTGTGAACCCATCTTTAAGCTGCTAAGGAAGAATTCCTCCATGACATGGAATGAAGATTGTCAAAAAGCCTTCCTTTCCATCAAAAAGCAGTTGATCGAAGCACCTGTCTTGGTACCTCCAAGATATGAGGTTCCCCTGTTTATGTACCTGTCAATCAACGCCAATGCAATGGGATGTATGCTGGGGCAGAAGGATGATAGAAGCAAGGAAAGAGCTATCTATTACCTCAACAAAAGGTTCAGTAGCGGCGAGTAGAAGTACACTTTGATTGAGAAGACCTGTTGTGCGTTAGAATGGGCCGCCATGAGATTACAACATTATTTGCATGGGCACACGACCTATCTCATATCCCACATGGATCCACTAAAGTATATATTCAGCAAACCCATGTTGAATTGTCGATTGTCAAAATGGCAGTTGATCCTCCAACAATTCGACATTGTCTACGTGACTCAAAAGTCTATCAAAGATCAGGGGATTGCAGATCAATTGGCCGAAGCACCGTTAGGAGATTTTGAACCCTTAGAAACTTATTTCCTGGATGATGCAATAATGACAATTCAACAAATTCCTTAAGAAAATACAGTCCAATATTGGAAAATGTATTTTGATGGAGCCCTGAACATAGAAGGTGTCGGAGCTGGGAAAATCCTTGTCTCTGTTGCAGGAGAGCAGTATCCTGTAGCCATCAAGTTACAGTTTGTCAACACCAACAACACATCTAAGTATGAAGGCTGTATAATGGGGTTGAAACTAGCCCAGTCCATGGGTATCAAACGTTTACTAGTCTTTGGGGATTCTGAGTTGGTTATCAAGCAAACCACCGGGGCATATCACACCAAAGAATTGCATTTGATGGCCTATCATAGGCAAGTTATCAAGATATCCATGGATTTTAAAGAAATAACCTTCATCCACATCCCTCGAGGTAGGAATGACTTTGTTGATGCATTGCCAACGTTTGCTTCCTTGATCTATGTATCTAATAGGATGGGAATTCTCGTCATCAAATTTGCAAGCCAAAAGGCCTCGACATATGGGAATTACATTGCAGAAATATCAGATGAAATACCTCCTAACAAACAGCCTTGGTACCAAGATATAAAAGAATATATGCGAGATGGATCTACACCCTCCAGGGCAAGTCAAGCTGAACAAAAGAGGATTCATAAGATGGATATGAAGTTCTATTTGAGCGGAGATGCACTCTATAAAAGGGATGTGGGAATAGGCCTTTTAAGAGTCCAGGATAAAGATCAAGTCGAGAGACTGATGGATGAAATTCACGGTGGAGTCTGCGGTCCACACATGAGTGGTCATTTGCTGGCCAAGAAGATATTAAGAATAGGGCATTACTGGATCTCTCTCAAAGCTGACTGTGGTGATCACGTTAGGAGATGATACCAATGCCAAGTCCATAGAAATGTCATCCACGCTCCTCCAAATGAATTGCACAACATGAGTTCACCATGGCCTTTTTTTATGTGGGGAATGGATGTGATTGGGCTAATAGAACCCAAAGCCAGCAATGGTCATCGATTCATCTTTACCATGATCGATTACTTCACCAAATGGGTTGAAGCTGCCTCTTTTCCCAAAGTTACCAAAGAGGTAATCACTGGTTTCATCAGAAACTAATGTCATCTGTCGATATAGACAACCGAAGGTGATTGTATCAGACAACGCCAAGAATCTAAACAACCAGATGATGAGAGAGTTATGCAGCAAGTTCCATATCAAGCATCTAAATTCCTGTCATCTATCGGCTTAAGATAAATGGTGCTGTCGAAGCGGCCAACAAAAATATCAAGAAGATCATGCCGAAAATGTTCGCCAATCACAAAGGATAGCCTGACCTATTGCTTCTGACTCTGCTGGCCTACAGAACGTCAATGCATACTTCTACTGAGGCTACCCCCTACTAACTAGTCTATGGCATGGAAGTAGTACTTCCCATAGAAATAGAAATGGAGTCCCTGAGAGTGTTAATAGACGCCCAGATGGAGGAAGACTAGTGGTTGCAAGAGTGGTACCACCATTTGTCTCTGATAGATTAAAAAACAGCTACAACCATCTTTCACTGGAAGTTATATCAGCAAAGGATTGCTCGGTCATACAACAAGAAAGTTCGACTCTGGCAATTCCAAGAAAATGACTTGGTACTGAAGAAAGTCATTGTCAATTAAGATGAAGCCAAAGGAAAGTTTGCCCCGAATTGGGATGGCCCTTTCATTGTCAAAGAAGTGTTGACAGGAGGAGCCATCAGATTACAAGAAATGGATGGGAAAGAATTTCCCCAGCATATTAATTCAGACACCGTGAAGAGGTACTATGTATGAAACACCTGCAAGTCATCAACCTGGTCCTGTGAAAAAATCAGATCAACTCGGGTTTTCACTAGAAGCCCGAACTACGAATGACCTGATCTGCCTCAACCCAGGAGTACGTAGGCAGCCATTTACGGTGCGGTCAAACCAAACAAAAAGTTCAAAAAACCTTTCAAACTAAACTCAAACCTAAATAAACATTTCTCAAACCATTCAGGCAAAGCATGAACTACGAATGACCTGATCTCCCTCAACTCGGGAGTACATAGGCAGCCATTTTTGGTGCTGTCTGACCTTCAGGAAAAAATAAAAACCAATAAAAACCAGTCCCAAGACACCAAAACCCTATAAAACCCAAATACTATCAAGCCTCCCTGATCAACAGGCCCTGCTGAGGTACTCTCTGACATCTCAATGTCAATCCATCAAGGAAACGCTCATAATACATCAAAAATAGCAAGTAATGAAAAAAGTGGTAATCATACAGCAATGACAATACATATCCAACAGGGAAGTGAATCAAAATATATTTCTTTGCTATATATAATACTGTTTGATATATACAATGTATCCTGTACATGACAAAAATGGCTGATCTAGTCTGTTTAGAAAAATCAAAGCTAGTCTATAAGCCCATGGATAAACGGGATAGCAAGGCCAACATGGCATCCCTCTCAGAAGATGAAGGAGCATCTGTAAGCTTATGTCCCATAGTCTCCATACGAGCAAGAAGATCCATAGCCATCTGCATAGCGCTGCTATGACCATCTATGAAGGCACTCATATCTGCGATGATGCTGTGCGTATATGACCTGACTGCAGTGTTATCAACAATATAAACATCTCGGGTAGCTAGGGCCTCATCCCTCTCAATATAAGCTGCATCTCGGGAGACTAAAGCCTCCTTAATCTCAATAAAAGCTGCATCCTGGGTAGCTCAAGCCTTGTCTCTATTAGCAAAAGCTGCATCCCAGCCAGAAAAAGCTATCAACATCAGCGCTCTAGCCTAATCTCTCTCAAAGGTCATCCAAGCTAATGAATCAATAAGAGATGGGTCTATCCCAGTAGGAATACTCGGGGGGTCACTGACTAAAGATGCTGTCAAATCAGCAAATAAATCATCCTTGGTGGGAGAATCGGGATCCTCCATAGGCTCCTCCTCGTCAGAATCAATACTCGGCTCTGAATGGATAGCCGCACCCAGTGCAATATCTACCTCCAACCATGCAGAGTACTCTGGAGTACGATCCAGATGGTTAGTAGAAAAATCAGCCCTCTCCTATGAGTCCAAAAATCATAAGTCCTGGTGAGGTCAGCTGACGACAAAGATGAAGCTAATATTCCGCTGATCAATAGCCCCTCAAAGTGATGGATGCTCTAAAACTGATTAAACTGTCCCATGACAATCAGCGAATGATATGTGGTCACCCCTCTCAAACCCGCAGGGGGAAGATAATCTATGCCAACTGCATGAGTAATGAAGATGTAAGGGGAGCTAAGCCCTGAGCAGGGCAGGATCAAAAAGGGATGCTATATCGACATCAAAAAGGCCAACCATGATATCGTATATGTACACATCGTCAGTCGAAAAGAGTAGGACATCGCTATCTCAAGAGTAAATTAACACCCATGATGTCTGAAGGTGCCGATGGGTCTCAAGTGTGTCATGAACCACACGTACAGTAAAACGGCACTTCCCTTAAAAAAATCCACTGGATGGGTATGGCAAAATGTGGCCGATCTCAAGGTCTCGGCTAATATCATCGACAGGATAGTGCAACCCTATCTGAGAGCATGAACTACTACCATCAGGCCAATGTCCAAGTGGTCTATATAAAGTTGCATATACAGATAAGTTGTGATGCACATCAACAAAACATCCACGTGTGCAAACTGCCACTCATCTATAGGGATGATAAAGTCTCCTGAATATCGCTCGTAGCTGTCCAGTCGGCCAAAGCGATCGATCAAGAAGTCCAGGGACACCACATGCCCCGCAGTAATCTCCTCAGTGACGACTCTACGCCTCAGACCCGTCATAGTCATGAACGATCGTCTCATATCACTAAGTGTCATCCTAGCACATGGCAGATTTAATGCTAAACTCGTGAGGCTTTCATAGTCCTCCAACGTAGGAGTCAGCTCATGGAGGCCGAATCTAAAAACCCGGCGCTCAGGTATCCAACAGGATAACATTGATGTCCACAAAGCCTAGTGGAACCTGAAAATCTAAAATGGCCCAAGAATGCCCCAGCATTTGATCAACTGTCCCCCTGTCTATGGGAGGCAAACTGTCATGCCAAGATCTCAACGAAGATGCTATCAAAAAATGGGGCAGGTTCTCGATACGGCTGACTGTAGATGAAGATATTTGTATAACCGTATCATGAGACCATCCAGGGGTCAAATCTAAACTCACATGTCTAAGTGCATATCCATGACATAATACAAGCATAATGATAATGATAAATTATTAGTTCCCAGAGGCACAATAGTTATCTAGAAGGGGGGTTAAATAAATATTTTAAAACTTTTTGGTTTTCAAAATACTTATCAGATTTGTTAATTAAATAAATTAATTAACCACAATGGAATATATGATCTGTTTGTTCCCCTTAAGATAAAGCAAGTTTATAGTGTGATAAGCAGTTATAACAGTTATAGAAGATATAGCAGTTATGGCAGATATAGAAGACATAATGATTTTAAGTGGTTCAGAGCACTCAAGACTCCTAATCCACTCTTCTACTCCACGAGTAGGAAATCCACTAAGGATATCTTTAAAACTTTGAATCACTGAGAACTCTTCAAGTCCAGCAGACTTGGCACTTCTAGTTCACTGAGAACTCTTTAAGTCCAGTAAACTTAGAATGCACTGTAATGAGAGTTAAGTTCTTTGGTGTGTTACTCAGTTGTCGTTAAGCATAAATTCAAAATAACTGAGTGGCGAAGCAAGCTTTCTTTCAGGATTGTAGTGTTTGGCTTTGAGTGTTCTTGAGCTTTGTTCATTCTTGCTTGCTTGCTTGATTTGAATCTTCAATCTGATTTCCTTATGAAGGAGCCTTTGAAAACTTCCCGTTGAAAGGCTTCCGTTGGAGCATTTAATGTTTCAGATATTTCTGAGCACTAATGTTAACTTCCTGGGAATATGGTGTTCTGCTGTCTGACTCACCTGACACAGCAGACTGCTTTCTTACCTAACACGTGAAAAGGTGCTTTCAGCAGATAGAAAGTAGTCCCCTTATCTTTCTCCATACATTTCTTCGATTCAAACTAAGGATAAGTGTTGGGGCATTGGGATTCCCGAAATGTCAACGTTCACAAAGCCATTCTTCATTTGTTAGACATCCTCTTTCATCAGATAGGCTAATCTTGATACTCTGATGCCAACTGAAGAAGCACCACGGTCGTTGTCTTCATACCATGATTATTTTGTTTTGGTGTGCTCGTGATTGATTCATTCTTGACCGTAGAGAACACTACGATTCTGCTTAAGCTTTGGTTGACTACGATCTCTACTTGCATCATCTTGCAGACTCCATGTTTTCAAGAGCTGACTGCAATTCTTGACTTGGCTCGGCAGGTGCTCGGACTATCTCCACGATTTTGAATGTGGCTTCCTTGATAGACTACGATTTCGAGAGTGACTTCATCGACACTCCACGATTCTGCCTTGGCTTCTGCAAACTCTTGGCTAGCTTGACAGACTACGAATCTGTTAAGGCCTAACTATTACAGTTTAAGAGATCAACCTAACAAGTTTGATCTTTCTTTTATACATTTAATTAAAGAATGATAAACGTTTAGCTCAGATCAACTTAACAATTTTGATCTACCATCTAAGTCCTTGTACATGTGTTCTATTAAGGACTTTACATATAAGCACATTTATTTACTTTCAACATCAAATTTGAATATGCAATTCCCAACAATCTCCCCCTATTTGATGTTGACATAACCAAGGAGATTTGCATCATTTCATCAAATTCTAATGCATGATGCTAGAAAGTAAATATGACTTAGTATTTCAATGAGCAGCTGAAATTCTTAGAGAATAAGCATGAATTTATTGATGATGTTAAACAGATATTACAATTCATAACAGTTACATCAATAAAAACAAATGGAAACTTAACTCTATCTTCTTTGCCTCTTGCTCCTCGGAGGATTAGCATACTCTTTAGCTCTCCTTCTTCTGCTAGGTTCATCTCACCTTTCAATCTCTTCTAGCTCACTTAGACTGAGAATTCCATTCTGATCATGTCAATTCATGAAGGCAGGATCTCCAATGGGCTTGCTCAAGCCAGTGTGAGATACTTCTTGTGAGCTAAAGGATGGGCCTTGGCTCCTCAGAGGGGTCGCCATAATAATTGGTTAGCGCTGTTCTGATCGTTGAGGCTGATTACGAGACTGTCTTACAGGAGGCTGATTCCTAGTATTGCTCCTTAAAGACTGTACAATTTGTTTCCCTTTGTTGCTCTTCTCTGCTCCTCTCTCCCCTTCCCCTGTATTCTCCCCCTTTATGTTAGCATCCAGGGTTCAAATATCTTCGGACAGATGATTTACTCCTTGCACCAGCTAGTGCATTTGGGAGCGCGACTGGGTAATGTCATTACGATTCTCCCCAACCATAGCATCAGTATTTGCTCTTTCTTGATACAGCATGGTCAGGGCATTGTCTGTCTGCCTTACTGGAGTTAAAGAATACTCTTTGAACTCTCGCAGGGAGGTACTCAGCTTGTGGATCTGATCAGCAATAACATTATTCTGAGATTCTTGAGTCTTCTGGAGAAGGAGAACTGCTTCCTTGTGCTTGCTGGAAGCCTGGAAGTGAATTTCATCCCTTTTATTCAGATTATAGATCATTTCCCTTATGATCTCCTTCAGTCTCTTTGAGAGCTCAGTCCCTAAGTTACCAAGCAAAGAGTTGGCAGACTCGATCATATAAGTGAAGCGTTGATGAATCACCAGGGAGTGAGCTTCAATATTTTCTTCCGTCTCCTGGACAACCCTCTTTGTGACTTCAAACAGCTCCTCTTTGGTGGGGAGGACAGAGAGATGGTTGATGATTTTTTAAAAGTCAGGAGGGGAGGTCGTAGTGTGCACCCTTGGCATGCTTGTGAGAGAAAGTGCCATATCAAAATATTCATTGCTTGAGGATGAGGGTATATCAGATTGAGTGATTGGTGTATGGGTGAGGATGCTGGTTCAGTGTTTGGGATAATTGGCTCGACAATTTGGATTGGTGGCTGTAAGAACCCGAATTTTCAGATATTATTAAATAAGGATTTAATAAATAAAATTCTTAAACTGTGAGATGGGTTCGAATAAGAGTATATATATGTGATATGAGGTATGTGGTATTATATTACATAGGGTAATATGGACTATGTAATATGTGTTTTTGTGATTAATAAATATATTATTAATATATATTTGTTATTTATTTTAGAGATGATTCAATTGAGGTAAAGGAAGTGGATAAATTCCTATCGATATTAAATAATTTATAGAATTATTTTATCATAGTAAGTTGGTGACATTAAATATCCTTAATGTATAATCACCATATTCTTGTGTATGTGTATTAATAACTAGTATGTTTATAATATAGGTTATTAATAGCACTTAAGCTATCCGTGAATAGGTTTGGATAGTGAAGCATGAGTTAGTTAAGGAATTAACTAATAAGAATAAATATTAGTTAATTTAAGTTGGAAGTTATATTAGGGAATAATATAATGAGTATTGAACCCTAATTAACTATGATGATATAGTACAGTGTTTAAATTTACTTAAGTAAAGAAGTGAATTAATATATATGTTGAATATATGATTATAATTAGTACCTTCTATATATTACTTAGAATGGTAATATGTGAGAAAGTCTAATGTGCGAATAACGTTAATAAATATATATACGTTATTAAAGAGAAATGAAAATCATTATATCTTTAAATGAATATTTGAAGAAATTGTTTTGGGAATAATTTATAGAAAAGAAAGAGAACTAAATATTATATATTTCTAATAAAGGATATTAAAATAATTTTTAATATTGAATTATTTAAATAAAAGGAGGAAATGTTATTTTTGAATAATAATATTTTCTTGTATGTTTTTGTATGAGGTAATAGGTATGATTAATTAATATAGTAAATATATTAAAAACGTATTTACTATATGTAAATAAATTGATGAAAATAATTTATTATAAAATAAACTTATTACCTATTTTATATATAAAATATATGTACATGTGTCGTATATGTAATTATTTTAATAGATATTATATTAAGAATAATATCTTGAGACAATACGTAAATTATTTTTTGATAATGAATGTCTTTATTCGGAGAAAACAAAATACTTTATGTTATGGAAAAATACATGATTTTTAATGTATTTTCAAGAGAGTTAATTAATAAAAAAAAGCTAAGTTATTTTAATGTATTAAATAACTTAAGTTATTATTTTATCGTAGATTTTATAATAATAGAGTAAATCTTAATTATTCTGAGCATAAATGCTATACATATTATAAGTGTATAGTTATTTAAGGTAGCTTGACATTAAAATGCATGTGTCACACAAACCTTATATTAAAAAGGAATATTAAAGTGTGGTGGAAGTAATGATAAACTTAATATTGAGCTTGTGAGATATGCCTAGTATGGCAAAATGGTGGAATAAACATTTATTAAATAATTTTATGAATGAATAATTAAAGGAATTAATTAATATTATTATGTGGATAAATTGCTATGTGCAATGATGTGTAATTATAAGTTATAAAGTAGCTACATCTATATAATATGAACTGAAGTGTGACACTTCAAGAAAAATTATATAATATAGAAAACTATATGGTAAAGTGAAATAAGTCACGTGAGTTACATAAATGGACCTATGTAACAATGTGTTATATGTGGTACATCAATGTGTAATTTATGAAGGATATTAAATTAAACTAAATAAATAATTGTTGTTAATAATTATTTCAATGGTTAAGTATAATTGAAATAATAAAATTTACAATAATGGGGTGTGACACTACTCAATTAAAATATATTCGTTATTGTCAAATGTACATGGATTATATGATTGGGTGTATGTGTGATCCTATCATATCATATGATAATAACATTAAGTTATTAGATATAAGCTTGCAAGTTAGTCCATGTGAGAACAATAATGGTTAATCAAGTGGTTAGGGTACATGAATAGTAGTAGTTGGTGGGAGTTAGCCACCAACTCCCCTTTTTGCCCTTTGGGTAATGACCGTAGGAGGATAATAGCTTGATAATAATTAGAGGCAATGCATTGGTGTGTAGAGTTTGTTAATTTAATTTCTACATTGTTGTTAAGAGAGCATATAATAAGAAATATAATTACATCATGAGCATTTTATAAGGTGTGATGATGAGGAAGGACCATGAATAGTGGTAGTCGGTGGGGTTAGCCACCAACTCTTCTTTGACCATTGGGTATTGCCTATATGAGGGTAATAGATTGATTATAATTAGAGAACATGTAAATTAGTAATGTAATGGTATTACATTATGAACTTATTATAAGATGTGACATTGAGAGTAATATTTTGTAAGCTTGAGGCCTATTAAATACTAAACTTACATAATTGAGCCTTGTGCGGCATGAGTGGTAAAGTTAAATCAGTTAGAGGTTTAACTATAATTATTAAAAGAAATGACAAGTTAATAAATAATTGATATTAATTATCATTATAATATTTGGTGTTAATAAAAGGTACATGGATTATATGTTGATATATCTATGTATACCTACGTGATACATTGTAATTGAAAATTTCATTTGTAATTCATTTATAACCTAAGTTATATGAAATGAAATTTGTATATATATTAGACCCTAAGTGTATGAAATGTAATGTGCATATATTATAACCTAAGTAATGTCACTGCCAAGTTGCTATTTGCTGAGTTATAAATTGCTTGTCCCATAATATGGGTTCCTTCTCTTCCACACGTGAAACCTCATGAAGGCTAGCTACTCTAGCTCTTCTCAATTTCAGCATTTGTAGAGCTAATGAGTATGGGGGAGTGGGTTTTCATTATGGATTTCACCAACTTCCCACCTACTTCTTGTTAACCACCATACAATTGCTCATTCCTTTGGTTTGATTGGTGAGTAGAGGCATGGACTGGATAAGGGATTGCATATAGAATGAGCTCTTCCCTTCTTCCCATTTCAATTGTTGAGATGTTGATAAGTAGAGTTAGTATACTGAGTTTTCATTAAGGAAGAATTAGTGTAGCAGCAAGTCTAACTCCATAGCAGAGGTATAATTCCTACCTTTTCCCATTTTTGTTCTTTAATGGCAAGTTCTTGATTTTGTAGTTTAGATGGTAATTGAAGTGTGGAATATGGTTTTTATGTGTTATGTAAGCTATTGTATATGATAGAACTGTTACATGGCTGATGTAGAATCGAATTGATAAGTAAACTTCTGAATTGGGTTGAAGCTCT
Source organism: Panax stipuleanatus (assembly GCA_020205555.1). Taxonomy (NCBI): domain Eukaryota; kingdom Viridiplantae; phylum Streptophyta; class Magnoliopsida; order Apiales; family Araliaceae; genus Panax; species Panax stipuleanatus. The sequence continues at coordinate 103,176,963 of CM035118.1, read as the reverse complement.
GCGTTGCAGAAAAGCTTCTGGTTTGGAAACGGGGACGCGCGGCCGCGCGTCTCCCTAGTACAAATGGGGCGCGGCCGCGCCCATCTGCAGAATCAGTTTCTGATTTTTGTTACAGGTTCTGTTATATGCTAGCATATGTTATCGTTTTAGACAAGCATGAGGACATGTTTGACATATATATATGGGTACATTAATCGAGCATGAACATGTTTTACTATGTTAGCAAGCATGGTTGATAAAAGTTATAGTTTTCAAAGTGAAATTAGAGTTTGTAAAATGAACTTTGATAAATACATACCATGTTTAAATTCTGACTTTTTAAGCATGATTATATGGTTTAGATATGCATGATATGTGAGTTGAAGGTATTGAGCATACACTAGAACACATTGTTTAAATTGAAAATGATTTCAAAAGACAAACTTAGAGTTTTTGGACATATATATAGGATGTCCACATTCTGATCATTTGAGCATGTAAAAGTGGCTTATGTATGTGTTCTAATACGTGAGAGTCATGACTACGAGGTACTTTGCATATACTTAGTTACCTTTGTTGACTTAGTGCGATCTTTATGAAAATTTAAAATGTGAAAGGTAATAGCATCAAACACGGTGTGAGTTACATTATGATCATACAAGCATGTATATTAGGATCCATTACGCCTATAGACATGTTGACATGTGATGAAATATGGATTTCACCTTTGCACGCATATTCAAAGAAATGAATTTCTAAAGCATAGACTATGTAATTAAGTATACATGTGTATTATAAGCACGAGCATGCCTACTTAGTATTGTTTAAGCTTGTTATATGATAACATGACCTTAGTAGTTGACCTTGAAGCATGGACTTGAATTACTTAGGTGACATGAAAAACCATGTAACTTTGAGTTGGATTTGAATGAGCATGCTAGGTTTTAAAACTTGAGTTAATGCCCTTATAAACTTGTATACATGAGGAACATAGTAGCCTTGCATGACTAGTTTAAGTATGCCAAGGATTTTGAAAGGTAAAACTTAGAAAGTTTAAATGTAATGGTTTCGATAAGGTTTGAAAAACACAAGGATAACGTGATGATATATGTATGAGTTTTAAATATGTGTCGAACACATAGATAAATAAGTGTGTGATATATAGTTGAGGTATAACTATACGTACCTAACGATACTAAGCGTATGATAGGAAAGTGAAACAAGGTTCTAAGAACCAAGAAAGAAAATAATGTAATACTTATTATTATATTGAGAATGTATGGATGCGTATAACTGATATGTATGAACCTATAATTGTATAACTGTGTAGGATTATACGAAGTGCAGATATCTTTAAGTAGTTAAGTCATAGTTGTTAAACTACGAATCAGGCAAGTCTTTCAGTTCTTATTTGATATATGAATTCAATAGCTGTTAGTTGAATTATATTATGCTGTGATAATGTGAACTTATATATGAACTGTATATGAGATATAAATGAGATTAAAAGTTGATCTTTGATGATATACTTGTTATGTGAAAGTAATATGCGTAGTAAATATAAATTGTTTATAAATGCATGAACTGAGTATGATGTTGTATGCTATGTGATGCATGAAAACTGTTAGAATTGCTGAGCTGTCGAGCTCACTCTTGCAAATAACCATTTTTGCAGGTTGAGGACTTACGAATAAGACTTCGTGCTTCTTGACTGATAAAGATAGATAGTATCGCAATAAAGAATACTGTTTAGATTATTACTTGAGCCACGTTTAGGTTCTAGGAGTTGTACTTGATAATTGTATACGCTGTTTAAAACTTTTCGTACTGTAAAGATGTATTAGTTTATACATAGAAGATATCAAGTAGAGTTGTAAACGTTATACAATAACTCAAATAGAATGAATCATATTATAAAGTTGATTCAGGGATTTGTAATTGATTTAAATTATGAAATCAATAAAAGATTTTATTCAAAGGATATTGAAAAGTTTAAGTTATTCCGCATTTTAGTAACATCGAATGTGATATTTAGACAGGGATGGTATATGACCCAGTTTTGAAACTTATAAAAGTTTGGAGTCATCATACAAGATCCTAGATATGAATAGAATTTATATTCTAAATTATAATAAGCAAAATTGTATTCTTTTAGTAATGAATAAAAGTTGTAATAGTTTGACGATAGTAGTATCGTAACTGCACCGAATCCGAGGAAAGAGAGGAACCCGAATTTGGGGGCGTCACAGTGGCTCAATGGTCGGGGTGTTGTGTTGTTGTTCGACGATCATGAATCGTTGCTCGACGACCATGGAGTCACTGACAGAAGATGGAACTATAATAGAAAGTTAGTCCTTTGGTTCATCAGTTACAGAGTTTTGGGACTCTATAACTAGAAACTGGTTCAGTGAGTTAAGAACCACTTCCATCCACCTTGGCAGTTTATTAAACTGACAAAATTTTGGTAGAGGACAGTGATTAACCTTGAAAGAGATAGGGATGTAGTGTACCTCATGCTCAGTCTTTGAAGACGAATGATTCGTGATCAGCTTTCGAGCAAAGTTGAAGTTTCTTGGGAATCCCTGGGCTAGCACAGAAATTATTGGATAAGCTTTGTATGCCCAGGACATGTGATCCCAAGAGTTAAGAATTAGATCTCTGTGAAAGGACATCATGGGCAAGTAAGAGAACAATTGATTGTAGTTGGCCCTCCTTTCTTCATTCCTGTACTCTGCTATAATCTCAGCTTCTTCCTCTTCTTCTCTTTCTGCATCACCTTCTTCAGCACCTTCATCAAGGATCTCCACCATATCAACCATGCCAGCATCTTCCCTTTGTTATTCAACATTCTCCATCTCTACAGCTTCAAAACCTTCCATTTCTGCAGCTCCAGAGTCTACAATTTCTTGAGGGGCAGAAGGGGCTTCATGAGCAGCTTCTGATTGCTCCCCCTCAGCCGGAGCACTCTCTGGCTCAGGGACTTCGAGAAACTCCCCCTCAACATGAGTTCTACTCTCCTCAATAGCTTCTGGCATCTCCTCCTGAATAGTAGCTTGATCATATACAGTAGGGGTTACTGCACTATTCATGTTAGCTATCACTTCAGCAATGATCCTGGTCTGATCCAAGGACTCATTGTGAGAACCAGAAGTTGTAGACTTGGTTCTTTGTTCAGCCTGCTCAGCTGCAATTCTTCTTTCTTCTTCTTTTATCTTCATCAATGCTTCCTCATTGACAAGGACAAACTTCTTGACTAGCTTTCTCTTTGCTCTTCTGGTCTCAGCCACAGCCTTAGTAGTTTCTTCAGCTTTAGCCATGACAGTCTGTTCAGGCTGAGAAGCTGTTGCATCATCCTCCTCTGGAATGATGGTAAGTCTGGAATCCACGATCGGTGAGGACTCCACGATCGCAATAAGTTTAGACTTCTCTACTCGATGACTGCGCTTCTTTTTCTGAGGCTTTGAACTTCCTTCAGCCTTATCTTCACTATGCTTCGTCTTCTTCTCCTTCAGAACTTCTTCTGGAGGTACGGTCACTTCCAGGGTGAGTTCCCTTAGAGAGGAGTGACCTAGAACTTCAGTGTCAGACCCTTGGGGCACATCTGTCGTTGAGCCTTGAGGTTCTTCTGCAGTCTGAACAATCTCCTTTAATTTCCTCTTCCCCTTACTCTTTCTGACCAGAGTAAAGGGTTCTTCTTGATTTACTTCTTCTTCCTCAGCTTCCCTCACCACAGACATGTTTCCCTGCAGATCAGGTTTCTTCACATCACCAGTCCTTCCATTGGACTCATACATCATCTTCACGTTCTTTGTAGGGTTCCTCTATTAATTTTCAAAAAGTTGATGAGTCATTCTTCTGTTAGAGTTGATGGCGACACCTTCTTTGTCTCTAATTTTGTCTCCCAGAGCAGATTGGAGAATGATGCTGATGAATCTTCCATAGAGCATCTTGCTTGTGCTTTTTATCTTCTTCAAGCTAAGAATCCACTTCCCAATCCATCCCATGAGTAAAGCCCTATAGTTGAGTTGGGCTTTGAAGCAGATGGATGTCATGAGCTTCAGTTGGTTCTCATTCACAGAGTTATGGCCAACGCTTTTGTAGCAGATCCACTTCCTAGCAATGTCAGCCAGAAATTCGTACTTCTGGGGAAATTCTTTCTTTTTGTAGCCCTTGATGTCTTGATTCTTCTTGTGGTGCATCTTCTTCAATCCTTCATGGAAGTCGATGAAGCCTAGAGATGCGAGACCCTTTGATTTAAACCCTAAGGCCAGATTTATATCTGCAGCTTTGAGCTAAATCTGCACATTCTTGACCTTCGTGGTGATGATGTCATTCTCAAAGACTCTATTGCAATAGAACTCTTTCACCAGCTTTGGGTAAATCTTTGTGTTGGTGCTTAGAGCTTCTTCAAGACCTGCTTTCTTCAAAAGAGATAAAATCTTGTGAAACTGTGGGTCGACAGTCTTGAACTCGTCAAAACACAGTTGATAGCTGGATACAACATTAGAAGCAACCATTGATTTCTTTAATTTTCCTGAGACGAACAAAAATTAGCAGGGTGCACTTGAATCTAGGGTTTCTTTGAGAGAGAGAGAGGGGTAAACTCTTGAATTTCAAAGGTGAACTGACAAAAGGACATTTCAAAAGTATTTGTAACTTCCCTCTCTATTTTTTGCATAGTGGGACATGTGTCGAGTTCTGATGGGCTCTACGATTTTAAATAGTATGAAAAAAACTAAGTTGCCCTTAGCTCCCCCTGAGCAAGTTTGTTCTTCTTCGAGGACTACGATTGTTGATACAACTCCATGATCATTGTCTGCATTGTTGAAAATGCTCCACGATCGTTGTCTCTACCCAAGCTTCTGCACTGGTCCTTGTGATGCATTCCATATCAGCACTTCTTCTGGGTTAAGGTTGCTCAGAAAGGGCTTGCCTCTTAGTATAAAACTTAGGGCAAGGTTTGTCCCTGAGGCGCTTATCAGAAGAACTGCTTAGACTTGGTAGAAAATGTTGTCATCACAGTGGACTTTTCTGTCATGTCAAGACTCCTCCACGATCGTAGTTTCACTATGTCATCTCTACGATTTTGACATAGCCTTTTTATCTACATGGTTAGCACCAACTAGAGCACAGAATTTATGGTTGTAAATTTAACATTCCTAACTCACATATTAATTTATTAAATCTGGATTCATCTAAGAGTTTTGCAAAGACATCAGCAAGTTGATTTTTAGTAGGGATATACTGTGAAGATATAGTTCCATTTTGAACATGATCCCTAATAAAATGATATCATATTTCTATATGCTTAGTCCTAGAATGCATGACAGGATTATGTGTTATTGTTATGGCACTTGTGTTATCATAGTGAATAGGTATAGATTTGAAATCAAACTCATAATCTGCTAGCTGGTTCTTCATCCATAAGATTTGAACACAACAGCTGCCTGTAGCAATGTATTCAGCTTCTGCTGTTGAAGTTGATACTGATTTTTGCTTCTTTCTAAACTAGGACACCAGTCTGTTTCCTAGTAGTTGACAAGTACCACTGGTACTCTTTCTATCAATTTTACAGCCTGTAAAATCAGCATCTGAATATCCTCTTAGTTAAAAGGAGGACTCCTTGGGATTCCAAAGTCCCAAGTGAGGTGTGCCTTTGAGATACCTAAAAATTCTTTTTACAGCAGTTAAGTGTGATTCCTTAGGGTTAGCATAAAATCTAGCACATATACATGTAGCAAACATGATGTTTGGTTTACTGGCAGTTAAGTATAGAAGAGAGCCTATCATACCTCTGTATTGAGTAATGTCAATATATTTACCTTTCTCATCTTTGTCAAGCTTAGTAGCTGGAGTAATTGATGTTTTCATGGGAGAAGCTGATTACATGCCATACTTCTTAAGTAAGTCTTTGATGTACTTGGCTTGGTTAATGAAGATACCTTCATTAGTCTAATTCACTTGAAGTCCAAAGAAGAAATTCAGCTCACGCATCATGCTCATATCGAATTTGCTCTACATAAGCTTGGCAAATCTCTTGCACAAATTTTCATCAGTAGAACCAAAGATAATATCATCTAGATATATTTATACCAGTAAAACTTTATCTTTGTGCTTCCTAAGGAATAATGTGGTGTCTACTCTACCTATAGTAAATCCTTTTTCAATAGAAAAGTTTGTTAGTGTTTCATACCATGCTCTAGGTGCTTGTTTAAATCAATATAAGGCTTTATCTAATCTATAGACATAATTAGAAAGAGTTGGATTGATGAAACCTGGAGGTTGCTCCACATAGACTTCTTCTTGAAGTTTTCCATTTAGAAATGCACTCTTGACATCCATCTGGAAGACTTTGAACTTCAAGTGAGCAGCAAAGGCAAGGAATATTCTGATTGCCTCTAGTCTGGCAACAGGTGCAAAGGTCTCGTCGTAGTCGATGCCTTCTTCTTGAGAATAACCTTTGGCCACCAGTCTTGCTTTATTCCTTGTGATCACCCCATCTTCATCCATCTTATTTCTGAAAACCCATTTGGTGCAGATGACTGGGTGATTCCTTAGTCTAGGAACTAATCTCTAGACTTCGCTTCTTTCAAACTGATTCAGCTCCTCTTGCATAGCTTCTATCCAACTCGATTCTTCTATAGCATCTTATATTTTCTTGGGTTCCATTTGGGATAGAAAGCTTAGATAGAAACACTCATTTTGGGTAGCAGATCTTGTCTTGATTCTTGCATTTGGATCTCCAATGATCAAGTCTTAAGTGTGATCTCTTGCCCATCTGTTCCCTGTTGGAACAGCTGTTCTGGATCCTTTTTGTCTGAATTCTTCAAGATCAACTTCTACTTCTTATTACAGAGGCTCGTCGTCTGGTGTAGCTCTCTCCACGATCTCTTTGTCTGGTTCAACGATTCCATCTTCTGGGATTGCGATCGTGGTGTTGGGATCGACCACCTCAATCGTAGTGTCTGGATAGACGATCACAGTGTTGAGTGGTACAAACTTGTCTGAGTCTGCTACATCAAAAATGATGTGAATTGAGACTTCAACACTTAGCGTCTTCTTGTTGAACACTCTGTAGGTTTTGCTACCTGTGGCATATCTAAGAAAGATTCCTTCATCTGACTTTGGTTGGAACTTAGTTATATATTATTTTTCATTGTTGAGAATGTAGCATGCACAGCCGAACACATGGAAATAGCTGACGTTGGGCTTCCTTTCTTTCTACAGCTCGTAGGGAATCTTCTTTAGTATAGAGTGAACAAGAGACCTATTCTGAGTATAGCAAGTAGTGTTGATGGCTTCTACCCAAAAGTATTTAGGCAGATGAGTTTCTACTAGTAGAGTCCTTCCTGCTTCTATCAGGGTTCTGTTTTTCCTTTCAGCTACTCCATTTTGCTGTGGAGTTCATGGAGCTGAGAGGTTGTGACTAATGTCGTTGTCTGCACAGAACTGATCCATCTCAAAGATGTCGAACTCTCTTCCATGATCACTTCTGATGGCCTTGATCTTCTCTCCTTTCTCATTCATCACCATCTTGAACATCTTGATAAGTTGAGAGCTCGTTTCATCCTTAGAATTTAGAAAGATTACCCATGTCAATATGATGTAGTCATCCACTACGACCAGTGAGTATCTCTTCCCTCCAAGGCTTACAGTTGGAATTAGCCCAAAAAGATCCATGTAAAGTAGCTGTAGGGGCTTACCAATTGAATTGACTGCTTTGCCTTTGAATAAGCTCCTTGTTTGCTTTCCAAGCTGACAGGCGTTGCATGGCCTTTCTTCGACGAAGCTGAGTTTGGGTAAGCCTGCTACTAGATCTTTGGAGGCCAGTTTTGACATACTCTTGAAGTTGAGATGAGATAACCTTCTATGCCATAGCCAGCTTATTTCTTCAAAGGATTTAGCAAGAAAGCATATTGTTTCATCAAAACTCAATTAAGCAAGATTGACAATGTAGACGTTCCCTTCTCTGGTTCTAGTCAGCTTTAGAGAAGAAGTCTTCAAATCTCTGACTTGATATTGATTGTTGAGGAAAGTGACTTGATGACCCTTGTCACATAGTTGGCTGATGCTCAGGAGATTGTGCTTCAGTCCTTCCACATAGGCTACTTTGCTGAAGGACACTGCACCATTTCTAGCTGAGCCATATCCTCTTGTCTTACCAGATCCGTTGTCTCCAAAGATGACTGTTGGACCCTCCTTCTCTGTGAAGTTAGACAAGAGGGCTTTATTCCCAATCATGTGCCAGTGAGCATCCACTATCCAGATATCAGGTTGTGACCGTGGAGCTCTATTCCTGTAGTAAGATTAAGCTTTCATTTTGGTACCCAGACTTGCATGGGTCCTACTTTGTTAGTTCCCTTGGGGACCCAAATCTGTTTAACTTTGGGTCTATTATGCAGAGGGTTATAATAGCATGTTTCAGCCTTATGACCATATCTATCACATACAAAGCATCTAGCATGTTGCATGCTTGTGTGTGTGTGTGGATTCTTTCTCCATTTGAACTTGTGTGGATACTTGGTAGCCTTTCTATTATACTGATTCTTCTTTTTCCATGCAGCTTTGTGATTCAGGGTTTGTGTAGAGTGCATCTCAACTCTACGATTCCTTCCTGGTCAGTTCGTGGAGCCGATTTTACTTGACTCCACGATCCTTCGAGGCTGGAGAATAGTGACTGATTTACTCTTCTTTTTTTTGAATCCCAGGCCAGCATGGGATCTGTTATGTCTCGGGACATAACTTAGATCAGAAGAGCAAGGATGCATTGGCTCTTCACTTTGTGTGGATTTCACAAATGTAATGCTTCTATTAAAATTTGAAGCACTACTAATGTTAGTTTCCTTGGGCTTTTCCACACATGGTTCTGAGGTAGATTCCCCAAAACCTAGACCTGTTTTGTCAGATGCAATTCTCTGACTGGAGATCAGGGTGTCCATGGATGAAGAAGACCTGTTCCACATTAGAATAGTCTTTTCTAGCTCCTCAATCTTAGAGGTTAGATTTAACTCTCTTTGTGTACTAAGTTCATTGGTCTGTTTTAAGATTTTATTCTCAGCCAGAGAGAGGAAGTGCTGAGTAGAGCTGTCTCCAGTTCTACTTGAAATTTCTCTTTCTCTTTTTGAAGAAGAGAATAATCTTTAGATAGAACTCTGAACCACTTCATGTATTGATGCAGATTAGATGTTATGTCATGTAGTGCAATTCTTAGGTCATCAATGTCTACATCAGGAGAGTTAAAATCAAATACCTCATTGATACTTACTTCGTGATGGTCTGTGCTCTTCTTGTCTTTTACATCTTTGGCCATTAGACATAGATTGGCCACTTGAGGTTCTTCATCATCTCCTGACTCAGAGTTTGTGTCGTTGTCTGAGTAACTCCACGATTTTCCAGCTACAAGACCTTTGTCTTTCTTCTGAAGCTTTTATAGCCTTTGAACTCCTTCTTTGGATTTTTTTTTTCTCTTCAGCTCTTCTCTAAGAGGTTTGTTGCAGTTTGCAATGAAGTGGCCAGGCTTCTTGCAGTTGTAGCATAGGTCGTTGACCTGCTCCTGACTGCTGTTGTTGTTGAATCTCTTAGGTCTGCTGCTTCTGCCTTTGCGCATGAACCTCTTGAGTCTTCTGACCAACATTACAATATCTTCATCATCATCTTCCTCAAAGTTAAATTCATCACGAACTTTGGAAGTGGCTTCTGTTTCCTTGAGAGCAACTCCTTTATCTTTCCTTCTTCCTTCCGATAAAGTTTCTGCTCGTTGAGTCAGCTCCAGCTCATAGGTAAAAAGGTTGTCATAATGCTGTTGTACTGTCATTTCATGGAGGTTCTTTGATTCTCTGATGACAGTGGTTTTTTCATCCCACTTGCTTAACAAGGACCTCATAAATTTGATGATAAGATCTTTGTTTGGATAGATCTTTCCAAAGGCTCGAAGAGAGTTGAGCAGTATGTTGAATCTTTCATAAGTGGAAGTGATGTTCTCTCCTGGAACATGGGCGAACATCTCATACTATTGAGTTAGAAGAGATTGCTTATTTTCTCTTACTTCTTCGGTTCCTTCGTGCTTAACGAGCAATGCTTCCCCGACTTCCTTGGCGGTTTTACAGTTGACCACATTCTCGAACAGATCATCCTCTAAGGACTGGAACAGAATATTCTTGGCCTTCTTGTCCAGCTGGACAACTTTCTTCTCGTTGTCATTCCATTCTGATTTGATCTTGATCTGTACTCTGTTTGGATCATCTGGAGTTGGTGCAAGCTTTGTTGGAATTTAGGGCCCACTCATAACGGTTTCAAATAGATCGTCATCTATTGAATCCATGTAAGCTTGCATACGAACTTTCCAGTTGGAAAATTTGTCTTTGTTGCACATTGGTGGCTTGTTGCCTCCACTGATCTTGGATTTGCTTATCATGTGTGCCATCAGATCTACTCAAGCTTTGTAGGCTAGTTGAGAGAACCTGCTCTGATACCAATTGTTAGTTCCCAGAGGCATAATAGTTATTTAGAAGGGGAGTTGAATAGATATTTTTTTAAAAAATGCTTTTCAAAATACTTATCAGATTTGTTAATTAAATAAATAAATTAAGCACAGCGAAATATATGATCTATTTGTTCCCCTTAAGATAAAGCAAGTTAAATAGTTTGATAAGCAATTATAATAGTTATGGCAGATATAGAAGACACAAAGATTTTAAGTGGTTCAGAGCACTCAAGACTCCTAATCCACTCTTCTACTCCACGAGTATGAAATCCACTAAGGATATCTTTACAACTTTGAATCACTGAGATTCCTTCAAGACCAACAGTCTTGGAACTTCTAGTTCACTAAGAACTCTTCAAGTCCAACAGACTTGGCACTTCTAGTTCATTGAGAACTCTTCAAGTCCAGCAGACTTGGAATGCACTGTAATGAGATATGAGTTCTTTGGTGTGCTACTCAGTTGCCGTTAAGCATAAGTTCGAAAGAACTGAGTAGCGAAGCAAGCTTTCTTTCAGGATCGTAGTGTTTGGCTTTGAGTGTTCTTGAGCTTTGTTCGTTCTTGCTTGCTTGCTTGATTTGAATCTTCAATCTGATTTCCTTATGAAGGAGCCATTGAAAACTTTCCGCTGAAAAGCTTCCGATGGAGCATTGAATGTTTCAGACATTTCTGAGCACTGATGCTGACTTCCTAGGAATATGGTGTTCTGCTGCCTGACTCGGCTGATATAGCAGACTGCTTTCTCACCTAACACCTGTGACACCCCCAAAACTGGGCACTTCGTTTCCACAAGATTTGGTGTTCACTTTCTAAATATAGCATACATCTACCCAATAATAAAGATTTGCAAAGTAATTACAACCTCCATCAAAACTTAAATAAGAATCTTCCTTGAAAAAGGATTACAACTTGTCCAAAATAAAATCCCAGGGTTATCTAAACCTTAACATCAATCAAAATAAATGCAAAAATAAAACATCATCAACTAAGTCTTATTACAAACAAAATTGAAGACAACAAGTCTTCACTTGCTCATCTTTCCCTTTCCTTTACTTGTTGACTGTACGTCAACATTTTCGGCCTTAACTGCAAGGGGTTATAAAATATGCAAGAGTGAGCAAACAAAAGCTCACTTGAAATACAACAGTGATATGACTTAACCGAACAACTTCAAAAAGGGTTTGAATAACTTTACTTTCATTAAGAATAAAGAATTAAATAATAATTCTTTCATCATTTCTAAAGTTCGAATATAGAGTTTATCTGAGGGTCATACGACCTTGAACTATGTCCTAGGTTATAAATATTTCTATGTAAAACCTTTAACAGTCATTGAGACTATGGACGTTTAACTCGTACTTAAGGGGATCAGCCCTTCGTACCATGTATTGTGCACAACCATCTTAACGTTTTCGCATAAATGTCCCCTAATAAATACGGTTGTTCATTCTCAGTATTTGAATACAAGTTCGCACCAAAGAAAGTTTGGTTTGTATAGATAAAGGAACTTTGGAGTTGCAACTATCATCAACTAAGGAGTAGTTGAATCGACTCACAATGCTTTAACAGTTCGATAATACAAGAATTATGAATCAAATGTAAGATACAACAATAGATTTCATGATAACTAGGCATGCTTTGAAAATAACTTAAAGCATTTGATAGATCACGTAGATCTTGCTTGAACAACTAAGTCAAGATCACATTACTTAAATAATACTTCAATACTTATGCTTAACGAATATTTGAATACAGTATAACTTGTACAATACATAACAAGTTAAGAAACAGAAATGAACTTTCATGATATATTGAGCAAGGGTTAGAGAACTTGCACAATGAAAAGATACAATGATAAAGCTTGCATAGCGTACAAGAATGGTTTAGAAAGCTTGCACAAAATAAATAACAGGTTTAGAAATAGAAACTTGCTTAACGTAAAAGAATAAGGATTAGAGACCTTGCCTCAAGCGCAAGCTATACTTTAATAATTACAATCACTTCCACAATTACCCCACACATTACATTACGTTTGATAAGTGGTTTTTATGACCACTTATTCGGATAGTAACCAGCTTATTTTGTTGCTTAAACTCAAGTAGTCTCGTGTTTTTCATGTGTTTTTCCCTTGTTTTGTGTTTTTCAGGTTTATGAACTCCTTTAGTGCACATTGAGCTAAAAAAGGCAAAAGAACGCCAAAATGGGGCAAAGCACAGATATGAGCTTAAAGCATAAGGATGGCATGGGTGAAGAGGCTATAGAGCGTGATGCTACGAGGCTGCAAGAAAGCAAGAAGGCAAGCACAGACCGAAGCTAAGTGCAGCAGAGCAAAATCAAGCCATCAACAAAATCTGCACAGCCGCGCGGCCGCGCCCGCTCCAAAGCAAAACCACGTGCGGCCGCGCCTATCCTAAACGGGAGAAGGCTAGATATAAGGGCTGGCTGCTCATTTTATTGGAAGATCTCCACTAGAGAGCTCATTTTGGCCCTAAGCCCTAGTCTTGTTCTTCTTTTCCTTTTCTTTACTTTCTTGTCTAGATTAGGAGTAGATTAATTCTAGATTAGGTTTAGTTAGTTAGTTTTCTAGGGTTTAATTAGTTGTTGAAGATTGAAGCAAGTGGATTTCATTGAAGATTCAATTGAGGAGCTTGAGCACTCAGATTTGCAATTCCTATCTTTATACTTTTCTTGCTCTCTCTTTGTAATCTTATGAAGTGTATTGAACTTGTGAATGATATATCTAATTCTAGTATGAGTTAGTTTATATTTTGAGATTCCAATGGAACCTAATGAATAGTTTATATTGATTTCCTTCCATGTTGGTCTTGCTTATTGTTATATGATTGTCTATTGCAATTTGTGCTTTCATTGCTTAATTGATTCGCGACCAATTACTGTGATAAGCTATATGGACTTGACAGACGAAGTGTGGGTTAGATCTAATTGTAGTAGCACGCGATTGTATATTTACATGGCGTTGAATATATGATTTGTGCTTAGGATAGACATATACCGAAGCGCCGCCCGTAGTCAGTTGAGAACTTGACCTTAAACCCTAATTATTTGTAAATTACATAGACACATAGGGGTTTAGATAATGTGGGTGTTCATGTGCGTTCTATCCTCTGTGGATTGCATGTGATATGGATTAGGAGCATTAAAAGATGGCCTTCTCTCACTTTAGTTTTCTCGACTAACAAGCTTTGACGATTAATTTGACCTAACTGGAAGTATGTTGACTTAGATGAATCATTAGGGGAAATTGGGATCTAATGTCTTCATTATCTAATTTTACTCTAGGATTAATTAGTTTAAGTTTAATTACTTGCCTAGTTAATTTAGTTTTTAATTAAAACTCTTTACCGCTTGTTTAAATAAGATTGAAATGATTATGGACTAGTGTTTTGGCAACCTTTTATCTGTTAATTCTCCGTGGGAACGATATCTGTACTTACTATTTATTACTTGTTGACCGCGTATAATTACGCGTAATTGTCATACCCATTCGGGGACAACAACGTTTAAAACATCTATTAGTACACAACTACAACGTTTAAACTGTCGAACTTCTTACTCAAGTCCAACCTAGCAACATGGTTACGACGTACGTCAATACTAATACACATACGTGAGGCTAAACTCACAATCAAGCACCTCATACACGCATAGCACTTTTACTATCATATTGCACCTTACGGTAATAATATCCAAGCACACATATAATATAACAACATAAGACTTCAATCTATCTTAAACACATCAAAAGTAGGTTATCTCATTACCTATTACACTTAACAAGTCATGAAAATAAGTTAGCTAAACAAATGCGGCATGAAAACTCAACGAAGGGAAAACAAAATTCTCGGACAGCATGTTAACCTGTTGGGGCGGGTCCCCCAAGCATAAAAGCCCCGCTGGGGCGGGGTCCACTACTGGTGGGTTCCCCCAGCTAGCGAACGACAGAGAAATAAGCCAATTTGGCTTATTTCTTCACACTGAATCCAATTTTTCTCAACATGATGAACATGAAACTTGATAACAACAAAATTTTAGACTCTTTAACATGATTATAACATATAAAATCCTTACAACACATAATCAAAACCAAGTTTTCATGATTTTTGAAGAAAACAACAATATCAAGCGTTCTTGACAAAAATTGCTATTACGAATTCGTTTTTCAATCAATCCATGTAATTCCAATTGCAATAACTCTAATTATTAACATATTAACATAACCCAAGATCAATTTAAACAATAATCCATAATCAAACACCAATTTGATAGTTTCAAAGGCTATTCTTTCAAAATTAGTTTACAGTAAGTCATTATGAACATAATTTCTTCTTGTTTATCGAAATTACATGGGTTGAATTGTTGAAACAACTATATAACTCATATAATATCATGCTATAACACATATCACACATAAATTCATGCTCACATCAATCTTGTGAAAATAATTTTTACAGAGAGTTCTAAACTATGAAAATATTTAAGAGCATAATTAAAACTTATGGAGTTCTAGGATTATACCCTTTTTCTAGCTTGGATTAGGAGAAGAGTTGAAGATGATAGTGGATTCCTCTTAGCCTTCTCAAGCTTTTCACCTCTTCTTGGTCTCTCTTCTTCCCTTTTGTCTCTATATTTTTCTCTGTAATTCTTCTTCTCTTCTCAAACACTGATATTCTCTCTTTCTCTTTTCTTCTTTTAGTTTAGGCTTTAGACTAAAACTAACGTAAACATATAAAGTATAATACGTATACTTTAACTGACAAAATATATAATGATATGTATTAAGGGCAATTACTTCCCACATAAATTATCAGTTATAGAATTTCAAAAGCCACTAGGGCTTGGTTGGCAAAACAAAGTTATTTAAAAATAGATTTTATTAGCTAATGCGTTGTTTGGGTAAAATGGATTTAAAGCTAGTGCAAGGGCTCTATTTGGCAAAACCTTTTTAAAACAAAAGTAAGGGCCTTGTTTGGTTAAAACAATTTAAAAACTCTTTTCTTTATTTTAATAAATCCTTTAACACATATTTTAATAGTACACTTTTAATTAATTAAATCTTTCACGTTCTAATTTAATTAATAAAAATCTAACATCAATTAATCATATACAAATTGCCACATAATTATAATTACTCACTAATTATAATTCATGTAACACTCATCACATAATTCATCTAATTTAATTATCTCAATTAAATTAGAATTATACTATAAAATCAATATACATCAATTAAATTAAATATTAAATATTCATTTAATTAATATATAACTCTTAATTAAATCATTTCATAAAATCACATAATTAATTTATTTAGCTCAATAAATAAATCACATAAAATATTTATTCACTCAATAAATATTAAAATTTAATATATAAAAAATCTCAATCGTTACAACACCTAAAAAGGTGCTTTCAACAGACAAAAAGTAGTCCTCTTATCTTTCTCCATACATTTTTTCGATTCAAACTAAGGATAAGTGTTGGGGCATTGGGATTCCCGAAATGTCAACGTTCACAAGCCATTCTTCAATTGTTAGACATCCTCTTTCATCAGATAGGCGAATCTTGATACTCTTATGCTAACTGAAGAAGCACCACGATCGTTGTCTTCATACTACGATCATTGTGTGTTGGTGTGCTCGTGATTGATTCAATCTTGACCGTAGAGAACACTACGATTCTGCTTAAGCTTTGGTTGACTACGATCTCTACTTGCATCATCTTGCAGACTCCACATATTCGAGAGCTGACTGCAATTCTTGACTTGGCTCGGCAGGTGCTCGGACTATCTCCACGATTCTGAATGTGGCTTCTTTGACATACTATGATTCCGAGAGTGACTTCATCGACACTCCACGATTCTGCCTTGGCTTCTGCAAACTCTTGGCTGGCTCAACAGACTACGAATCTCTTAAGGCCTAACTATGACATTTTAAGATATCAACCTAACAAGTTTGATTTTTCTTCTATACATTCAATTACAGAATGATAAACGTTTAGCTCAAATCAACTTAACAATTTTGATCTACCATATAAGTCTTTGTACATGTGTTCTATTGAGGACTTTATATATAAGCACATTTATGTACTTTTAACATCAAATTTGAATATGCAATTCCCAACATAAATGACAATATAATGCAATAGATAGGAAATATCATGCATTTCTAAAATACATTATCTACTGAAAGCATAATCTCTGTCTGCTCATAAAAGGCAAAATAAAAAGTACAGGGAAATGGGGCATAACCGCCCAATGACTAACAGATGCCTATCAAAAGATATAACGAGAAATGGGGCACAACCGCCCAATATCTAACAGAGGCCTATCAAAAGATATAGCAAGAAAGCTATCCAAAAAAATCTATAATGTCTGCATCCAGGCGATCAACCTGATGTAGCTCCTTCTGAGTCACAAAATCTCGGACAGTAGGAATGTCTGGTCGATAAAGAGGAGGATCGGCACCTGCATAGCTGCCAGAATATGGATCTGCTGAGGGGCCAGCTCCAGAGCTAGAAGGATCAAATGAATCTGCCTTTGAAGGATCCCTACCAAGGTGGCTGATGAAAAAATGAGCCCGCTCCAACCGCTAGGGCAAATCGGAGATCTACTCCAAATGAGTAGGCTCTATGAGGCAAGCTATCTAGTTTGTCATCATCACAGACCCAGGCACCATGTCTGCCATAAACCGGGTAGCACGAGTCTAAGCCCCAATAGTGCGACGACTCCACCACTGATGAAATGCCTTCTGATTGTGAGGACCCTCTGACAGGGTAAAGCCATCTATGCCCACCAGGGGAATATCTGTAAATGGTTGAGCCAAGGGCCAATGATGCCAAGTAGAAGGAACAAAGGGAATGCGGATATCTCCGTGACGCTCTGGATAGCGCACTCTCCCAAATAGAACTCCCAACCTCCCTTGGTCAAAAGGGGAATCCAACGAGTGGCCAATGTAAACTCCATCCTAGTCGAAAAGCCATCCTCGAACCCGATTGTCAGATAATCCAACGTATAAGGAACCCACGTGATAGAGTCGACAGTCAACAGCTTTAGCTATAAGCGGATGTGGGTAAATCCCTCTGCTACAGGGACATCCGTCAAGGTAGAATGATGCCAATGCCGTCCCTGCAGATATGTCTCCAAGCCCAAAGTAGTGGCTGGGCATAAGCAAGAGAGCCTCTCATATGCCCAAAATTAGAAGTGCAAAGATCAAATGTCCTCAGTGGTAAAAATTGATAAACACAAATGAGGAAAATTGAAAGGTGAAAGAGAAATTACTCACCAGCAGGAAGGGATAAAAACCTAGCCAAGCCTCCATCACGCCCTCAGAGCGTAGATGCATCCCACGAAGAAAATAGGCCAAGGTGTAGGTGCCCCAGTCGAAATCCCTGATACGCTCTATGTATCGAGTAGCACTAACTAGAGCGAAAGACACCGTCGAGGAGTTGTCTGCAACGAAATAACCCCTGATGATCACAAAGAACAGTCGCCAAAGAATGCGATCTCTAACCATCTGATCATCAGGTAGAGACTCAGTCAAAGCCCTGCTCTGGGCATAGCACTCAAGGAACCAAAATGGACAGCCCGACCCTTGATGGCTATCGCAGGAACCCCCAAAAAGGATCAAATGGCAGCAGGTGAAATGTCAGCCACCAACGGCACTGGCTCCCCTGCAAACTTTATCCCTGTGATGAACCGCCAGTCCATCGATTTCATCATCACCTCACAGTCCAGCAGATGGAGAGACTGGGTTTGGTGGAACCAGAGCTCAGATAATGCCCTCAGATAACCCCAGGGGCAACGACGAGGAGGAATAGAAAAGAAGACCTCGAAACCCCAAGTGTTGACGATGGCCTAATACTTCGGATGCAAAGTATGATATAAAGAGTGGACGCTGAACCAGTTCCCTTTGGGCTGCGTAAAGCCGGGTACCTGCATCAAATTGCAAATCCAGATTAAACCTGTGTCCTAAAATGATAAAAGAAAGAGAAGTCCAGAATGAAAACTTTAGTCACCTCATTGGCATG
The DNA here is from genome assembly GCA_020205555.1 of Panax stipuleanatus. NCBI lineage: Eukaryota > Viridiplantae > Streptophyta > Magnoliopsida > Apiales > Araliaceae > Panax > Panax stipuleanatus. The sequence goes on along the minus strand of CM035118.1, from coordinate 103,158,457 downwards.
AAGGTATATCAAGGGATGGCGTCTCAAATCGCCTAAAAGCTCCAAAAATAGCACAATGATGGCTGGATGCTCCCTATGCGGAGCATGGGTTGGAATAGGATCATAAATAGTGCATCCTCTTTGTCCACATCATCCGGCATTTCAGCTCGGATCGGACGAATCACGGACTCAGCCAAACGGCGTGGCGGCCAGGCTGGATGAGGCTGGGGAATATAAGAAGCTCTCCTCCGTCTCACACCTGTAGAGACCCTACTAGCAATGCCTGGTCTATCTAGGCTCTATAACCTAGACAAAGTCTCCATATCACCTCAGAAAGGGTGAGGTAAGCCTTAAACTTATGGTTTATTAAGATTAAATCATTGCTTCATGCATATTCTAAGTCCTAGAGCATGCATTAGTTAACATACATCCCCAATAGAGTTAAATATGCATGTTCATTAAATGCTCAGGCTTTTAAATTTTTTTTGCAAGAGTCTCCTTTGTAAAATGAACTGTCCGCATGCACATAGGCATGACTAGGAGGCCATTCAGTAGCACACTTACCCAAAAAATTGAACAGTTTATATATAAGAAAAAAAATTCAAAAACAAACTCCCCATGGTAACTAAATTACCATGTATATTTTTAGTTAAAAATCCAGGCTCATTTGCCCTCAAATAGGACGAGTAAACTGGCCAAAAAGGGGCACCAAATGACTGTCTCAAAAATCAAATTTTTTTAAATCAAAAAGTTCAGCGTAGTAAAACATGCATATTTACTAAGTTTGAAAAAAAAATTCAAGTCATATAAGCATGCCTATTCGCTATATTGTGTTTAGAAGCATACTATATAAAATCTAACATTCTAACGGTTAAAAATTGAAAAGAAATGATGTAAACATTACCAAAGATGTGCATAATGATTGTACGGTGATGGAATTTAAAAAAGCAGCCCGAACTAAGTAGATTTGAAGAAGAAATCTCGGATTTTCTTTATAGGTCAAACTTGAAAATGAACTATGAAAGCCACGGGGGGGGGGGGGGGGGGCCAAGTTATACTCAAATGGAGTAGCAAATCCACCTACGGCAACCCCAAGTGGATTTGTAGCTCCCTAAGGTGGGTCCCACCCCCTCTGATTTGGTCCGATTAAAGTTAAAGCGGAGTTTACAGAAGTTGAAAAGTCAAATCAGGAAAAAAATTGCTACGCGATTGAGCGGATTGGCTTGAAACCCTGATTCTAAGCGTCAAGCTCCTGGCAAAGGAAGGAACTTCATGTAAGCCATTGGTAGAGACCCTGAAGTGGTATTCGAAACACCAATGATGAAAAGTGCTAAAAACTGCCTCTGTCAAAGCATCGGGAAGGTCCAGCGTTGTGAACAGCAGGTTTTGAATGCGTCAAAGTATCCAGATTTGTCCAATGGTGTGATTTATCAGAAATATCATATCCACGTCGAGACCAATTAGGTCTGACATTACAAACCATTGGTGACAACTCCAACGTGGCACCGAGAAGGAGCCGGTGAGGAAAACCGTTAAAAACTACTTCTGCGAGGGTCAGTTTGGCTGACATTACAAACCGTTGGCGACAACTCCAATGTAGTCTTGGGAAAGATACGCCCACATCGAGACCAGTTAGGTCTGACATTACAAACCATTGGAGACAACTCCAACGTGGCATCAGAAACGAGCCGATGATGAAAGCCATTGAAAACTACTTCAGCAAGGGTCAGTTTGTTTGGCATTGTAAACCGTTGGTGACAACTCCAATGTGGCATTCAAAAAGATATGCCCCCATCGAGATCATATAGGTCTGACATTGCAAATCGTTAGCGATAACTCCAGCTTAGCATCGGGAATAAGCCGGTGATGAAAGCCATTGATAAATTCTTCAACGAAGGTCAGAGTATCTGACACTGCAAACCATTGGCGACAACTCCAGCGTACAATCAGGAGAGATCCGATGATGAGAACCGTGGAGAAATTTTCCCCAGAGAAAATAGATGATGGAATCTGTTATACAAATCCCCAGTCGAGGCTTCAAGTCAGTTCAACCGACCATTGTAAACTACCGTTCGAGTAGGCACCGATGAGGTTCGATGATGGTCAAGCTCTGCAAACTACCATTCGAGTATGAATCAAATCAGCTCAATCGACCATTATAAACTACCATTTGGGTAGGCATCGAGGAGTTTCAATGATGGTCAAATCATTGTCAACTATTGTTCGAGTAGATCGTGAGACTTCTATCCCCTACAGAAACGTCGGCATCAACCGGACAACAATCCAAACCGTTGGCGACAACTCCAGCGTAGCGTTGGGAAAGATCCGATGATGTAAACTGGTGTAAGCTATCATCAAGATAGGCATCAGGAATTCCCAATGAGGTCACTCGTTAAAAGAGGAACATCCCCAACGTAGAAAAAAGTTAGAAAGCTTATCTGGAGATAGAAGATGTGGGTGACAATCCAAAGTTGAGTTCAAAAATGTCCAATGGCATTAGCCAAGGAAGAATCTTCCCCACAGAGATCTTGAAAACATCTCTACAGCATGTCATAGGATTAGTCTTGGTAGCATCAACAGACATGGTAAACCATTGGCTTCGACCCAATGTAGCATCGGGAAAGATCTGGTGATGAAAGCTTTGCCAACTACCGTTCAAGTAGGCATCAAAAGAGTTCAGTGAAAACCAGCATGAAAGACTCCGTCCCCAACAAGAAGTACGGGAACAGTTAGTGATAGAATGTCGTGGTAGCTAACACCATAAGAGCACATTGCATTCATAATATGGCATATCGTGTATTATATTACATTTTCATATGTCATATTTCCAGTGTCTAGAAGTCTTTATCATGTTCATTCCATTGCATTGCATAAACATGATAAAGAGGGGCATCTGTAGACACTCAAAATTTTGCATTCCTTTTACTAACCCTGAAGGAAGGCAAAACCATCTTTTACCTTTCAGAGACAACCCTGGAAAGTCAAATCAAAGTCAAACCCTGGCGACAACCCCGGGAGATTTAGTAACCCCGGCGACAACACCGAGATGTCAAGTCGAACCCCGACGACAACCCTGAAAGATACAGTAACCCCGATGAAAACCCCGGGAGGTACAGAAAGCACGGAGACAACACTAGGAGATCAAACTCAACCCCGGCGACAACACAGATATGTCAAGGCAAGCCCCGACAACAACCCCAGGATATACTATAACCCTAGAGACAACCCTGGGTGACCAAATCAACTTCAAAGACAGCCCCGAAGCATCAAATCATTTCTGAAGACAACCCTGGGAGACCAAATCAACCTCAGAGACAACCTTGAAGAAGAACAGAATAGGGTGAGTTCAAACCTCGGAGATAACCTTGAGAAAACAATCGAAAACCTTGTCAATTCTGGAGACAACCCCTAGAAGGGCAAAATGGTCATTTTATTGACTTAACGTCAAATCAAGTCAAAATCAAGCCAAATCGATGCAATGAGGGTCAAAAAGAGCCATAACATCAATCTCTAGTGAAAACAGCACAATACAGTTCAACGAACGGACTACAAAAATTCAAAGATCTATTCATGGACCCATCTTCCAAGATTCGAAAAAGCTCAAATCCCATGTCATTGTGTAGCTCTCAGAAAGGGCTTTTTGGAAAGGTATAGTGCGCCTCAAACGGACTCCCGAATTAAAAGTTATGAAGGTTCGAAGCAAACATCGCGTTGCTCAGAGTGCACGTACTTTAAGATGACGGGACCCACAAAAATGGGGCCTACTTGAGGAGCGGCACCTCTACTCACTGCTGCAGCAAGTAGACCCACTACTATTTTGGTCTATAAATAAGACCCCCCACCCTTACAAAAAAAGAAGAAAAAAATAGAAAAAAGCAGAGAAACTCTGCCCATTTCAACCTTTAGCCCTACTTCTAGTACTCCAAACTTTAATTTTATTCTTCCAATACGTTTGCATACGTATATTCTACAATATATCGAGTTTTAACTGGTGAAAACGGAGATTTGAAGCCCTCCGAGGGGCAAAAAACCCGTAGAGTGTCCATTATAAGTTTTTTTATGATCAGAAACTATTTACTGCTTTATCGTACATATATGAATGTACATATGAAGTTTTAGCTTCTGGTTTCTCCCGAATCTCAAATATTTGGCCTTTCTAGCTTACTTTTTAGTATATATAAGTATATATATAAGTTTTTCTTTGTTTGCACAGCCTGGATTGCTAATCCGTGGCTTTTTACTACTTTTCTATATATATAACTATATATATATATATATTTACGCTATTTTGTTTGGCTTGGATTGCTAATTTATGACCTTTTTAGCTTTATTATATATATATAACTGACTATATATATACTGACATTCAATTCCGTCAAGCCTGGATTATAAATCGGTAGCATTTACCGCTTTTATATATATATATATATATATATATATATTCTAACTTATTTTTCTTGGATTGCTAATTCGTGGCCTTTTCATTTTTAATATATATATAATAACTGTATATATTAACATTTCATTCAGTCGAGCCTGGATTAGAAATTCGTGGCTCTTTACAGCTTTTATATATATATTTATATTTCTCAGTCGAGCATGGATTAGAAATTCATGTCTCTTTACAACTTTTATATATATATATATATATATATATATATATATATTTACATTTCTCAGTCGAGCCTGGATTGTAAATTCGTGGCTCTTTACAGCTTATATATATCCATTCTCAGTCGGGCTTGGATTGAAAATCAGTGGCCCTTTACAGCTTTTATATATATATAAGCATATATATATATATATATATATATATATTATTTATTCAATGTGATTAAATATTTTCTTTAATTATTCATTTGATATGAATCTGTTTCAATGTAAATTTTGTGGATTAGATTCATCTAAATCTAGCCCTTTCTAATTTTCAAACGGTTCAAGTTCGATTAAATAGAGCTAGAATGGCTAAGACTTATTTAAATCTAACTTTCTTTCTCGTTTTGTAAATATTCAAGCGACTACGCGCCCCTAGATCAATATCTAGTGGGAACGGAAAGCTTCGGCTACGCGCACGCAAGGATTTAACAAATGAATTCTTCGTTTTGCGACATATAGAGTATAATTTGCACTATATGTCAATATCTTCGTTGTGCAGGTTTCTTGATCACTTTCTTTGAGCCTAGAAATCATTGGATTAATGATTAGCCACACGGATCTAAATTCGATTCCCATGATGGACAACTACGTATTGTAAATACATCTTGCCAGTTTTTCTATAAATGTAAATCATATAAACCTTAAAACGGTTATCCGAATTTAAGATCTCAACATAGTACACTGTGGTTTATCGTGCTAGGGTCACTTTGATGGTTGTCATACCCATAAGAAGACCGGCACTTGTATATACATTCTGTGGTCGAGGATGCTTTGCATCCCGACGATAAACATCCAAATCAAGCCCAATGCGGAATAAAATGGAAGTATCAAAAGGGTTCAATTCCTATGCTAGCAAAAGGGTTTGAAAACCATCTTTTAAAATGTCATTTTCATATCTTTGTCTAAAAATGGACTTTTCAAACAAATCAAACCCTTCGTATATAGGTCCAACGAAGCACGGCACTACTTTCAAATTAAACACGAAGGCTCAATTACTTCCAGTACACACACACACATTGCAAATAAAAAAAGGAAAAATTGAAAAGTTGAGGTAACCGTGTTTCATGGAAGTCGGGGGGTGCCTAACACCTTCCCCAGCTTAACCAAGCTCCCGAACTTTATGAATCTCGGTTTTCAAGGCCAAGTTTTGACAGCGTCCAGTAATTGGGCCTACTTGCAAAAATCAAACAAAACTCGGTTGATTTGGTACAACCATTTCAAATATTCCAACTGACGACTCTATAAACCAGATAAGACAAACAAGGGTAGAAAACCAAACAATTAGGGAAAGGAAGATCTGTCCAAAGATTCTTTTCGACGTTGACAATAACATATTTATCATCCTTGATAAATAATTATTACTTTTATTTAATCACATATTCAATATATGACACAAAGTGTTCAATATATTGTTAAATAATTTAATATACTTATTTCTTGACTTTATTTATTGTTCCATTAATTCATTAACTTAATTAGCCCTAATTGGATTGATAAATTATTACACCTCTATTTCCATATTCATATAATCACTTTATAATTCATATTAATTGTCGACGCCGGGAGAAATTGGTCCCTCCTCCTATGTGTTTCTTACCCTTTATGTTTTCTATGTGGATTTGATTGATTTGAAGGGTGAGATTTTAGTAAGAGTCCGACATAAAATGTCGACGATTTGAAAAAATTGATTTTATTGGTCTGAATTAGACAGAGCCGCCAGTTGGTATAAGTTAAAATGGTTGTACCAACTCAACCGAGTTTTGAAAGGTTTTGCAATATAGCCCAATATTGGATTCTGTTTATTTGGTCTTGTAAACCAAGATTCATAGAGTTTGGGGGCTTGCTTAAGCGGGGAGAAGGTGTTAGGCATCCTCCGACTTCCGTGAAACACAGTTACCGCTCTTTTCATTCCCTAATCATTGTGTATTATGTGTGTGTGTATTGCAGTTAATTGCGCCTAAGTGCTTTATTTTAAAGTAGTGTTGTGCTTCGTTGGACCTATATACGAAGGGTTTGATTTATTAAAAAGTCCATTTTTAGACAAGAATATGAAAGTGATGTTTTGAAAATTGATTTTCAAACTCTTTCGCTAGCATAGGAATTGAAGCCCTTTGATACTTCCATTTTATTACATATTCGACTCGTTTTGATTTTATTCTCGGGATGCGATGCATCCTCTACAAAATAATATATATATATGTATGTGTGTGTGTATGTGTGTGTTGGGCTCCTTATGGGCATGAAAGCTATCAAAGTATGTCCAAGCACCACATAGGATTTTCATTATGTCGGGACCTTAAATCCGGATAACCGTTTTAAGGTCCTATATTTACAAGTACAAAATTTGCAAGCTTGCTGTATAACTCAACCAGGTCCATCATGGGAACTGGATCTAGATCCATTGGTTGGATCGTAGATCCTATAGCTTCTAGGCTCATAAAATATCAAATTAACAGCCTGCATAATGAATATAATGCAATAAAACATAAAACTATACTAGACATCACTAAACGAAAGATTCATCAGTCAAATCTCCGTACTCGAGTAGCTCATAGCTTCCAGATTCCTCTAGATACAGATCTAGGGTCACGTGGTTCCTAAATATTTACAAAAACTAGAAATAAAACTAGATCTGTACAGGTCTTAGCCATTCTAGCTTCCAAGTTCAAGTTTAACAACTTTTGAACCTGTTAAAATCTAGATCTGGCTAGATCTAGTACAGATCTAG